>CM051240.1:73702117-74189617 GCA_027917425.1 Gastrophryne carolinensis
CAAAGGGCGCATAGCCCCTGGAAGCAAATGAGATCAGGTGCATACGTATGGAGGCGCCCGCAGACCCCAAGGGGCATCAGTCTCCCCTAAGGGACAAGAAACAACCAAGAAAACTTCAATACCTGTTGAGGGAATGTAAACCCCCTTACTTCGGCATTACTAAGAATAAGGCCCATAGGCAGACAAAAGGACTTAAAGGAGCAGTATCGCGAAATTTGCATTAAAAAAGATAAATAATTAAATAGCCACACAATAGCTTATAACATGTGTATAAATAATCTGGCAATAGAAAAAGAAAAAAAATATATGCCTCTCTTTTAAATTGTATAATTACAATGGCTTAGTCCATTTACTGAATAGGGGGATCTGCTGGGTTGTTTTTAGTGAGCTGCTTCATTTAGCCCACTGGTCTCCTAGCAACACTTTACCTCAGAGGCTGACACTGTAATCAGTGGTAACGGTGACTCAAATGTGTAAAATCTATACAAAATAAACTAAACTGACTGAAAACGACTGAAATTCTTCTTTGAATAACTGTGCAGGAAAATCTAAAGGTATTAAAGTGGAACAAAACCCCATTCTAAATCAGGATGCCCCACTGTGTGAAACGACCCCTGGATAACCACAGATCCCCCCATTTTTCTGGCGCGATCACGCAGATAGTCATTTAGACAGGCCGGGTGGCCAGGAAGGTTACTGCTCAGGCTCCCCATCTGCGTGCAAACAGAGCTGATTGGATGAGAGCGCTGTGGGACAGGGAAAGGTACGTTTTGACAGGCGAACTTGGGGATTTCACATATCAGGGCATCCCAAGTCGGGATGCCCCTAGGGGCACAAAACAAAACTCCAGATAGTGAAAATCCTGGGTTGGGCTTTGCTCAAAACACACAAAGCTGAAAGAAAGATCATATGGAAAAATGAAAAATAAGAATATGAAAGAGAAAATGGTAAACTGAAAGATTCTGCAGCAGAGCCAACATGAAGGGAAAACTGTCAAAATCAGCTAAATGACTTCTAGAGCTTTTCTCTCCGTTTTATATATAGAAGTTCTGGCCAGGCAATGTTGCAATGTTATCTGATGCTGGACGGCTGCCAGCACTGAACAGCTGAGACTTTGATACATTGTTCTCCCCCTCTCCTCAGCATGGAACTGATACATTGTTTCACCCCTCTCCTCCTGTGGAACAGGCCAGAGTGTCGGCTCCCAACACTGACAAGACATAAACATGAGCTATTAGTCTCCAGCTGCACAACATACACATTTTTTTCTACATTTGTAATTCTTACTCCAACACTTACCTACATTCAAAGTACCATTTAAATATAAGTCACCAAGAAAAATTTGCGATACTGCTCCTTTAAATAATGATCATAAGACAGCACCTTGGGCAAAAGGTCCGGCGTAAGGCGGAATGCCACCAAAACATGGATATATATATATATATATATATATATATATATATATATATATAATGAACGAAGGCTAACTAAACAGAGCCACCTTCTCAGGCACACGTCTGACTGAAGCAACAGCCCCCCGGAAGGGCAACTTGACCCACGAAACAGCTCAGACAGCATCCGGAATAAGTCCCAAGGGAACAACCTGCAAGGCAAACCGAATAAAAAGTGATCCCACGAGGGCCATAGAAGTACTTGGGAGGTGCACCTGAGCAATCCCCAGAACGCTTAACAAGGAAGACTGAACAAGACTTCTTACTGGAAGGCAGACAGGACAGAACCTTACTGAAAGGCAGACAGGACAGAACCTGAACCTTCAGAGTACCTGGATGGGGAGCCAGCCCCAACCCATGCTGTAATAACTCTAGAACCCCGGGAACAGATAACGTCCAACAGGGGAGAGACCAAGACTCACGCCAATCAATATGGGTACACCATACCCCATAATAGACGGAGGAAGAAGAAGAAAGGAAGCTTGCTCCTAGCCCCCCATAGACCAAGTCACCCAGAAGATAAACCCGTCTCCAAAAGGGTGAATGAATCAGCTGTCAAGCCCTCGGACTAGAACCTGTAGATTGGGGCGACATAAGAAGGAGCCTGACAAGGGCAGAACCGCACTCCTGAGAGAGCTTACAGATCCAAAGACCTCAGTAGAACCACAGTCCACTAGGCCGCCCAGGGGTCATCAATCTCACGGGTCTCTTCATCAGCGCAACCGTGCGCAGAACCCCACCAGGCAGGGTGAATGAAGAGAAGACATATAAAATAGAATGTCCTGACATAAAAATTACTAAGCCCCCATGACCAGAGTCAGAATATTCTGGGGCAGTAAAAACAAGGGCAGAGCCCCTGTGATATTAACGGGACCCAACAGAGCCCCCCTAGTTGGCTCTCAGAGGGACACCAGGATAGCCCAACCTGCCACTGAAGGACATCCATTGGAGCGAATACCACTGGGATGCAGGGAACGTTGACCCCCACCTAGATCAGGATCAGAAACCTTCCAGGAGAATCATCCTGCTCCAAGTTCCAGACTGATAATAAAAACGCCAGAACAAGTAAACAGTCCCGAAAAAAAACACTCACCCCCTCAGAAGCTAGGACAGGAACCAGGCCTGGAAACGGGTGGAAATAGCCATGCAGGGCTGCAGGCTTGGTTGCCCCGCTCACCTGCGCAATATAGAGAGCCGTCTTCTATCTTCGCAAAACCATTGCAGAGAGAAAACTAGATAAGTCTATGGTGAGGAGGACGGGGGGAAAGAATGGAAAGAGCTATTTGGAAGTAAGTGCTTCTGCTGTGCTTGTGATCGCAGTGGTGTAGAGGTATGGCCTCATGGGCACTGTATAACTGATTCCGTGTTTTATATGGTACCGGGAGGAGCCACAACTCTTCTGCAGTACACTGTGCCACCTTGTGGCGGAATAACCCATACGTAAGGACTTCTGGAAGCAGGCCCTGCCATGCAATAGGAAAAATCAGCTTCTTTTGTTGTTGCAGGGTCATGAAAAATACAATTCTGTGATTACTCACCTGTAGAATTGGTATTATGAGTATACAGTACGTCCTGCTCCAAATAGAATACTTACACTTGGGTATTACTCCACCAGATGGCGCTGGACTGCAGAGACATCGAAAACGGGCTCCTCCCGGCCCCTCAAATACCCAGGGACCTCCCACAAATCCCCAGCATTGAAAAGCAGTTAACGAGAAGCCGGGAGAATTAAACAACCCAAACTAGTAACTATAACAATGATAACAATCACCATACAGGGGATCCAAGATAATGCAAAACCAAGGGTGGGGTGGAGCAGGACGTACTGTATACCAATTCTACAAGTAAGTAATCACAGAATTGTATTATTCTTAGTATACAGTACGTCCTGCTCTAAATAGAATACTTACACTTGGGACATCCAATAGCAGTGTCCATAAAGTAGGGTGGGATCCCCAAAGCTAACAGCAGACAGTTTAGACCACTGCCGCCTGCAAAACCTTTCGGCCATAAGCAGCATCAGCTGAGGCCCTAACATCAACCTTGTAAAACTTTGAAAAGGTATGAACAGAAGACCAAGTAGCGGCCTTGCAGACTTGTTCAACAGAAGCCTGGTGCTGAAAAGCCCAAGAGGCACCAATAGCACGAGTGGAATGAGCAGTATGGCGGAAGGGAGGATTCTTCCCCTGAGCAGAATAGGCCTGAATCACAGCCTGATGGATCTATTTGCTGATAGTAGACTTAGCAGGAGCCAAACACTTCCTAGGACCGGAAGGGACTACAAAAAGAGCATCAGTCTTTCTGAAAGGTGCAGTAGCCACCAGGTAGTACTTCAGACACCACCAGGGAAGACATACAGAAGCTGAAAGTCCCGCCATGACATTGCTAGAGCATCCGTGGTCAAGGCCAGAAGGATCCTGAGATAGAGAGACAAAGGCCGCGAGCTTGGGATTGTGACGCAAACAGGTCCACATCTGGTCGTCCCCAATGGTGACAGAGATTGGAACACCCTGCTGCACAGGGACCATTGTCCCTGGCGAGAGGTCCCCCTGCTCAGAGAGTCTGCCAGGAGATTTTCCACCCCCGGGATGTACACAGCTGATATGCAGGGAACATTGGTCTCTGCCCAGGTCAGGATCAGAGACACCTCCTGGAGGGCTCCCTTGCTCTGGGTCCCTCCCTGATGATTAATGTAGGCAACTGCCATCTGGTTGTCCGAGCACACCTGAACAGGCAGGCCCCGAAGGTGAGTAGTCAACCGAGCCAGAACTAATCTGATCGCCCGCTGTTCCAGAATGTTGATAGGCGTGTGGGCCTCCTGAGGGCCCCACCTCCCTTGGAACTGCAGGGACTTCCAGAAACCCCCCCAACCCGTCACATTGGCATCTGTGGTGACCGTCTCCCAGCAGGGGGCCAGAAAGGATCTGCCCCCCAACAGGTTCCTGGAGTCCAGCCACCACGAGAGGGACCGCCTGACTAGGGGGGAAAGCACAAGGATCTGGTCCAGGGACGCGGGATCCTTGTCCCATACCGACAAGAGGTGGAGTTGCAGAGGCCTCATGTGGAACTGAGCATAAGGCACCGCCTCGAAGCACGACACCATCAGGCCCACCAGCTGCATTCCCTGCCTGATGGAGGAATGACAAGATAGCAGGAACTGGACCTGTGCCATAAGAGCATCCACCTTCTGTTGAGGAAGGAAAATCCTTGCCTGAACTGTATCCAGATTCATTCCTAGGAATGGAGTCACCAAGGAGGGGGACAGTGAAGACTTGGGGTGGTTGATCACCCATCCAAATGACTCCAGGGTGGACACCACCAGCCGAGTATCCAGCTCTGCCTGATGTAGAGATTGGGAGGTGATGAGAATGTCGTCCAGATAAGGCAGCACGCGAACACCCCGATACCTGAGCAGAGACATCACGCCAGCCAGCACCTTGGTGAACACCCTGGGAGCTGAGGTGAGACCGAATGGCAATGACACAAATTGGTAGTGTTGATCCTCCAGGGCGAACCTGAGGAACCTTTGATGACCTGGAAATACAGGAATATGAAGGTAAGCATCCTTGATGTCCACAGAAGTCATGAAATCCCCTGGGCGCAGAGAACTGATGGCAGAGCGCAGAGTTTCCATGCGAAAGCGCCTGCTCCTGACAAATTTGTTGAGGATCTTTAAGTCCAGGATGGGTCTGACTGAACCATCTATTTTGGGAACTGTGAATAGATTGGAATAGAAGGCCTTGCCCTTTTCTCTTAAAGGGACCTTGCAGATGACCCCCAGCTCCAGGAGGCCTTGCACTGCCTGCACTAGCTCCTGAGCTGACACAGGGTCCTGAGGAATCCGGGATCTGATGAATCTTGGGGGTGGCCAGGCAGCAAACTCTATCTTGTACCTGGAGGACACTACCTCCTGAATCCACTGGTCTGAGACATGAAGCCTCCAGACGTGAGCGAAGTGCTGAAGCTGTCCCCCCACCCGGATGGGTGAGGGCGCCCCATCATGCCTGAGGGGGCTTGGGAGATGATTTTGCCTTGGGGCCCCAGGAGGAGCCAGGATGCCCACATCCTCTGCCCCTACCCCAGGAATCTCCCCGGGCCCCAGCGAAGGACCCCCCTCCCTTGTCTAGCACCACGGTAGGGGGAGGAGAAGACCTGACCCCGAAAGGGCCGAGACTGCCGCCTGCGCTGGGGTAACCTGCCTCCTTTAGCAAATAGGTCCAGGCGGTCCCCAAACAGGCGTAGTCCTTTAAAGGGAAAACCAGTGAGGGCCTTCTTGGCAGCGTTGTCAGCAGCCCACTGGTGCAGCCAAACCGAGCGGCGTATAGCCACCACAAGGGCAGAGGTTCTGGCACACATTCTAATGGTGTCATCCAGGGCAGAGAGGACAAAATTCACAAAAACATCACAACTAGAGAGTGCATTGAACACCTCACAAGGCAAGTCATCAGGGGCACCATCAAGAATATTTCTGATAAGGGTTCTAGTGGCCACAGCGGTAATGGCAGAAGCACAGACCGGGCGCAGCGCTGTCCCCGCACATGCAAAGGCATGGGACGCCAGCTGGTCAATGCGCCGGTCCTCAGCATCCCGCAGGGTAGTAGAGTCAGGGGAATGCATGACAGAGGTGTTGGATAGCCCTAGGCCGGGGCATCCACCTCGGGAGAGGATGACCAACACTTTACCACATCAGCAGGAAAGGGATACTTCCTATCCCAACTTTTAGGTACCCCGGGAAGTCTACTGGGGCGTTCCCATTCCTTGAGTACAAGGTTATTGAAATGGGCTTGCTCTGGAAATTCCAAGCCTGACTTAGCTGTATGGAATAGCTCCCCCCTTTGCCTGGGAGCCGCAACAGGGGGAGAAATGGACAGAACCTCACAAATCTGGGTCAACAATCTGTCAGTGTCATCCGGGGACCAGGGGTCAGAGCCAGAATCGTCATGACCCCTTGGCCTCCCATCAGATGATCCTGTGTCAGAGAAAAGCTCTCCTTCGTCCGAAGGAGTATAGCCACAAAGATGCCAACACTCATCAGTTTCCATAGGGAAAAGAGTGACATTAGGCGTTAAGTGCCGCTTTTTAGCAGGGGCCTTACACGCCAAGGTCTTAGCAATCAACTGCTCAACAGTAGCAAGTCTAGAAGACACATCAGGCTGAGAATCCCCACTTGTATGAAACTCAGTAGGAGTGAGATTTAAGCTTGGGGGGGTAGGTGAAGTGATACGAAGTGCAGAGCCAGCCACGGGAAGGCCAGATTATAGTGCAAGCACTTGCTCAGCACAGGGCACACAGACCCGTGCCTTGTCAGCATCAGCATGAGGCTGCCCACACGCTACACACAGCCGGGCTTGTCCCGAAGGAAAACCAGTGACATTATCCTGAGATGCCTCCATATGGTGATTATAGCGGCGCTATAAGCCGATAGGGATTAACGCTATAAAGCAACCCTGGATGCCCCAATAGCCCGCTAGGGAGTGGGAGTAAATACAACTAGGCCTATAAAAATTTTGCAACTAAGCGGGCCGGGAGAAGCCAATGGATTTGCCCGCCTGAAAGACATAATAAAAAGGGGGCTGTAAGCAGACCGCATTAAAAAAGTTTTGATAATAAAAACCGCCCGCGAGGGCACTTACAGACCGCTGTAGGTAGGGGACCGTTGCGCATAAGCCAGCAAAGCAGACAAGATGGCGTCGGTATACCTCGAGGGGCGGCCGGTAACAGCAATGACGCGGAATGCGCCATAGACGGGACCCGCCCCCCCCCGAAGAGCTTGAAGCCAGAACTTGACAAGCAGCCAATGACGGCGCACCGGCACCTGAGGTAACGCCGCCGCCAAGCGCGGAGCATAGTTTCAGAAAAGGCACGCGGCGGCAATTTTAAATACAGTAAAAGTAAAGAGAGACAGCGCGGCAGCTGGCACAAGACAATGAATAAAAAATAAATGTCTAAAACACGTAATGCAAAGCATCCATTACCGACATCCCCCCCCTTTTTTCCCCCGAAGGCTACCAGGAGAATGAAGGGGGACAGCGGCCACTTAATAGGGCCCACTGATGGGCAGGGGCAATAGTGCGGGAGGGGCATCCCATAGAGGCTCACCATAAGCCTGAACCGCCTAACCTTTGGTGGGGATTGCGGTGGAGCAGCGCTCCTAAGCACCTGCTAGCGGTGCTGCCTACCATCACCCGACCAGTGCAGCCAAGGCTGGGAGGCATATTACTAATGGAACGGGTGGGAATAGTCCTACAGAGCCGCAGACTAATAGCCCCGCTCACCTGCTCATCCTTAGCAGTCCAGACTGCAGAGAAAATCTGGGGATTTTTGTGAGGTCCATGGGTATTTGAGGGGCCGGGAGGAGCCTGTTTTCGAAGGCTCTGCAGTCCAGCGCCATCTGGCGGAGTAATACCCAAGTGTAAGTATTCTATTTGGAGCAGGACGTACTGCATGCTAAAAATTGAAAGTGTTAATGCTTTACTGCACGTCATGGTTAAATACATGGTTCACAATTCACAGGCAAATAAACTTGCATACCTTGTAGAAAGCAAACACAGGCACAATTGCTTCATAAGGACATTTCTTTTACAATGTTTTTATTGGTGGTTTGCAAAATAGTAGCGCATACAAAATATGCATAGACAAGGTTATAGGAAGAAAATGAACATTACATATTCATGCAGGTGTTCCAATACGTTGTTTTCACCAGTGATATCTAAATTCAAAAAACATCTGTGTGGATTCAGCATAGAAGATTATTCTAAACGGTATGAATTCTGACATAGCCACAGAAAGTAAGTATGTGACCGTCCATATAGAAAAAGGAAAAAACTTTATGATTAACTGAATACTCATGAAATACTATCATGGTGGCATCAAATAAATTTACAGGTGAGCTTTAAGGCGCTAGTGATAGGATGTGCAAACATTTTTAAGGGTACAACAGACAAACAGTAGGGTAGTGGGGTAGGAATGTGGGGGAGGGGAAGGGTATAAAGAGGTAGGTGGGTCCAGAGGATTAAAAATGGTCAATCTACTTAAGAGGCTCAGGCGGATCAGGTAAAAGTGCTCTAAACTGGGAATATGGGGTCAGTCTGGCCTCTGGGTACGCTTATGTGGTCCAGCCATGGGTTCCATACTTCAAGAGACTGATCATATTGGTCCTTATGTATCGCAGTGATTTTTTCGTTACACATAATGTTCGATATTCTGTCTTGTATCTCCGTCCAGGGTAGGGTGCGGAGTTTCCAATTCCTCGCTATAGTGAGTCTGACAGCCGAGAGGACATGCTGGGCCAGTCTCCATTGGGTCTTAGTATATGTGTTAGTTTTAAGTGAAAGAAGTGCTTCCCAGGGATTCTTAGTAAGTGTCGATTCCAAGATACCCTCCAGAAGCCTATATATTTTGTTCCAGATCTCCTGGATAAGCGGACATTCCCACCAAACATGGAGCATCGTACCAGTGTCCTTGCAGCCTCTGAAACAGAGGGGGGAGGAGGAGGGGGAGAACCTATTGATGCGCTCAGGGGTGTAATACCACCTGAATAATACTTTATAGGCATTCTCTTGGATCAGGGCATTATTCGAGAATTTGCTTGTGTTCCGTAGAATCGCCCTCCAGGTTTCCCAATCCCTCTCCGCCCCCCAGCTCCATCTCCCATCTAAGCATATATGTATGTTTTACTTTGGAGGGGGGGGGGGCTATCAGAGACGCGTAGAGACTTGATATCAGGTTGCCCGCAAACTGGTACCTGATACATCTGAGTTCAAACTCAGTGGTTCTATAGGGGGGGAAAGATTTTTTCAGATGGCCCTGGATATAATGTTGCAGTTGTAATAATCTAAAGGTTTCCGCAGGCGGAAAGTCCTCACCCAAGGCCAACTGCTGCTGAGATTTCATCCCACCAGGGGTGCAAAAATCATATAACATCGTAAGTTGCTTACGCTTCCACCATTTAAATCCCATCTGGTGGGACAGGCCAGGAGGAAACATGGGGTTACCAAATAAGGGAGAGGCCGGCAAATGGGGAGAGACAAAGAGGTGTTTAATCGTGTCCCAGATATTCAGAGAGAAATTGAGTATGTTGGGCAAGGTCTTTGGTCTGGAGGGTTTGGGGGTCCATAAAAGCGAAGCGGGTGTAACTGGGCTACAGCTAGCGATGTCATTCAGCACCCAAATCGGCTCATATCTTGGGGCATGAAGGAGGGTAAGTGGTGCAATTTGGGCTGCCAAATAGTATTTGTGGAGAGATGGGAAAGCCAGCCCGCCATCCTCTTTTTTACAGTAAAGAATATTCCTCTTGATTCAGGGCTTAGACTTATTCCATGCGAAGGACAGAATCTTGCGCTGGAGGAAATCTAACTGGCGTCTCGGCACCACCACGGGAAGGACCCGAAAAAAATACAAAATCTTCGGCAAATATGTCATCTTTAAAGCAGCAATCCTTCCCAACCATGATAGCCTTAGGAAACACCCCGATTGTAGTAGGGAGTCCAGGGACTTAAACAGTTCTGGGTAGTTGGCATTATAAAGGCCCTCATACTTTTTGGTCAGCTTAATCCCCAGGTATGGAAGCTTCTGTACTCAGGACCAAGATACATTTTGAGCTAGCAGTTGTCTATTAAGGTCGGACAGTGAGATATCCAAGGCCATCGACTTAGAGGCGTTCAGCTTCAGGCCTGAGATTTCACTAAAGGAGGTTAACGTATGGATGGCATTGGGGACCGAGACGTGTGGGGAGGAAAGCATGAGAAGCATATCATCCGCGAAAAGCGAGATTTTATGGTCCCTGCCACCCCATGGTATACCCAGGATAGAGGGGTTCTGCCTAAGTTTTTCGGCCAGCGGCTCAAGCGCTAATACAAAGAGTATGGGGGATAATGGGCAACCCTGTCTAGTTCCTCTTTTAATCTGAAATTCGGCTGAACTATAGCCCGCATATCTCACCCGGGCCGAGGGTTCTGAGTATATGGCTGAAATCCAGGATAACAATCCCGGGCCAAATCCCCACCTCTGTAAGGAGATCCGAAGGTATTGCCAGGAAAGCGAATCAAAAGCTTTCTCCACGTCTAAAGAGAGTAGGAATGCTTCGAGCTTCTGAGAACGGACCCCCTCTAGTAGCTGTAGGACCCGCCTCACCCCATCCCCAGCCTGCCTTCTAGGGACAAATCCCACCTGATCTCTCCTTAGTATATCCCCCAATAATGTATTTATCCTAGTAGCGATGATTTTGGCGAGGATCTTCAGGTCCAGGTTCAACAAAGAAATGGGTCTATAGTTCGTCCAGGACTGAAGATCCTTACCTGGTTTTGGAATCATCACAACAGAAGCCCGAAGCATCTCTGGGTCAATGGGGTTGCCTTGTTTTATATAGTTGAATACTCTCACTAATCGGGGGGCTACAGTCGGGGCCAATTTTTTATAGAAAGAAGCAGTGAAACCATCAGGTCCGGGTCTCTTGTTGGGCTTAAGATTCTTAATAACTTTAAGTACTTCATCTACTGTAATATCCTCATCCACGTTCTGACTGTGGGTGTCCGAAATTAGTGACATAGCAAGATCCGCAAAGAAGGCCCGCATCTGAGACTCGCCCCGGGGCGGAGGCTAATCGTACAACCCAGCTAAACCAGCGGAGAATTCCTCCACTATATTTACCGGATTGTTAGTGATAAGGCCTCCGCTAGTCAGCTTAATGGGCTTTGTTATGCTAGGTTGACACTTAAGTTGCGAGGCCAGCAGGGTGCCCGGTTTATTAGCGGAAATATAGTATTTTTGTTTAGACCTACGGTATCTCCCCTCAGCTTCCTCCATTTGCAAAAGATTAAGTTTGGTTCTGGATAGTTTCAAAGTACGGAGTTTTCTAGGGTTGGGGTTAGTTTTAAAGTCCTTAGCCGCTAAATCATAATTTACCTGGAGTGTTTTGGATAGAGCCAACCTTTCTTTTTTCTTCCTAGAGGCAAGACCAACAAAATAGCCCCTCATGACCGATTTAAAGGCCCCCAAATCATGGTTGGTGCCATATTCGGAGTCTCATTCAACGTGAAATATTCTGAAGCAGTTCTGTTGGCCTCCCCCACCAGGAGTCTGGAAGAGAGAAGAGAGTCATTAAGCACCCAAGAGGAGGGATTTGGTTTTTTAATGAGAGTTGCAGGATATTAACACCATGTCATGATCTATTCTGGTGAATAGTTTATGAGGAGCCGAGAAGTGGGTGTAGTCCTTTGCCTGAGGATGGAGGGCCCGCCATACATCTAATAAGTGGTGGGTGTCTAATAAGTTTCTAAAGTGTTTCCCTTCACTGACCACCTGAGGGTTAGGGGGGAGGGACCGATCAAGGTGAGGTTGAAGAGTCAAGTTGGAGTCCCCACACACAAATACGACTCCCTTCTGGTGATCTTTTAGAATAGAAAACAAGTGTGCAAGAAACTGTACTTGTTTGGTATTTGGGGCATAATAATTAAGGATGGTGACTTCCGCGTCTTGGAGAGTGCCCTGAAGTAACAGGTATCTGCCATCTGGGTCAGCTATCCGAGTGGGACATGTGAATGAAATCCCATTACGGAAAGCTATAAGGACCCCCTTTGTTTACGTTTACTAGTGGCTTGATAGAATTGGGAGAATTTGCAGTTAATCTGCTTCGGGGAAGAAGTTGGGGTATAGTGAGTTTCCTGAAAGCAGACCACATCCGCATGTTGAGAGTTGAATAATTTAAACGCTCTCGATATTTTTTTTGGGGAGTTCAGGCCCTGGACATTTACAGAGACTATTCTAAACACCATGTGGGATTGATTAGAAGAAAGACTGTAGCAAGCGGTTAGCAGTTAAAAGACCATATACTCGACCTATTGGGGGGTGGGGTATTGGGATTGTGGTGAAGGGTGGGAAAGGGAAAAAAGGGGAGGGAGAAAAAGACAACAAACATATATACTGAAATGTATAAAACATTTTTTCCGTCAGCCTGTGACTAACCAAAGTCTTCCAGACCCACAGGAAAGAAAATTATTTTCCTGGCTGGAAGTGGTGGAGCGCGTGTGACCTGTCTGGAGGCCACCAACCATAATTGTACCAAGAGACTTCTAGCCGACCATTGAAAAAGTCGTTGCAGTGGGAGGTGTTAGGCGATACGCCCTGCCACCCGACCCAGGGACCAAATCCACACGGCCCGGGCGCCCGGGGGGGGGGGGGGAGGGGGGGTTTGGCGGAACGGCCCGGGGACAAAGGGCCGCACAAGCGCCTGCAACAACGGTACATAGCCATTAAGGTCATTCAATTATCATTGTTTTTTCAAAAACCTGGATCTTTAGGGGACCCGCAGAGGACTAAAAGCTCTAATTGAAGTACAGCAATCAAGATAAATGTTAATAGCAGCTGAGAGGAATAAAACTATATGTAAACATTACATACAATATATCTTGCCCTGAAAAAAAAAATATAAAGTTAAAGGCATAACTGGGGCAATAAACCGCACAACAGTAAACGTTAACTAATTGTAAAGTCACCTCACTCCCGTCCCCGAGGTGGCGAGATGTTCAGACCCTGGACGGGGATATACCACTTTGGCCTGGATAACGCTAGTCCAGGGAAACTGGGAACAGCCAAAACGGTGGAAGAAAACATGTCCCGCACTTGCTTCTCAACTTGAAGGGCATCCTAAACCGTTATGGGAAAGCCGCCCAAACGGGACTGGCCGCTAAAACGCCCACAGGCGCCCAACTGGATCAAGAAATGGGTAGAAAGCATACTTTCAAACTGGCTGGAACTTCTGGGAAATGAGCCTCTTCAGTGCTTGAGAGCTTTGTTGTTGCTGGCGATGTTTCGGAGATGGAGAGGGTTGTGCGATGGCTTTCTGGCCAGGTTTCGGGGTTCTCGGTGTAGAAGGAAGTGAGGGGGAGGATATATCAGAATCAGAAAAATTCAAGGGTCTGGGTCTAAAAATTCCTAACAGCTCAGGAACCGTAGAAACCTGGATTTGTTTTCCCTGGTGAGAAAAAGAAAGTTTGAAGGGAAACCCCCATCTATAACGTATTCCGTTAGCTTGGAGCAATTGCAGATATAGACGAAACAATCTTCTCTTGAGGATGGTTGTTTGGGAGAGGTCAGCGAAAATTTGATAGCTGTGGCCCTGGCCAGGGGCGCTTTCTCTCTGGATGCTCCGAGGACGGCTTCCTTCGGCTGATCAAAGTGGAACTTGACTATAATATCCCGGGGGGGGCCCCTCTGTAGGTTTCTTAGAGAGGGCCCTATGCGCTCTATCTAATGCCAGCCTACCCACCGGAATTTCGGGGGTCAATTCCTGCAGAAGGGCTATGATGGTACCGTTAGCTACCCCATGGTTTCTGGGAGGCCCCTGAACCTTAAATTGGACCTCCGATTCCAGTTTTCCAGCTCTTCATTTAAATTTTTTAAAAGGAGAATCTCATCGTGGAGCTCTGAGTGCCCTGGTCTTCCAGAACCACCATGGCATCATCCATCCTAGATTTTAGTGCGTCTGTTCTGCCTCCTAGGTCTCTGATCTCCCTCAGCAATCTGTATGCTTGGCTGTAACTGTGGTGACTTCTTCCCTTACAATTGCTCTCAGCTGGGAGAGGATTTCTTGGTTGGTGAGGGGCTGCTGCTGGGAGGTGGGAGGACCTGGGCCAGCTGTCTGCTGAGTCCAAGGAGAGATTATCTGCCAGACTCACCCTCTCCAGCTCTCCTCCATCAGACTCTGCACACTCCCGCGATCCCTCAGATGCTGTAGCCGCCGCCATCTTGACCGCCGCGGCCGCCCTTCTTCCTCCCCGCCTGCAGGCTCATATATAGCGATAGTCGGCCGGGGGGGTTTGTGAGGTCTGATGGCCCGTCCTAGCCTCTGTAGATGCTGCGGGGCCTCCCGACAGAGCGGAGCAGAGAGGTCAGGCGGCCATTCCTCTCGGCCGGGCGCGCGCTCCTCATAAGGACATTTCATTATAAGGATTAGTCATCTTTCAGGCAGGACACAGGTACAGTTGCCTATTAGAACGGTTCAGCATAGGGGATAGGCAATACTGCATTTTCCAAATAAATGTAGGCCTTTTTCAGAGGGGGATTGGGGTGGCCATCACCCCACTTTAAACTGAGCACTCCAAGTAAAGGGGGGGGATCATCTACAGGGTATCCCAAACTGGGATGCGTAATTGCCCATCAACAGAGGGGCAGACGGGCTGCTAGCAAGTAAAACAAGGGAAACCTCCCTTCATTAGGCATCCCAAGCCCTTAGCAAGGTTATCTCCCTCTACGGCCCTCCAATTTCCCTTTATGAAACCTCTGCTTAATACAATAGGGTTGATTCAGAGCTTTTTTTTGCGTGAATATTTCCATTCTCGTTCATTTTTTTCCCCTCGTCTGATTCAGCAAGGCTTTTTTTTCCAGCGAGAACTTTAGTGTGAAATGTTTTAATTTTTGCATGATTTTTCGTTTAGTAGCCAGACTTCCATAAAAATGATGAGAAAGGGGCTCTGAATCAACCCTAATGTTGCGTGCCAATTTCCCTCCAAAAAGATGCCAACCAATCTCATCAGTTTCCTGTTCTCCAAATGTATCTGATGCACCCTAAAGGGCAACTCTGACTTCTAAATAAATTAAATTCTCTTTTGGTCTGTGGTTTTATACTCCCATCTAGTGACCACAGTTGGAATGGCAAACCCACTTTCACATTAAGGGATAATTCCTACACAAATCCTTTTTTGAGCACATACGCTTTAAAAGGGTTGCTATGCCTGGTCTCCCCTTCCTGTCAAAAAACGTATCTATACCCATATCTTAACCACTTCCACAGTCACATGGCTGCTGGTGACCAATCTGGATTTCCCAAGGCTTGCACATCAAACCTGTTTTCTGTTGGTCACTTGATTATCTCCCATTTGGTACCATACACCATGAATTAAGAACTTTTGGCTTGAATATAGCCAAAACTCATCAGCGGCCGGCCTTGAATCTAAAAGATTTCAGGGCAGGGCACTGGCTTTTCCCTAGGGCGTCCCAAATCAGGATGCCCTGCTCTGTAACCCCCAAGGGTGCATGTAAAAACTCACCTCTCCCCGATCCAGTGGCATACCCATAGGCTCTTGTCCAATCAGAGCAGTTTGCCTTTCAGCAGAATTGGTAGGCTGGGACGGGAGCTCCGCATTCATTTCAATCAGAGCCAGCGCATGCTCCGTTGGTGCAGTGAAAAGTGATTTTTCACACAACAAGGCATCCCAATTCAGTATGTCCCAGGGAAGTCAAATTCTCGGGTTTCTCCAATAGCTGGGAAAAATAGCTGGGGTGAACCTGGGGTAATGCTATTTCCTTAGTCCCTCCATTAATTGGATAAACTTTTCTATGTTTAGTTTTGTATACTGCAAAAAAAATACAATTCAGTGATTACTCACCTGTAGAATTGGTATTATGAGTATACAGTATGTCCTGCTAAAATCTAATACTTACAGTTGGGATATACTCCGCCAGATGGCGCTGGACTGCAGACACATCGAAAAAAGGCTCCTCCCCGCCCCTCAAATACCTGGGGACCTCCCACAAATTCCCCAGCATTGAAAAGCAGTTAAGGAGAAGCCGGGAGCATGAAACAATCCAAACTATCAATTATAACAATGATAATCACCATACAGGGGATCCAGAAAAAATGCAAACCAAGCGTGGGTTGGAGCAGGACGTACTGTATACTCATAATACCAATTCTACAGGTGAGTAATCACAGAATTGTATTATTCTTAGTATACAGTACGTCCTGCTCAAAATCTAATACTTACAGTTGGGACATCCAATAGCAGTGTCCATAAGTAGGGTGGGATCCCCAAGAAAAACAGCAGCAAGCAGTTTAAACCACTGCCTCCTGCAGAACCTTGCGGCCAAAAACAGCATCAGCTGAGGCCCTAACATTAACCTAGTAAAACTTTGAAAAAAGGTATGAACAGAAGATCAAGTAGCGGCCTTGCAAACCTGTTCAACAAAAGCCTGGTGCTGAAAAGCCCAAGAGGCACCAACAGCACGAATGTGATGCGCAGTAAGGCAGAAGTGAGGATCCTTCCCCTTAGCAGAGCAGGCCTGAATCACAGCCTGATGAATCCACTGCCGATAGTAGACTTGGCAGGAGCCAAACCCTTCCTAGGACCAGAAGGGACCACAAAAAAGGGCATCAGTTTTCCTGAAAAGTGCAGAAGCCATCAGATAGTACTTCAGACACCTAACCACATCCAAAGAGTGCAAAACCCTCTCCTTAGCTTTGCTAGGATTAGGGCACAAAGAAGGAAGAACAATACCCTGATTCAAATGAAAGGCAGACACTACCTTAGGCAGAAAATCAGGTTTGAAGCGAAACACCATCTTGTCCTGGTGCTTCTTATAGTAGGGGGGCTGAACGGCCAGCGCCGCCAACTCAGACACGCGCCTGACAGAAGTGATAGCCACCAAAAAACACAACCTTGAGCATAAGAATGGCCCGGGCAGTATCCTGCACAGGTTCAAAGGGAGCACCCTGCAAGGCTGACAAGTCCAAATAGCAAAGGGCTTCTGGAAAAAAAATAGCCAGGGTAGAAACCTGACCCTTCAGAGTATTGAGTTGGAGCCCCAGAACCATCCTTTTTGGGTACTGTGAATAGGTTGGAATAAAAGCCCTTGCCTTTTTCTCTAAAGGGAACCTGGCAGATGACCCCCAGCTCCAGGAGGCCTTGCACTGCTTGCAGTAGCTCCTGAGCTGACACAGGGTCCTGAGGAATCCGGGATCTGATGAATCTTGGAGGGGGATCGGCAGCAAACTCCAACTTGTAACCGAGGACACTACCTCCTGAATCCACCGGTCTGAGACATGAAGCCTCCAGACGTGAGCGAAGTGCTGCAGCCGTCCCCCCACCCGGATGGGTGAGGGCGCCCCATCATGCCTGAGGGGGGCTTGGGAGAGGATTTTGCTTTGGGACCCCAGGAGGAGCCAGGACGTCCACGTCCTCTGCCTCTACCCCAGAAATCTCCCCGGGCCCCAGGGAAAGACACCCCCCTTCCCTGTCTTGAACCGCGGTAAAGGGAGGATAAGGAACCCTGACCCCGAAAGGGCAGAGGTTGCCGCCTGCGCTGGGGTAACCTGCCCCCCTTAGCAAAAAGGTCCAGGCGGTCTCCAAACAGGCGCAGTCCTTTAAAGGGAAAAACAGTGAGGGCCTTCTTGGCAGCATTGTCAGCAGCCCACTGGCGCAGCCAACCCGAGCGGCGTATAGCCACCACGAGGGCAGAAGTTCTGGCACACATTCTGATGGTGTCATCCAAAGCGGACAAAATTTACAAAAACATCACAACTGGAGAGTGCATTAAACACCTCACAAGGCAAATCATCAAGGGCACTATCAAGCATATTTCTGATAAGGGTTCTAGTAGCCACAGCAGTAATGGCAGAGGCGCAGACCGGGCGCAGCGCCGTCCCCGCACATGCAAAGGCGTGGGATGCCAGCTGATCAATACGCCGGTCCACGGCATCCCGCAGGGTAGTAGAATCAGGGGAATGCATGACAGAGGTGTTAGATAGCCCTAGGATCGGGGCATCCACCTCGGGGGGGGATCGGGGCATCCACCTCGGGGGGGGGGGGATCGGGGCATCCACCTCGGGGGGGGGGGGGATCGGGGCATCCACCTCGGGGGGGGGGGGGGGGGGGGGGATCGGGGCATCCACCTCGGGGGGGGGGGGGGGGGGGGATCGGGGCATCCACCTCGGGGGGGGGGGGGGGGGGGGGGGGAATCGGGGCATCCACCTCGGGGGGGGGGGGGGGGGGGGGGGGAGATCGGGGCATCCACCTGGGGGGGGGGAATCGGGGCATCCACCTGGGGGGGGGGGGGGGAATCGGGGCATCCACCTCGGGGGGGGGGGGGGGGGGGGGGGGATCGGGGCATCCACCTGGGGGGGGGGGGGGGATCGGGGGGGGGATGACCAACATTTAACCACCTCAGTAGGAAAGGGATACTTCCTATCCCAACTCTTTGGAACCCCGGGAAGTTTACTGGGGCGCTCCCATTCCTTGAGCACAAGGTTATGGAAATGTGCCTGCTCTGGAAATTCCAAACGTGGTTTTGCTGTATGGAAAAGCTACCCTCTTTGCCTGGGAGCCTCAACAGGGAGAGAGATAGACAGAACCTCAAAAATCTGGGACAATAATCTGTCAGTGTCATCTGGGGCCCAGGGGTCAGAGTCAGAATCGTCATGACCACTTGGTCTCATCAGATGAACCTGAATCAGACAAGAGCTCCCCTTCATCAGACAGGGTATAGCCACACAGATTCCAAAACTCCTCAGTTCCCATAGGGAAAACAGTAACATTAGGAGTCAAGTGTCGCTTCTTAGCAGGAGCCTTACGCGCTTAAGACTTCACAATAATCTGTTCAACAGTAGCCAGTCTAGAAGACACATCAGGCTGAGAATCCCCACTAGTATGCAACTCAACAGGAGTGAGATTTAAGCTTGGGGGAGTAGGTGAAGTGAAACGAGGCGCAGCCACAGGCCGGCCAGATTGCAATGCAAGCACCTGCTCAGCACAGGGTACACAGACCCGCGCCTTGTCAGCGTCAGCAGGAGGCTGCCCACATGCTACACACAGCCGGTCTTGTCCCGACGGGACCCCGGTAACATTATCCTGAGATGCCTCCATATGGTGATTATAGCGGCGCAATACACCGATAGGGAATAACGCTATATAGCAACCCTGGATGCCCCAATAACCCGCTAGGGACGTGAGAGTATAATTTTTACAAGGCCTACAAGTAATATACTAAAAACAGGGCCGGGAGAAGCCAAGCAGGGTTCGTCCCGCCTGAAAGACATAAGCAGACAAGATCTTAAGTACATCATAACAAAAGTGAAGCAGATAAGGCCGCCCGCGAGGGCACTTACGGACCGCGGTAGGTAGGAGCCCGTCGTGCATAGGCCAGTAAGTCAGAAAAGATGGCGTCGGTATACCTCGAGGGGCGGGCCAGTAACAGGGATGACGCGGAAGGCGCCAAAGACGGGTCCCGCCCCCCGAAGAGTGCGAAGCCAGAAGGCCAACAGCCAGTGATGGCGCACCAGCGCCTGAGGTAATGCCGCCGCCAAGCGCGGAACCAAGTCAGCACACGGCGGCGGCAAATTTAAAAGGCAAAAAAGACAAGTCAGCGCGGCGGCTGACATAAGAATAAAGACATGTGAAAGTTGAAAGCACAGACTTCATAACCTACATATCCATACATACACCCCCCCCTCTTTTCCCCCCGAAGACTATAAGGAGGATGAGGGAGGACGACGGCCACTTAAATAAGGCCCACCAACAGACAGGGGCAATAGTGTGGGAGCGGCATCCCATAGAGGCTCACCATAAGCCTGAACCGCCTATCCTTTGGTGGGGGATTGCGGTGGAGCAGCGCTCCTAAGCACCTGACAGCGGTGCTGCCTACCTTCACCCGACCAGCGCAGCCAAGGCTGGGAGGCATATTATTAGTGGAACGGGTGGGAATAGTCCTACAGGGCCGCAGGTTAATAACCCCGCTCACCTGCGAGTAGAGAGCCAATTTCTCGTCCTTCGCAGCCAGACTACAGAGAAATTCTGGGGAATTTGTGGGAGGTCCCCGGGTATTTGAGGGGCCAGGAGGAGCATTTTTTCGATGTCTCTGCAGTCCAGCGCCATCTGGCGGAGTATATTCCAACTGAAAGTATTAGATTTGGAGCAGGACGTACTGTATACTAAGAATATACACCTTTTATGTTGGAAGTTTAATGCTGATATATTACCTACACAGGCGGGAAGAAAAGAGGCAGCAACCCCGTTTTTGCCCATATCCTTGGAACGATCCCAGCCTACGATCCACTCGGACACAAAAATCTGCAGCCTTATGTGGGTTCCATTAGATCATTCAAGCTTAGACCGGCAGGTACAGAAAAGTAGTACTCTGTTTATTAACCTTCTCAAATATTACATGCACTCAAAAAGTAAACTCTTTATTTAAAACATTTCAATAATCTTGTCAATAGGGGGGCAAGCAAAACACGTACTGAAAAAAACAAATACCTCAAAAAAGCCTTTACAAAAATACATTGCACAGTCCTATTTTGCAGCTTTAAAAATAAATTAGTATTTTCTTTCCTTAAACAAAACAATACGCTTCCCTTTAAACTCCCCTTCCAGATTTACACAGTATTTAGAATATTCCATTTCTGTACACCTCAGCTATAAGCAATGTGTTGCTTTCTTCAGCGTTTTGGACCACTGTGCAGTATACTGTATTATATATTTATATATATTATAATATACAAAGCCAGTCAGCTACTGACAGATTCAATACCACCACCCAAATATATTTTATACTTTCCAGTTAAAGCAGAGCAGAGTTCAATCTCACAATGAACTTTGACAGGAGATCATATCTAGGGCAGGTCATGTGCGGTTTTGCAGGCAAGATCAATGCTAAAGGGCTTTTTTTTTTTTAATGGCGGATTCAGGAAAGAGCACAGACATCATACCCCCTCTAGTGGATTCTTTTGTAGAACTACATGTTAAAATAGTGCCATTTGCTCCTCTTGACATTTATGCAAGAAGATGCCCACACCAAAGTTCCTGCAAACTTACAATTGGGGATAGAAAACTGCTCAACTTTGCCAAAAAACAATCCAGTGGGGGTGATGTTCGTCCCCAGAGCGCTCTCACTATACAAGATGCAGCTGAAAAATGAGGCTCTGGGCTTATAAAACATTTCTATAAATATATACATAAAATATAAATTTTACTTTTTGGCTAGCTTTCAAAATAACTTAAAATATAGAAGCACAAATAAAAGACACCTACTGGAGGAGGACACACAGCTACTTCAGCGAGAGAGAATCTGAAGAGCAGAGCAGAACCGGCTGGGCTTGAAAGGTAAATATGGTACTGTGCCCCTTTATTGTCAGTATGATGTAGGAGCTAATATTTCCCTTCAACCCAACAAGGGCTTACAAGCATATTTCAAAAATCTGAGGGATAGCAATATAAAAGATTACTTTTTTTTTCAGGCTAGCTTGGATGTTAGAGGCAACATGTTCACCCAATCACTACCTGGAGATTCCATTAAATTTATCAGGGTTATGGGAGGCTTTAGACCAGGAAGAGTAAGTGCCTTTTTTCCTGCCAATAGTGGTTAAATCCTAGAAGCTCTAGTAAACTAAAGAAAGTAGTTGCATGCCAGGGACTGGCCCAAGCGTCAAATACAAAACAGGAACATGATATACACACATTGCCCTAGGTATTTTTCTGAGGCCAACATGGTGCCTGACACAAGCAATTCATGTAGGGCCTAGAAACATGGCAGTCTGGTCAATTTTCTGGGTGGGTTGCTAGAATAGTCTTCTACAGTAACATGCTGAAACAGTGAAAGCTCACTGAATCACCTGAAAAAGTCATGGACCTCGAGTAAAGGTTTGGCAGCTGGTATCTTGTAGTGTAGGTCTGTGTGAACATAGATGGGCAACACATTTCTGATGCTGCTCCGGTATGTAGGTATATGTAGGAAACCAGCATGAAGAAACTGCACATCTGTGGCACACTGCTGTATTTGCCATTACTGGACCACCCTAATGATGATACATCTCGTTAATAGGCTTATTATTTCAGCCGCATGTCTTGAAGCTCAGAGACCAATCCAGACATTTCTCACGGGACATGGAATACATTTATAAAAAGGTTTGGTTGGCAGTACTTTTCAATAGTTCCTGGTTTGGCGTCCTGCATGGATTATCACCGTTACTCTTGTTCCTGAAACATTCCAGTGTGGCAGGTTTGAAATATTTACACAAATAAAAAAAAAAAAAAAAATCTAAACAAAAAGACAGAAGCTGGTCCTATTTGACAGGGGTGCCGTGAGCTCGGAAGCGGTAGAGGCAAGTGTAATCAGCATGGCCCCAATTCGATAGGATCCTTAACTCCACAATTTGAAATGGCTTTTTGTTTTCTTCCTACAAAATAGCAAAAGAGTAATTAATAGAACTTTCTACTACTAGTAAACATGAAAGGAAATCTAGCCTAAATTTTCACTGGCAAATCGTGATGGGCCCCATCAAGGTTTAGGAGCCCCAGGGGCTTTTTATCTACCAGAAATGCTTAGACCATCTAAGAATACACATGCAGACATGATTCAGGAAAAACTTTTCATAAAATCCTTCCTCAAAAATACCATTCTGTGAATACTCACCTTGTAGAATGGGTATTATAAGTATGCACGCCCTGCTCCAGTAATGATTCATTATGTCTGGGATATAGTCCACAAGAGGGCGCTTTGCTGCAGATGGCAAAAAAGAGGCCCCTCCCGATCCTTATATACCTGGGACCTCCCACTACATTCCCAGTATAAAAAAGCAGTAAGGGAACCAGGAGAAGCCAATAACAAGATTAACAACATTGAACAGGAAACAGTCACCATATAGAGGATCCAAGAATAAAACTCAGGGTGGGATGCAGCAGGGCGTGCTGCATACTTATAATACCCATTCTACAAGGTGAGTATTCACAGAATGGTATTATTCCAAGTATGCAGCACGCCCTGCTCCAGTAATGATTCATTACATCTGGGACATCCAATAGCAGTGTCCAACAACGGGTGGGGATCCCAAAAAGAGCAACAATGCGCTGTTCAAACCACTGCCGCCTGCAGAACTTTGCGGCCAAAAACAGCATCCGCTGAGGCCCGAACATCAACCTTGTAAAACTTGGAAAAAGTATGAACAGAAGACCAAGTAGCAGCCTTACAAACTTGTTCCACAGAAGCCTGGTGCTGAAAGGCCCAGGAAGCCCCAACAGCACAGGTAGAATGAGCAGTGACTCGGAAGGGAGGATCCCTCCCTTTAGCAGAATAGGCCCTAACAATGGCCTGATGAATCCATTTACTAATAGACTTAAACAGGAACCAAACCCTTCCCGGGACCAGAGGGTACCACAAACAAGGTGTCCGTCTTCCTGAAAGGCGCTGTAGCCACCAGGTAGTATTTCAAGTTCCTGACAACGTCCAGAGAATGCAAGGCCCTCTCCTTGTCATTACCAGGATTAGGGCACAAGGAAGGAAGCACAATGTCCTGATTGAGGTGAAAGGCAGAGACAACCTTAGGCAAGAAGTCTGGTTTAAAGCAGAAAACCACCTTGCCCTGGTGTCTCTCAAAGTAGGGGGCCTGAATGGACAGAGCCGCCAAATCAGAAACACGCCGCACAGAAGTGATAGCCACCAAGAAGGCAACCTTCAGGGTGAGAATAGACAGTGCAGCCTCATGCACAGGCTCAAACAGAGGGCCCTGAAGGGCAGACAATACCAAATTCAAATCCCAAACCAGTAACATGTGTTTGCGGGGAGGGTGCACATGAGTGACCCCCTGGAAGAAAGTCTTGACCAAAGGATGAAGAGCGAAGGACCTCTGGAAGAAAACAGCCAAAGCGAAAACATGCCCCTTCAGAGTACTGAGCTGGAAACCCATATCCAGACCATGTTGAAGGAACTCCAGTATCTGAGGAATGAAGAACACCCGACAGGGGAAGGCCCTAGCCTCACACCAGTCAATGTAGGTCCGCCAAGTCCTGTAGTAGATGGTAGAAGAGGATTTCTTCCTAGCCCTGACCAGAGTCTGAACAACCGCATCAGACAGACCCTTTTCTTTTAGGATGGAGGTTTCAGCAGCCATGCCGTCAAAGCCAGCGTTTGTAAATTGGGGTAACAGAGCCGTCCTTGAGTGAGAAGATCCGGAACAAGAGGCAGAGGGTACTGATCGACTGCCAGCTGTACAACGTCTGCGAACCACACCTGTCTTGGCCACCTGGGGGCCACCAGAACGGCTGGCACTCTTTCCTGAATATGCTTGCGCAGAACCTTGCCCAGAAGGGGAAACGGAGGGAAGAGGTACAGGAGACCGAACCCCTGCCAGGACAGAAACATGGCATCCACCGCCAGCCAGAGAATCCTGTGACAGTGAAATAAATGCTGGAAGCTTGGGATTGTGGCGAGAGGCGAACAGATCCACATCCGGCATCCCCCACCTGTGACAGAAGGACAGGAAGATCTTGACCCCCTGCTCAGGGAGTCCGCTTCCAGGTTCTCTGCTCCCGGAATGTTAACCGCAGAGATGCATGGGACATTGTCCTCGGCCCAAGACAGAATCAACGACATATCCCGGAGGGCACTCTTGCTGAGTCCCTCCCTGATGATTGATGTAAGCGACCGCAGTCTGGTTCTCGGAGTGAACCTGAACCGGCAGGCCCTGGAGGTGAGACGTCAGATGCTCCAGCACCAACCGAACCGTCCTCAGCTCCAGAACATTGATGGGGGTGTGGGCCTCCCGAGGGCCCCACAGCCCCTGGATTTGGTGGGCTCTCCAGTAGCCCCCCCCAACCTGACAGACTGGCATCCGTAGTGAGTCTCCCAACACAGTGTCAGAAATGATCTGCCCCCAGAAGATTCTTCGAGTCCAGCCACCACAGGAGGGACCGCCGGACCAGAGGAGACAGAACAAAAGCCTGATCCAGAGACAGAGGACACTTGTCCCAGGCTGAAAGATGGAGCTGAAGAGGCCTCATGTGAAATTGTGCATAGGGGACTGCCTCGAAGCAGGCCACCATCTGTCCCACCAGTTGCATCCCCTTGCCGGATGGATGGGTGCGGGCGGGTTGGACAGCAAGAAATGAATCAGATCTTGAAGAGAGTCCACCTTCTGCTGAGGGAGGAAAATCCTGGCCTGAATAGTATCCAGTCATACCCAGTAAGGCGGTCACCCAGGACGGGGAGAGTGAGGATTTGGCGTAATTGATCACCCACCTGAACTTCTCCAGGGTCTCCACCACCGTCCGGGTGTCTAGATCTGCCCGTTGGAGTGAAAGGGACGTAATGAGGAGGTCGTCCAGATAAGGAAGAATGCGAATACCCCGGGCTCTCAGAAGGGCCATCACGCCTGCCAACACCTTGGTGAACACTTTGGGGGCAGAGGTGAGACCAAAGGGAAGTGCCACAAATTGGTAGTGTTGTTCCTCCACTGCAAACCTGAGAAATTGCTGGTGCCCTGGGAAGACCAGCACATGAAGGTAAGCATCCTTAAAGTCTATTGAAGTCATAAAATCCCCCCGGCGCAGGGAGCTGATAGCGGAGCGCAGAGTTTCCATACGAAAACGCCTGGTCCTGATGAACTTGTCTGATGAAGTTTTAGATCCAGGATGGGTCTGATGGAACCATCCTTTTTGGGCACTGTAAAGAGATTGAAATAGTAACACTGACCTCTCTCTCCCGGGGGGACCCGACAAACGACCCCCATGGCCAGAAGGCTTTGTACCGCCAGCAACAGGCCCTGAGCTGCCCGAGGGTCCGTAGGAACCCGTGACCTGAGGAATCTGGGAGGAGGCCAGTCCACGAACTCCAGCTTGCATCCGGAGGAGACAACCTCCAGAATCAAATTGTCTGAGACTTGTTGAGCCCAGACCTGAGCGAAGAGCCGCAGCCGTCCCCCCACCCGCAAGGGTGAGGGCGCCCCCTCATTGCTGAGCGGGCTTGACAGTGGATTTGGGCTCGACACCCCAGGAGGAACCGGGTCAGGCACGGCCTCTGCCCTTGCCCCAGAAATCTCCCCTTTGTCCCGCAAAGGATACCCCCCTGCCTGACCTAGGCCCACGAAAGGAGGGAGTGAAGGACCCTGAACCCCAAAAGGGTCGCGACTGCTTTTTGCGTTGGGGTAACTTACCTCCCTTAGCAAAAAGGTCCAAACGATCACCAAACAGGCGCAATCCTTTAAAGGGGAGCCCCGTGAGAGCCTTCTTGGCAGCATTGTCAGCTGCCCACTGGTGCAACCAGACCGAGCGGCGGATAGAGACAACCAAGGCCGAGTTCCTGCTACACATCCGAATGGTGTCATCTAAGGCAGAGAGAACATAGGTGATGAACATCTCACATTGTGACAAGGCTCTAAATTCAGCACTAGAAGGATCCTCATGGGAGCTGTCCAGAAGGCCCATGATCAAGGTCCTAATAGCCACGGCCGTAATAGCGGAAGCACACACCGGGCTCAAGGCCGAACCCACACAGGCAAAGGCGCGGGAGGCCAGTTGATCAATACGCCGGTCCTCACTATCCTTCAAGGTAGTGGAATCCGGGGAATGCACAACAGACGTATTAGACAACCCCATAACAGGGGCATCCACCTCGGGGGAGTTGACCAACATTTGACCACATCCGAGGGGAAGGGATACCTCCTATCCCACCCCTTAGGGATACCGGGAAGCCGGCTAGGCCGCTCCCATTCCTTGAGAACGAGATTATTAAAATTCGTCTGTTCTGGGAATTCCAAACATGTTTTTGCGGTACCAAAACAATTCCCCCTGCTGCTTAGGTGCCGCTGCAGGAGGGGAAATGGCAAGTACTTCAAAAATATGAGTCAGAAGTCTAGGGGTGTCGTCAGCATCCCAATGCTCTGAGCCGGCATCAGCGCCAAGGCAATGCTGATCGTCAGAGATCTGAATCTGAAAATAATTCCCCTTCCTCGAGAGGGGTATAGTCAGACAAATCAAGGAAATCATCTTGTTCAAAAGGTAAAGGCCTGCGCAGCGGGCGCCACATGCCGTCTTTTAGCTGGAGCCTTACTGGCTGCAGAGCTAGCAATCAGTCTCTCGATATTGGCAAGTCTGGCGGTCACATCAGATTGCGACTCCCCGCTAGTGTTAATGTCACTAGGGGTCATAACCAGGCGCGGGGCCGTGGGGGATGAGACCGGGGGTGCCGATCCAGACACCTGGGACCCAGATTGCCGCGCAATCGTATGCTGGGCGCAGGGTACACAAACCCGCAAATCATCACCCACAAGGGATGCCCCGCACACCACACATAGCCGGGCTTGCCCCGAGGGGACCCCGAGCACAATATCCTGAGAAGCCTCCATATGGTGAATTTGAAGTCACACAGACCAATGGGAATTACGCTGTGCAGCTACCCGGGATGCCCCTTAAATGTCCGCTAGTAGGAGGATTTAAAATTCAATAATTAAGCCCCTTAATGTTAATATGAGGGATAGGGACACAGGACCGGGAGAAACCTGTAATTTAGGTCGTCCCGCCTGAAAGACAAATGAAAACCCCCAATCAGTATGGCATACAATTACCAAGCATGTATACAGTAAATTAAATACATATAAATATATTTATCCAGCCCGCAAGGGCACTCACGCACGCCAGCTGGTTCTAGCACACCGGATCAAGATGGCGATATATATGAGAGAGACAGACAGACACACAGGAGGGAGCGGGCCGACGTCACGTTCAAATGACAGACCGGAGAAAGCCTGAGGAGAGGAGCGCTGAGCCATGTGCCAGCGCTGCTGGCAGTACAGTGAAATCACACAGCAAATCACAGTGGTAAAAGCATCACTCACACATTGCCTAATAGTAACACTGACCCCCCCCCCCCCCCCCGACTAACCGGGCAAAGGGAGAAGGGGGAATAAGCCCATAGGTACATTTGGCCACATGTAATGAGGGCTATAAGCAGACAGGGCATCCCATGTCAGGCTCACCAACCTGTGCCGCCTACCCTTTGGTGGGGGATTTGCAGTGGAGCAATGCTCCATTAAAAAGCACCTCTAATAGGTGCTGCCTACCATCACCCGACCATGCAGCCAAAGCTGGGAGGCAAGTAAATAGTGGCACAGGTGGGAATAGGACACAGGGCCAGGGGCTGTGCAGCCCGGCTTACCTGCGAGGAGAGAAGCCATCATCTTGACCTTCGCAGCCCGACTGCAGAGACTAAACTGGGAATGTAATGGGAGGTCCCAGGTATATAAGGACCGGGAGGGGCCTCATTTTTGCCATCTCTGCAGTAAAGCGCCCTCTTGTGGACTATATCCCAGATGTAATGAATCATTACTGGAGCAGGGTTGTCCTGCATACTTGGAAAATAAGGACTATATTCACACTTTGTTGCAAAATAAAGAATGAGCAACATTAGGGGCAGGGTTCAATGAGGTCATAGGGGGGGTTGCTTTAGTGTTCCCATTGACACACTGGCAGGCCGAGTAAAGAGGGGTTTAGGTAGGAGTTAAAAGTGGACCAAAAACCCAGGATTTGGTCCTTGCCCCCAAGGGCACCCAGATTTGAGATGCCCTGCCATGTGAAATCCACAGGTCACCGAGCAAAACTCATTTTTCTCCAGTCTTACAGTGCACATGCAGTCTCTCGTTCAAGCAGAATGCCCGCTTGTCCTTTTTCATTTCAGCTAACAATCGGCTACGGGCCAAATCTAGCTAAAAGCAGCCCAGCACTCTGGCGGCCGCATCCTCGCTAGACTCTAAGAGTGTCGTGTGTGGTAAAAGGTATAGCTTACATCACATGTGCCATTAGGTCGAGGAGAAGGTAGGTTTTATAGGCAAGGAATCATATCTTGTAGACTCAAAAGCTGGTTATGGTCTAATTAAAGAGGTACTTGCGGCAATAGCAAAACAAACAAACCTACCGTCACTTGGAAAGTTTGTATAGAGTCTCCCTCTTCATCATATGCAGACTGAACCAAAAGGGTTCCTTCTTCCTGATACTCGTTTTCCAACCCCTTTAAAAAAGAAAGCCTCTTATTGTTACAAAGTTTCAGGAGAGGACAGGGACTGCAAATGCCAAGGCAACATCACTTACATATACAGCAAAATCCTTAGGGGCGCTTGTGATATTTCCGGTGGGGGAGAGGGACTTGGGAATGTGTTCCAATGAGAAGGCTGTAGGGTAAATTGCCATAGACAGTCTCACAACCAGATATCCTTGTGCTCCTTTAAATGCCCAGCAGTTACCAGGATACATGTCAGGCTGAAACAAGAGATACATTTTGAAATATACAGTCAGGGTCCCTACACTTTAGCTCTTCTCTATGGATTTGTGTATAAATAAATTCAGGAATCTTGTGCGGAAGCCGCATTTCGAATTCTGCAAGTCTATGCTTCTGAATGGTAGACAGGACTAGGGCAGTTTATTAGGATTCCCTCACAGGTCAGGTGTAGAGCTCGGGTCGTCTGTACTGGGCTATTAGGCTTAAAGGGTATTTCCAAATTTGGAATTTTTAAAACATGTCCATTATTGTGTGGCAAAATGAGGATTTAATGTGCTAAGCTTATCTGTTATTTTTTTAATTTTCTGTTTGTTTGCAACTCTGTTTCTATGGAAAACTGTTTTCCTTTATAACAATGTGTTTACCTTAGCTATAACAAAGTGGTGAATTCGAGTATATATCAGACTTCCGCTCTAGCTTGCTAATCATCTGTTTGGCTAAAGCATGGGTGACTGGTTTAACCCATTCTGCTGAAATTAAACTTCTACAGTTTGGAACGATCACAGTCTCATGTACCAGTAGCAAGGGTTAATGGCCAGGTTCTCAGCTGGATATGCCAATTAAGCTGCTTGGCAGCCAAAGCTGCTTAAGAGTTCATCTGTTACATTGGAAGAATTGCGGGACTTTCAGTCCATGTTTTTAGTCAAGGCCATGCTAAACTACTCCAACAAAACAGAGGCCCAGGAACATGAGAATCATGGAAACAGCATGGTGATAAGTAAATCACAGTTCTGGGAGCACAATCCTAGCACACGTTTATTCTACATTCCAAGAGTGGAAAACAATAAGGAACACCAAAAATCTGGGAAAAAAGGGAATTTTCATTTAAAAGTAGTCTGAATGTCTATTTTTTTTCCTAACATGTAGCGCTGTTTTATCGCACTACATGAACCTGGGAGTGGCGAGCAAAAGCAGCAGCATAGCCGACAGTCCGCTGTGTGCTGCGTGAGCACCTGGATCTACGTCTGGAAGGTAAATCCACCCTCTAGGCTTTTTTTTTGGTCCGCTTTAAGCAAAAACGACTGAAGTATGTATAAATTGGGGCAAATTGGTAATGAAACCTTAAAGGACAATTACAATTTCTCAATAAAATTAAATCTCTGGTAGTTGTGTTTTTTCTTTGCTACATCCTTTTCCTTTCCAGCCAGCCACTATTAACCATCTCCTTTTTTTCACTCCTCTGGTTGCCATTGCAGGCATGCCTACTGAGCAAGGGTGGGTGTGTTGGGAGGAATAACACCAGCAATGGAACAGCTAAAGACCAACAGCAGATGTAAGATTTCTCATTCAGCCAAGAGAATAGGTGGCTGGGAGGGAAGAAGGGAGGACAGCAAACACACTCAACCCCCTGTAAGCTAGGGAATGAGGCCACCGATACTGCTCCCGCGATCCTACCAAAGCTCATCATACACATGGTAATGTAAATGGTCACTGGTATATAGACCTATATATTTTTGTTTTACAAAGCTGTGAGCCTCAAACCTTTGCTCCTGCACAGCGGAGCCCTGTCCACCATTGGGAAACTACCAGTTTCCAAGAATGGCGGCTGGGGGCAGCGGTGGACCAACACTGAGCCATGGCTAAATGGATTGTGCCGTGTGTGGATTGTGGCAGGTGTTTCTCAAACACACTCAAAGATTTGTATATATTTTACATATATTACAATTTGAGTGTTAGTAGTATGGTCATAGTTTCTGACTAATTTATGCTCAATACACCCTACGGTTACTGAGTAGACAAAGTGGTTGGTTTATAGATTTCTTTAACAGAAAAACACAGGTAACACATATCAAAGTCAGCCAATACTAGCAGCTTCTGCATTCATTGTATAGCTGCCAATCATGTGATCTAGAACCATTCATGTTTGATGTGTCAACAATGAATCAATGTTCTCAATGTCACAAAACAAAAAAATACAATTCTGTGAAATACTCACCTGTAGAATTAGTATTATTGGTATACAGTACGTCCTGCTCCAGATATACTTACACTTGGGTTATTTTCCGCCAGATGGCGCTGCACTGCAGAGACATGCAAAACAGGCTCCTCCCAGCCCTTCAAATACCCAGGGACCTCTCACAAATCCCCAGCATTGAAAAGCAGTGAACAAGAAGCCGGGAGAATTAAAATCACCCAGAACAACTGGTAATGATAACAATGATAATCACCATACAGGGGATCCAGAATAATGCAAAAAAACAGGCTGGGGTGGAGCAGGACATACTGTATACCAATAATACCAATTCTACAGGTGAGTATTTCACAGAATTGTATTCTTAGTATACAGTACGTCCTGCTCCAGATATAATACTTACACTTGGGACATCCAATAGCAGTGTCCATAAAGTAGGGTGGGATCCCCAACAAAAAATGACAACAGCAGACAGTTTGAAACCACTGTCACCTGCAACCGTACGGCCAAGACAGCAACCTTATAAGAAAATCGCAAAAAGGTACGAGCAGAAGGCCAATGGTAGTGGCCTAGCCAACCAGTTCAACAGAAGCCTGGTGCTGAAAAAGCCCAAGGGCAACCAGCACGAGTAGAAAGAATCGTGGCGACAAGGAAGAATCTTCCCCTTGCTGGAATAGACCTGAGTAACAGCCTGACGAATAAAGTAGCTACAGTAGGCTCGGCAGAAGCCCAAGGACCGAACCAAGGACTAGGAGGAACATCCATTAAGGTAATAACCAGGACCAAGCCGCCCAACTCCCGAGAGCAGAAGGGATCGAGCACATTCAGGATGTAAGGACCACAGGCCCCAAGGAACATAAGTTCCCCTACGGACACAGAAGACTACCAAGGAAAACTTCCAACACCTGATTAAGAAAGGCAGAAACCTTTTCCTCAACGTTGCTAGAAAAAGGCACAGCAGGGATAGCAATATCTCGAATCAATGAACTAGAGACCCCTCCAGATGCAGATAGTTTCAGGCGGAACTCAACCTTATCCTAGCGTATCTCAAGGAATGGGGGCTAGGTAAACAGAGCCGCCCGCTAACACACGCCTGAACAAAGTACTAGTCACCAGAAGGACAAACTTGAGTGTAAGAACAGCCATACAGCATCCTGAATAGGACCAAGGAACAATCCTGCAGGCAGACCGAATGAAAATCCATTTCAATCCAACGGGGACCATAGGATTACATGGGGGACGCACATGAGTACCCCCTGAAGGAAGTCTAACCAAGGAAGACTGAACCAGAGGTTACTAAGGCAAGGTGGACAGGGCAGAACCTGACCCATCAGAGTACTGAGTTGGAGAACCTACTCCAAATCATGCCGCAAACAACACTAGAACCCTGGGAACCGAGAACGCCCAACAGGGAAGAGACCTAGACTCACCACCAATCAATATGGGTATGTCATACCCTACAACAGATGGAAGAGGAAGAACTTGCTCATAGCCTTCCCAGAGTCTCAAAACACAGAGACATATAAGCCTGTATCCATCAAGATGGTTGTTCCATCAGTCAGGCCGACTAGGCCAGAACTGTAGATTGGAGTGACCTAAAGGGAGCCCTGAGTGAGCCTAGCTAGCACTCCTGGCAAAAAGTACAGAACAACAGTCCTTGGTACCATAACCACCCTCTACTAGGGCACCTGGGGGCCACCAGAATCACTGGTCCCCTTACCAGTGCAATCTTGCGCAAAACCCTGCCTAGCAGGGGGAATGGGAAAAAGACATACAGAACCGAACGTCCAGTCATGACGTTACTAAGGCATCCGGACCACTGCCTGAGGATCCTGGGACAGGGAAACAAAAAGGACAAGAGCCTGTGATAGTGATGGAACACACACAGCTGATTGGACCCCATAGTGACACAGGGATTAGCACATCCTGTCGCAGAGGGGCAGCACCGGGGCGAATATCAATGATATGCAGGGAACATTGTCTCCACCCAGATTAGGAACCTAGACGTTTCCTGAAGGGTCCACCAGCTCCAGGCCCCTTCCAATGGTTACTGTAGGACACTGTAGTCCGACAGACCGAGCACCCCCAAACTGGCAGGCCCGGAAGGGAAGTAGTCAAGCGAGGCAGAGCCATTGCAAAAGCTCACTGTTTCAAAATCACTAGGCGTAAGGACCGTCTAAGGGCCCACCACCCCCAGAATCGCAGGGAGTTTCAGAAGAAAACCTCCCCCTTCAACCTGATAGTTTGGCATCCATGGAGACCGTCTCCAGGAATGGGAAGAAGGAACTGCCCCCAGACAGGTTCCCTGAGATCAATCACTCCAAGAGAAAACCTCTTACCAGGTGGGAAGGCCCACAGACCCTACTCCAGGGATGCCGGATCCCTGTCCTGTATTAACAATAGAAGTCACAGAAGGGCGCAGGGGGAACTGAACATAAGGGACCTCTTCCGAGCAAGACACCAATGGGCCCACCAGCTGCATCTCTGCCTGGTGAATGGACCGGAACAGCAATGAGGGACTGAGCCCACGTGACCAGATTGTCCACTTCATTGCGGAGAAGGGAAGATTCTCATTAGAACCTGATCCAGATTCATTCCTGGTAATGGGATTACCAATTAAGGGGACAATGAGGACTTGGAGTGAAGGTCCCCCATCCAAATGACCCCCAATGGACGCCATCAGCCGGGCATCCATCCTGACGCAGACTGGGAAGTGAGAAAGGGCGTCCAGGTAGTCATCGCGAGGACGCCCCTAGGTCTCATCGGAGACCTCACCGTCGTCCGCACCCGAGAGATCACTCTGGGAGCTGAAGAGAGGCCAGATAACAAGGCCACAATTAGCAGTGTTGGACTACCAACACGAACCTGAAGAGCCTCGGGGACCTGAAGTCACAGGGTTGTAATAAACATTTTAGAGTTCCCCAGACGGCAAGAAGCCCACTGGGCGCAAGGTGCCGATGGCCCAACTCAGTTTTCAGCAGAAAACTGCCTGTAATTAGAGAGTTGCTGTGAATCCAGAATGGGCCAGCCCGACCCATCCTTTTTAGGGAACTGAGGAAGGTTGGTATGGCGGCCCCTGCCTCTGCCTGTTACGGGCAATCTGCAAGAGACCCTCAGCCCTCGTAGGCCTAGCATGGCCTGTGCCAGCAACTGAAGAGCGGCAGGGACCAGGAGTACCTGGGACCTGATAAAACTGGGGAAAGCCGGGCAGCAGACTATCCTGTATCTGGAGGACACAACCTCCTGAATCCACCAGAATGAGGCGAGATGCCTCCTCATAATAGCAAGGTGCTGCAGTCATCCCCTCACCCAGACGGGCGAGGGCACCCCATTATGCTTGAGGGGGTTTGGTGGAAGATTTGGGCTTAGCCCCTCCGGAGGGGCCAGGGCGTTGTCTGCTGCTCGTGGGGCAGGAGTCAGCACGAAAAACCCGGAAGGACACCCCTGGTTCCTGTTCAACACTAAGGTAGGGGGGAGGAGGGGTGCCTCTGCCGAGGCTGAGACGGCCGTCTGCGTAGGGGTGATTTGCCCTTTTTACCGAACAGGTCCAGACGGGCCCCAAATAGGCGTCGCCCTCTAAAGGGAAGCCCAGTAAGAGTCTTCTTTGTAGCATCGTCAGCACCCCACTGTCGCAGCCAGACCTGGCGACGTATAGCTACCGCAAGGGCAGAAGTTCTTGCACACATTGTGATAGCGTCCTCCAGCTCGAGGCCAACAGCTCAATGCGCCGGTCCTCAGCATCCAGAAGGGTACTATAAGCAGGGGTTGTAATAAAGGGGGGATTAGGGACCCCTATGATCGGCGCATCCACCACGGGGGGTGATGACCAGCAATTAACCACCTCAGGGGGAAAAGGGTATTTCCTATCCCAGTCCCCTGGAACCCCTGGAAGTTTACTCCCATTCCTTAAGCACAAGGCTATGGAAACGAGCCTGCTCTAGGAATTCCAAACGTGCGGTTGCGGTATGGAAACACTCCCCTCTAGGCTTGGGGATCTGACCGGGGAGGGAGATAGACAGTGCCTTAAAGACCTTAATCAACAAGTCGTCAGTGTCACACTGGCCCCAGTATTCCGGGCCAGAATCGTCATGACTCCTCGGGCTCTCATCAGACGAGCCTGAGTCAGAGAACAAATCCCCTTCATCAGAAAGGGTATAGTCACACGGGGTAGTAAACCCCACGGTTCTCATAGAAGATACAGAAACATGAGGCGACAGGTGCCGCTTCTTACCAGGGCCCATTCGCTCTGATAACCTAGCAATAATCTGCCGTAGGCAGTCTGGAAGGCCCAGCAGGCTGCAATTCCCCACTTGTAGGCGACTCAGCAGGAGAGAGATTTAAGCCTGGGGAGATAGGCGAATTGAAGCTAGGTGTAGCCACTGACCGACCTGATTGCAGGGCCAGTGCTTGCTCAGCACAGGGTAACAGACCCGTGCCCTGCCAGCATCAGCATGGGGTTGTCCACACGCTATACACAGCCGGTCTTGTCCCGGAGGGACCCCGGTCACATAATTCTGAGATGCCTCCATATGGTGATTATTCAAGGCACAAATATGCTAGTAGGGATTTTACACTATAAGTAACCCTGGATGCCCCAAAGACCCGCTAGGGAAGTGGGAGAGTATTACAAGGCCCCGCAATAATTTTACACCGGGCCGGGAGAAGCCAATGGTGTTCACCAGTCTGAAAGACATAATGGGTGTTCACCAGTCTGAAAGACATAATGGGAATAAAAGGGTGTCAGAACCATGCGCAGTAATCAAGGATCATGAAAATCGCCCGCGAGGGCACTTACAGACCAAGGGGAGGAGGCGGACCGCTACCACGCGTGCGTGCGACCAGCATAAAAATGGCGCCAACGAACCCCCCTCCCCGAAGAGCGCGAAGCTCTGAGATAGTTTCAACGTCGTCATGAGAAGAGTATGACACACTTAGAAAAATGATTTGCCAATGAAGACGCCGCAGCGTCTGAGGCGAAACTGCCGCTCGGCGCAGCACATCCAGTAAGGGAAGAAGTGCGCATGGCGGCGACAGATACCGGCTCTGACACCATGAATACCAGTCAAAAGACAATACTAAGGCCATAAGCGTGTAAACATACACTGAGGCCACCACCCCCCCCCCCTTTCTTTCCCCCTGGGTTACGGGGGGAACGAGGGAGGATGGCGACCCTTTGTACAGGGCCCACCGCTACACGGGGCATGGGGCAATAGTGCGGGAGCGGCATCCCCTAGAGGCTCACCATCAGCCTAAAGCGCCTACCCTTTGGTGGGGCACTGCCAACGCAGCCCGAGCTGGGAGGCACATCACAGGGAGGACGGGTAGGAATAGTCCAACAGGGCCGCAGGCTTTGATAGCCCCGCTCATCTGCGAGAGAGTGATACTTCATGTCTTCGCAGTCAGCACTGCAGAGAAATCTGGGGATTTGTGGGAGGTCCCTGGGTATTTGAAGGGCCGGGAGGAGCCTGTTTTGCATGTCTCTGCAGTGCAGCGCCATCTGGTGGAGGATAACCCAAGTGTAAGTATTATATCTGGAGCAGGACGTACTGTATATTAAGAATAAAGTGTCGATGGAATCACTATGCAATCGCTATTGCTTTAGCGATAATGATTCTGATGCAGTCAGAAGCCAATCAGATGCTCCATTTCCTGTGTCATTTGTTTGTGGAACATTAAATAAAGTTGATTATAAAAATACAACTCTGAAGTACTCACCTGTAGCGTTGATATTATATGCATACAGCACGTCCTGCTCCAGAATAGTAACAACATGTGGGTAATCCTCCGCCTCAGGCGCCGTGCACTGCAGACATGTAGAAAACAAGCTCCTCCTGGCCCTACATATACCGAAGGACCTCCCACAAATCCCCAGCATTGAAAAGCAGTGAGAAGAGAAGCCGGGAGGAACAAACCACCCAGAAAACTGATAATAATATCAATTGATAACAAACACCATACAGGGGATCCAGAACAAGTGAAACCAGGGTGGGGTGGAGCAGGACGTGCTGTATGCATATAATATCAACTCTACAGGTGAGTACTTCACAGAGTTGTATTATTCTAAGCATACAGCACGTCCTGCTCCAGAATAGTAATAACATGTGGGACATCCAATAGCAGTGTCCGTAAAGCAGGGTGGGATCCCCAGGAAAAAACAAGGCACAGGGGACAGTAAAGGCGCTGTCACCTGCAAAACTTGCAACAGGCATGACATGAGCAGAGGCTCTAACGTCAATCTCATAACAAGACATTGAAGGTATGAACAGAGACAAGCCATAAGTCTAGCAACTTATTCAACAGGAAAAAACCCTGGTGCTGAAGGGCCGGTGGTACCCAAGCACCAATATAACGGAATAAACTGAAAAAGGGGAGATTCTTTCCCCTAAAGAGGAAATAGGCCAGTGTAACGACCCAACCAGCCCACAGGCAAAGAAGCCTTGTGGAAAACTTGTAACACCCCCTAAGGGAAATAGAACAGGTCACCCGACCAAGGCGGGACTACTGACCCCTAACTAACACGAAGCCAAGGGCTTTACTCAGGATCAGGAGACATCCAAGAAGGATTAATCCAAAGGGCGCAGTGGCGCTGGAACAGGAGATATCAGGCGCATACATAAGGAGGCGCCCGCAGACTCCAAGAGCATCAGTCCCCCTAAGGGACATGGAAACCCTCATGGGGAAAAATTGTAACACCTGTAGAGGGAATGTAGCCCCTCATATTAGTATTATTAAGAATAAAGTCCATAGGTAGACTAAAAGGACTAAAACAATGATCCTACAGACCACTTGGACCGGAGGCCCGGCGTAAGAAGGAACACCCCTACGGCATGGGGTGCCTATAAACATATATATCTTTATATCTATCTATATATATATCTATATCTATATATACATACATCGAGCCGAGGTTAAGTAATCAGATCCACCGTCTCAGGCACATGTCTGACGGAGTCAGGAGCCCCCAGAGAAGCGACTTGGACTACAAGGCAGCTCAGACAGCATCCAGCAAACAGGTCTTAACGTGATACTTAACACTAGTGCTGCCACACATACCCCCCCCCCTTCCTTCTTTCTTTTCCCCCCCGAGTTACAGGAGGAAGCGAGGGAGAAGCGGACAGCGTCCATGGACTAAGTCTGTGAGGGGCACGGGCAAGATTGCGGGAGGGGCATCCACTAGAGGCTCTGACCGCCTACCCTATGGAGGGGGATTGCGGTGGAGCGTGGCTCCGTTCAGCACACCAAGTGCTGCCTACCTTCACCCGACCCGCGCAGCCCAGGCTGGGAGGCATAGTCTTCTGAAGAGGACGGGTGGAAATAGTCCCGCAGGGCCTTGGGCTGTAAAGCCCCGCTCGCCTGCGAGAGCGTGATACTTCATGTCTTCGCAGTTCAGCACTGCAGAGAAATCTGGTGATTTGTGGGAGGTCCTTCGGTATATATAGGGCCGGGAGGAGCTTGTTTTCTACATGTCTGCAGTGCACGGCGCCTGAGGCGGAGGATTACCCACATGTTATTACTATTCTGGAGCAGGACGTGCTGTATGCTTAGAATATCACAATCGCCAGTAAATCGATATACTAAGAAATCGTTAATACCCTATGAAAATTGCTCTTTTGCCTCCCCCAAGTGTGAAAGCAGCATAAGGGAAATATTCCAGCACGGAGCCATCTTAATTCTCTGTATTAATTGACTTCATTTGCAAGGAGACCTACAGTATTTAACTTATTCTGAAACCTGAATAGTTGTCAGCGGTCATGATTGCCTGACATAAGTAAATGATTGTGTGATTGTCATAATTTAAACCATCTTTAACTGTATAGGAACTAAATATTTAACATGTATTTTATTTACCCTTTCAATACAAAAATGACTACACAAATACTATGGGGGTAGAGTGTACATGTAACCATGAACAATTCTAATGATCAGTGTCTGAGGATAGGTGGATTTTCGTACAGTAATTGCCCAATGTGCTGCCTTTTGTCTGTTACTAGAAAAGAAAAACCAAGCTGGCAGATAAAATTACCCTATATACATTTTCTACATACAGGGAAAAGCCTGATCATTTTTGAGGCAACATATATTGTGCCAAAGGAAAAAGCACAACCATCAGTCTAATGAACCCACCTGTATTACCACTCTGGGGGACTGAGATAAATACCACAACGGAATTCCAAACAAGCTTAAAAGTGCCGTCTTTGTTCCATAGGTTTCTGAACAACGAGTACCCAGGATGCTGCCACCTAAAAGAAAAAAAGTGCAAGGAAGATTAACAAAGTCGGGTCCTGATAGATTTTACATTTTCAAGCAGACCTAGTAATGCATTGCTACACATTGGAAGTTCCAGCTTTGTACTTCAATACATATTCAAAAATTGGTCTAGAAAGGAATTTACTAGTGAGTCTTTACTATATAAATGTATGTAATGTTTTTGGCAAGTAAAATTGAAATTTCAAATGCCACAGACCATGTGTAGTCCAACCTACTAAAAAAACAAAAAGGGATATTCTCTTTATGTCTCCCATATTAGACTGGTGGTAATCCAGCGCTCAGACTCACCTGATCGGGTGACAGTGCCAGCTAGGACACATCTCCTTTCCCATCCACTGCCACTGACCAGCTGCAGGGGACAAAAGGAATGGGTCCCTTTTGTTTTTGTTAAATAGGCTGGACTATTTCTTTAAGCATATATAAACCCAAAATGAATGTAAAATGAGTATAGCCTCAAAATCAAAAGAGAAGCGTTCAAACCGTCTTGTATGGCGTGCCAGCGACTGGTTTTCTATTTTTTTTTTTAATTAAATGTAAAGGGATATGTTACCACCCACACAACACTTAACCAATAATAAACAAATGTGGAAGCAGATGATACAATCATGGATGCATAAATGCACAAGGTATACAAAACCATTTCCTTCTAGTAAACACCTGAAGTGAAAGCCATATAACATCATGAGTCATCTGACATTTCATCTGAAGATACCTCACTACAGTGGTGTGCCGTTTTTAGATCTCTTCAAGAAAACTAATGTTCAATTCTTAACCAAATAGACTACCAAATATTCATTGAGCTGGAAGATGTGAGCTCCTTAACCACCGCAAATGCAGGAATGTTACATTCAAGTAGCTGTTCCATTTATTGAAACGTGTTAATTCAACATTTAAAGTCAGGCTGTATTACTGCACATTAAATGGCAAGTAAGCTCTGGTGCCATTCACTTAGTAGAGGTCATTTCTGTTAGGTCAAGTCTAGCCACAGGCCTCAGAGGCCAACAATGCTGGAGGGGTTGGATCCACACCAATTGCAGGGCTGTGCGGGACGCTATCAGAGTAATGGCTTTGTTTTGCATAGGACCTAAAAGCAGCAGTTGCTGGTGAGATTTTTTTTTTCTTTTTTTTAGTCTGGGCTGTCCCTATAAATGCAATTTTAAGTTAGATGGCTTGTCTTTTTTTCCCCCTTTATCTAAAAATAGTGGGAGACTTAACTGAAAAGGGTGCCTGAGCCAAGCTATTCATTTCAATTGAATTAGATACTATTGTACTATTGCCAGTTTTTGCTTGTAAATTTTACACTCTCCGTTAACAGTTATATTCCAAATTAATAAAGTCCCAAATTACACCTGTCATAGTGATGCTTAAGACATTTCAACATCACTTAATAGTTTTCCTAATAAACTAAACATGAAGTCTGAATTTGGACTCGCTTAGTTTCTGGCCTCTGTGGTTGCAAGAATATGTGGTAAACAGAAACATGATGCGGGACCTAATTGGACGGAGCCCCTGCTAAGAAAAAGTTAGTCGCTCACTGAAGGTGAAGGGATAGGTTAGGATAACACCATTTTGTGAGATACTCACCTGTAAAATGGTTATTACGAGTATGTCACACCCCCCACTTCCCGATATTCATGACACTTGGGAAACCCGGTCTGTAGAGGGCGATCTTGCAGAGATGACATGGAAAAAAGGAGCCCCTCCTGGTCCATAAATACTGGGTTCCTCCCACTATTCCTCAGTCTTTTTAAACAGCAGTGAAGAACCAGGAAGAGCCAATTATATTCAATAATTGTAAAATTATATGAGAAAAATAATACCAAATAAAGGATCCCTTAGAGCAAAAAGAGCCAATTATATTCAATAATTGTAAAATTATTTGAAATAATAATCACCATATAAAGGATCCCTTGAACAAAAAAGGGCAGGGGAAGTGGGGGGTGTGACATACTCGTAATAACCATTTTACAGGTAAGTAGCTCACAAAATGGTATTATTCCTAGTATGTCACACCCCCCACTTCCCGATATTCATGACACTTGGGACATCCAATAGCAGTGTCTATAATGGGTGGGGATCCCAAAGGAATAATGCATAACTTAAATTACTGCAGCTTGCAGAACTTTGCGGCCAAAAACAGCATCCACTGAGGCCCGCACATCAACCTTGTAAAAAAAAAGTATGCACAGAAGACCAAGTCGCAGCCTTGCAGACTTGTTCAACACAAGCTTGGGGCTGAAAAGCCCAAGAGGCTCCAAAAGCACGAGTAGAATGAGCGGTGACACGAAAAGGGGCAACCTTCCCCTTCGCCATATAGGCCCCAATGATAGCCTGACGTATCCACTTACTAAGGGAAGATTTGACAGGAGCAAAACCCTTCTTGGGCCCAGAAGGCACAACAAAAAAGGCATCCGTCTTGCGGAAGGCCGAGGTAGGAACTAAATACTTAACACAGCGAACACCATCCAAAGAATGTAAGACCCCTTCCTTGTTACTAGGTTTAGGACACAAGGAAGGAAGAACTATATCCTGATTTAGGTGGAAAGCAGACACCACCTTAGGAAGGAAATCCAATTTAAAACGGAAAACAACCTTATCTTGATGCCTCTCAAAATAAGGGGCTTGAATAGACAAAGCCGCCAGTTCAGAAACTCGGCGGACAGAAGTAATAGCAACCAAAAAGGCAACCTTCTGAGTAAAAAATACCATTTCGTGAGTACTCACCTGAAAAATGGATATTGTTGGTGTGCCACACACCCCGCTTCACTTCTTAAATATTCATTACTTCATGGGTTAATCCACCGCAGGTGACGTAGTGCAGAGAGGAAGTCTTGTAACGAGCCCCCTTCCGGCCTATATATACCTGGTACCTCCCTTCAATCACCAGTATAATCAAAAAGCAGTAATACAAGGTACCAGTATTCCACCAGTAACCTCAAAATCAAATTTGATATAAAAAGGCTTCACCATATAAAGGCTTCGGTAATACCGAAAAGGGCGGGTGTGAAGCGGGGTGTGTGGCACACCAACAATATCCATTTTTCAGGTGAGTACTCACAAAATGGTATTATTCTTGGTGTGCCACACACCCCGCTTCACTTCTTAAATATTCATTACTTCATGGGACATCCAAAAGCAGTGTCCACAAGGGCTGGGCAACTCAAGGCCAGGTGAAGCATAACTTAAACGACTGCAGTCTGCAGAACCTTGCGGCCGAAAACAGCATCCGCTGAGGCCCGCACATCAACTTTGTAAAACTTAGAAAAAGTGTGAACAGAAGACCAAGTGGCGGCCTTACAAACCTGTTCAACAGAAGCTTGGTGCTGAAAAGCCCAAGACGCCCCAACAGCGCGAGTGGAATGAGCAGTAATACGAAAAGGGGGAACTCTTCCCTTAGCAGAATAGGCCGCAGTAACGGCCTGACGTATCCACTTGCTAATGGCAGATTTGGCTGGTGCCAAACCCTTCTTAGGCCCATGGGGCACAACAAAAAAGGAATCCGTCCTACGGAAAGGAGACGTGATAACCAAGCAGCACTTAACACAGCGTACTACATCCAAACAATGCAAAACCCTCTCTTTGTCATTCTTAGGATTAGGACACAAGGAGGGAAGAACAATATCTTGGTTCAAATGAAAAGCAGAAACAACCTTAGGAAGAAAGTCTGGCTTGAACCGAAAGACCACCTTATCCCGATGCCTCTCGAAGTAGGGCGCCTGAATAGACAAGGCCGCCAATTCCGAGACACGCCGGATCGAAGTGAACGCTACCAAGAAGACCATCTTCTGAGTCAGGGTAGATAAAGCAATCCCTTGCAAAGGCTCAAAAGGAGGAGCCTGAAGAGCAGAAAGAACCAAATTCAAATCCCAAACCGGGAGTAATGGTTTCCTGGGAGGCCGCACATGCGTAACCCCCTGGAAAAAAGTTTTAACTAAAGGCTTAAGCGCAACACGCTTCTGAAAAAAGATAGATAAGGCAGAAACTTGCCCTTTCAACGTACTTAGCTGAAGACCAGAGTCCAGCCCAGATTGTAAAAACTCCAGAACCCTGGAGACCGAAAATACCCTACAAGGAAAAGATCTCATCTCGCACCAAGCGATATAGGCTTTCCAGGTCCTATAGTAGATGATAGAAGAAGACCTCTTCCGGGCACTGATCAAAGTCTTAACGACAGAATCAGAAAGACCCTCCTCCTTTAGGATGGAGGTCTCAGCAGCCAGGCCGTCAAAGCTAGCGCTGGTAAATTGGGGTAACACAATTGACCCTGAGTGAGCAGATCGGGCCGAAGAGGCAGAACGACCTGGTCCACTGCCAGCCGAACGATGTCTGCGAACCACACTCGCCTCGGCCACCTTGGGGCCACGAGGACGGCGGACACCCCTTCCAGAGCCAACTTCCGAAGCACTCTGCCTAGCATGGGTGTCGGAGGAAACAGGTACAGAAACCCCAGATCCCCCCAGCTCAGGGACATGGCGTCCACTGCCAGAGCCAGAGGATCCTGGGAGAGCGACACGAAGTTCGGGAGCCTGTGATTGTGACGAGAGGCAAACAGGTCCACCTCTGGAGTCCCCCATTGGCGACACAGTGAGCGAAATACCCGAGGATGGAGGGCCCATTCTCCCCGACGGGGAGAGCCCCTGCTCAAGCGGTCCGCTTCCAGGTTCTCCACTCCTGGGATGTATACCGCCGAGAGACAAGGAACATGGGCTTCTGCCCAGGTCAGGATCAGGGACACCTCTCAGAGCACTCAGGCTGCGAGTCCCTCCCTGATGATTGATGTAAGCAACCGCTGTTCGATTGTCTGAACGCACCTGGACCGGAAGGCCCAGAACGTGCTGAGTCAGGAGAGTAAGCACCCGACGGATGGCTCTCAGTTCCAGAATATTGATGGGTAAGTGGGCCTCCTGAGGTCCCCACTGCCCCTGGAACTGCAGCTCCTTCCAGAATCCGCCCCATCCCGACAGACTGGCGTCCGTGGTGACAATTTCCCAAAGGGGGGCCAGGAAAGACCTGCCCTTCACAAGATTGGTCGAGACCAACCACCACTGGAGGGACTGCCGGACCCGGGAGGACAACTGGAAGGGCTGATCCAGCGACCGAGGCTGCCGGTCCCAAGACGCCAACAGATAAAGCTGAAGCGTCCTCGTGTGGAATTGAGCAAAAGGAACTGCCTCGAAGGAGGCAACCATCAACCCTACCAGCCTCATCCCCAGACGGATGGACGGCCGAGGATTGGAGAGTAGGACCCGAGCCAACTCCTGAATCAGAAGAATTTTGGACTGAGGGAGAAACACTCTGTGTTGATGAGAGTCTAACTGCATCCCCAGAAAGGACACCACCCTGGCCGGAGCGAGGGAGGACTTGGAGAGGTTGATCACCCAACCGAAACCTTCCAGCGTGGAGAGCACCACCCTGGTGTCTTTCTCCGATTGATCGAGTGACGGAGCCATGATAAGAAGGTCGTCCAAATAAGGTACGACACGAATGCCCCGAGCTCTGAAAATGGCCATGACCCCTGCCAGCACCTTGGTGAACACTCTTGGAGCTGAGGTAAGGCCAAACGGAAGTGCCACGAATTGATAATGCCGATCCTTCATCATGAATCGAAGAAAACGTTGATGAGGGAGGCAGATGGGAACATGCAGATAAGCATCCTTGATGTCTATAGACGTCATGAAGTCCCCTTGCCGAAGAGAGCCGACGGCAGTGCGCAAGGTTTCCATGTGAAACTTCCGAAAACGGATGAACCTGTTGAGCAACTTCAGGTCCAGGACGGGACGAACTGACCCATCCCTCTTGGGGACTGCGAACAGATTGGAGTAGAAACCGAGGCCCATCTCTAAACGCGGTACCGGCTGGATGACCGCCATCTCGAACAGATTCTCTACCGACGCCAGGAGCCCCTGTGCGGCAAAAGGATCGATGGGCACCCGAGACCGAAAGAACCGTGAAGGAGGGCGAGACTCGAATTCCAGCTTGTAACCGGACGACACTATCTCCTGAATCCATCTGTCCGGAACCTCCCGGTTCCAAACCTGGGAGAAGTGTCGCAATCGTCCCCCCACCCGCACGGGTGAGGGCAGCCCCTCATTGCTGAGCGGGCTTACCAGCAGGTTTGGGCTTAGAGCCCCAGGACTGGGCGGGACGGCCACGGCCCCTCCCCCGCGTCCAACCTGTACGACTGGTAGAGGGAAGGGAAGTCCCCCTACCCGCTCTGTATCCTCGAAAGGACGGCCTACCAGAAGCTGCCCCTCTAAAGGGGCGTCGAGGCCTCTTGCGTTGTGGCATCTTGCCACCCTTTGCGACTGAATCAATTTTCTCCCCGAACAGACGCAACCCCAAAAAGGGGAGAGCTGTGAGCACCTTTTTAGAAGCTGAGTCCGCCGACCACTGTCGCAGCCATACTGACCGACGAATAGCGACCAGCATTGCCGCTGTCTTGCTACTCATAGCCAGCGCATCGTCCTGAGCGGATAGAACGTAAGACACAAAAGAATCGCACTGCTTAAGCGCAGCGAACTCGTCACAAGCGGGATTGAGATCCTCGCATAGCCCCTGGATAACAGATCTTACTGCTAAAAGAAGAAGGGCCGAAGCGCACAGGGGGCGCATCGTTGACCCAGCATAAACAAAGCCATAGCGAGCATACTGGTCAATCCTACGATCCTCCCCATCTTTAGGGACAGAGGTCTCAGCAGACTGTACCATAGCGGAGCTAGATAGCCCTAGCACAGGGGTATCGACTTCAGGAGGGACGGACCAAAGCTTCAGCAATTCTGGCGGAAAAGGATAACGCTTTTCCCAACTGGAAGGGATTCCAGATAACCGCGTGGGATGTTCCCATTCTTTAAGGACCACCCTCTCAAAGTGGTGCTGTCTGGGAAAAACCAAACGCGGCTGAGGCTCTTCAAACAACTGACCCTTTGGCAGGGTGACAGCCTCAGGCGGATCTAAATTCAGAATTTCAAACATTTGAGCCAGAATGGAGGGGGTGTCAAGGGCAACCCCCGCCGACCAATCGCCAATCGCATCAGCCTTAAGCTGATCTGCCGGCTCATCTGACTCCAAGAGGAATTCACCCTCATCCGGGGAGCCATCGGACCATTCCACAGGCTCACACAATTCGTCCTGAGGAGCCGAAGATACCGGAGTCAGGCGCTTCCGTTTTGCAGAGGCCTTTAGCCCCGCTTTAACGGGCAATACTTCCCGAAGATTGGCTGATTTTACCACCACTTCGGATTGCGAATCCCCACCCTTGACAATGTCATGCGGGGTCCGGAACAGGGAGGGAGAGGCAGGAGATGATAGAGGTTGCGACGGGTCAGCAGCCGGATCAACAGACTGACGCGCAACAATCTGCCTTGCACAAGAAATGCAAATAAAGATATCATCAGCAGGGAGCGCAGCCCCACATTTTACACACCCCCTGGACGGCTCTGATGAGTCGTTTCCGGTAGTAACAGAAGCCTCCATATTGGTGATTTATGGTATCGCAAATACTGGGACTTTTAAGGCATAAGCCAACCCGGGATGCCCCTTTATAAAGAATGTCCCGGAAGGGAGGGTTTTTTTTTTTTTTTTGTAAATACACTTTTTTTTTTTTTTTTTTTTTTTTTAAGAGAAAAAGGTCCCCCTTAACAGTCTCAAAATAAATATATATATATATGTATATATATATCTAAAATGTGTAATTTCATATCAAGAATGACTAGCCAGGCAATATAGAGCCGGAGGGCCGCAATAAAAGAGGGATCCCAGGATCTGAAAGGAAAGAAAAACAAACCATCAGATCCCTTGTGAGTGTAACAATGCAGCATGTTCACAATAGTATAAAAAGAGTGCCTCCTTAAAAGTTTGCCCCATAAGAAAACTCATTCTGGCCCCACAAAAGCGGGGCCGCTTACCTGCTATCGACGCCAGGAGCCAGACCGGAGGGACATGTAGCAGCCGCAGCAGTAGAACACAAACCCATGTGTTGCTGCAGCGCGCGCCCCCCCCCACGTGACCTCTGTTCACAGAAAACAGGAAGGAAGTGAGGCTGAGGCCGCCGAGCGCCGCTTCCGCCGGCGCCGCTTCTGCCAGCGCCACGCCCCCCCGCGTCACAGGGAGCCGCCCTGCTCAATTCAACGAGGGATTGCCACCAGCTGCGCTGGCTGACACCCAGCCAGGCGGCGGAGGAGGAGGAGGGGGAAAGGAGACATAAGCGCAGCCACACAGGCTGCCGCACGGAGCAGCGGGGAAGGGAGGGAGGCGGGAGGGGACCATCTGAAGCCAGCTGAGCGCGGTCCGCTGTCCCACCCCCATAAAGCAGACCAAATACACTGGCCATCCCTAAAGTATCTGCCCGGAGCTCCAGCCAAAAACAGACAAAGCGCACCTGCTACTATGTAAAAGTGAACACACAGAAAATAGCAATACAGTGAAAACATCATACAAGATACACAACCCTCTATACCCCCCCCCCCCCAAGTGAAGGGAGAAGGGACCGGAACGGGGGAGTAAGGGGCTACGGGGACCCTCGGGACAGGGGCATCCCATTTCCGGATCACCATGCCGGATTGCCGCATTGCCCCCAAAGGAGGGGGACGAGCGGAGGAGATAAGCTCCTAGGCACCAATAGTGCCGTCTACCAATTACCCGGTGAGCAGCCTAGGCTGGGAGGCTTCCTATCCACCATAAAGGTATACAACTGAAACCGGGCAGAAATAGACCAAAAGGGGGGTGGCGGGGTAAGCCCCGACCTACCTGTAAGCAGGAAACTTCCAACCTCTGTTTGTCAAGCAGAGAGAAAAATACTGGTGATTGAAGGGAGGTACCAGGTATATATAGGCCGGAAGGGGGCTCGTTACAAGACTTCCTCTCTGCACTACGTCACCTGCGGTGGATTAACCCATGAAGTAATGAATATTTAAGAAGTGAAGCGGGGTGTGTGGCACACCAAGAATATAGGAAGAGGAATATCCTGCAATGGCTCAAAGGGAGCAGCTTGCAGAGCCAAAAGCACCAAAGATCCCAAACAGGAAGTAAAGGCTTTCTGGGAAGCCGCACATGCGCGACTCCTTGGAAAAAGGTCTTAACCAAAGGATGAAGAGCAAACAATCTTTGAAAGAAAATTGCCAAGGCAGAGACTTGCACTTTCAAAGTACTAATCTGTAATCCCATATCCAGACCTCGTTGCTGATATTCCAGAATTCTAGGAATAGAAAATACTCTACAGGGCAAAGCCCTGGATTCACACCAATCAATATAGGACCTCCAGGTCCTGTAATAAATGACAGAGGAATACTTCTTCCTAGCTCTAATAGTCTGAATAACCACATCAGAAAGACCTTCTTCTTTCAAGATGGAGACTTCAGCCGCCATGCCGTCAAAGCCAGCGTTTGTAAATTGGGGTAACAAAGTTGACCCTGAGTGATGAGATCTTACGACGTCTGCGTACCACAGATGTCTTGGCCACCTTGGCGCCACCAGAATTGCTGGCACCTCCTCCAGTGCTAGCTTGCGCACCACCTTGCTGATCATGGAGAATGGGGGAAACAGATATAGGAACCCCAGATCCTTCCAGGCTAGAGACATGGCATCCGCTGCCACTGCCAGAGGATCCTGGGATAGAGACACAAAATACAATTCTGTGAAGTACTCACCTGTAGAATTGGCAATATACGTATACAGTACGTCCTGCTCCAGATATAATACTTACACTTGGGGTTATCCTCCGCCAGATGGCGCTGTGCACTGCAGACATGCAAAAACAGGCTCCTCCCGGCCCTTCATATACCCAGGGACCTCCCACAAATCCCCAGCATTGAAAAGCAGTGAACAAGAAGCTGGGAGAATTTAACCACCAAAACTGGTAACAACAACGGTAACAATCACCATACAGGGGATCCAGAATAATGCAAAAACCAGGGTGGGGTGGAGCAGGACGTACTGTATATGTATAATACCAATTCTACAGGTGAGTACTTCACAGACATGGCATCCGCTGCCACTGCCAGAGGATCCTGGGATAGAGACACAAAATACAATTCTGTGAAGTACTCGCCTGTAGAATTGGTATTATACGTATACAGTACGTCCTGCTCCAGATATACCGTATATACTCGAGTATAGGTCGACCCGAATATAAGCCGAGGCACCTAATTTTACCACAAAAAAATGGAAAAGTTATTGACTCGAGTATAAGCCTAGGGTGGGAAATGCAGGTTCTGGGGGGTTGAGTGTATAAGAGGTCACATATAGGCCATACTATGTGATCTAAGAGGCTCCTGCTGCATTCCTGGTAACTGGGATTAAATTCCTCCTTAAATAAAAGGGTATAAGGGAGGATACAGGAGGAGAAGAGCTTACAATCTATTAGGGTATAAGGGAGGATACAGAGGGAGAAAAGCTTACAATCTATTAGGGTATAAGGGAGGATACAGGAGGAGAAGAGCTTACAATCTATTAGGGTATAAGGGAGGATACAGGAGGAGAAGAGCTTACAATCTATTAGGGTATAAGGGAGGATACAGAGGGAGAAAAGCTTACAATCTATTAGGGTATAAGGGAGGATACAGAGGGAGAAAAGCTTACAATCTATTAGGGTATAAGGGAGGATACAGGAGAAGAGCTTACACTCTATTAGAGTATAAGGGGGCGGGTTGACAGGAGGGTTGGTTGGTGGGTATTTAGATGTGCGAGTGGGCAGGTGGTCAGGCAGGTAGGTAGGTGGGTGGGTGGCTGCCACCTCCACTTCAGAATCCGCTGATTCCGCCTGCACACCACTCCAGTCTGCTGCTGGTCCAGGGTCTGGGTAGGTAGGTAGGTGAGTGGCAGGTATATAGATAGGTGGGTGGATTAGGCAGTTGGATTAGTAGGTGGGTGAGTGAGCAGGTGGGTAGATGGGCAGGGCAGGGTGGGTTAAGAGAAAAACATTGCACCATTAATTAGTATTAGCATTTAGTTGGTGTATTGGAACACAGTACAGCAACAGCATGGACTCACCTGGAGCCACTTCACTGCCAAGTTGGAGAATCTTTTCTGTTGCTGAGTTCTTCTCTCCTTCAATCAACATGGTGTCTGCAGGCTGCTAACTTGTCTTCGTGGGTGAGACACACACACACGTCTCTCTCTCTCTCTCTCTCTCCCTCCCCCCTTCCTCTCCTCTATGGCTGCAGCCCTCACACTCACACCTCTCTCTCCCCCCCCTTCCTCTCCTCGGGCTATGGCTGCAGCCCTCACACTCACAGACGCTCTCTCCCCTCCCCACTTTCCCCCCCCACGACCTCTGCTCCAGCCATCAATCACACTCTCTCCCCGTTTAATTACGTCATCCTCTCCCCGCGCTGGCCGGCCAGCATGCCTGGAAGGGGAAGTGCTGGCTTCTCCTGTGCTCTGGGCTGGCCTCCGCAGTGGGGGAAACAAGAGAGGAGTTTTTTCTTCCGTCTTGTGAGCGCCTTAGCTGACAGCTGCACACTGCAAAAATTTCACTGACTCGAGTATAAGCCGAGGCGGCTTTTTTCAGCCCAAAAAGCTTATACTCGAGTATATACGGTAATAATTACACTTGGGGTTATCCTCCGCCAGATGGCGCTGTGCACTGCAGACATGCAAAAACAGGCTCCTCCCAGCCCTTCATATACCCAGGGACCTCCCACAAATCCCCAGCATTGAAAAGCAGTGAATAAGAAGCCGGGAGAATTTAACCACCAAAACTGGTAACAACAACGGTAACAATCACCATACAGGGGATCCAGAATAATGCAAAAACCAGGGTGGGGTGGAGCAGGACGTACTGCATATGTATAATACCAATTCTACAGGTGAGTACTTCACAGAATTGTATTATTCTAAGTATACAGTACGTCCTGCCCCAGATATAATACTTACACTTGGGACATCCAATAGCAGTGTCCATAAAAGTAGGGTGGGATCCCCAACAAAAGGCAACGCAAAGCTTAAACTACTGCCGCCAGCAAAACCTTGCGGCCAAACACAGCATCAGCTAAGGCCCTAATGTCAACCTTGTAAAACTTTGAAAAGGTATGAACAGAAGACCAAGTAGCGGCCTTGCAAACTTGTTCAACAGAAGCATGGTGTTGGAAGGCCCAGGAGGCCCCAATAGCACGAGTAGAATGAGCAGTAATACGGAAAGGAGGACTCTTCCCCTTAGCAGAATAGGCCTGAATCACAGCCTGACGGATCCATTTGCTGATAGTAGACTTGGCAGGAGCCAAACCCTTCCTAGGCCCAGAAGGCACAACGAAGAGAGCATCAGTCTTCCTGAAGGCCTCAGTGACTACCAGGTAATACTTCAAACACCGAACCACGTCCAAGGAATGCAGAACCCTTTCTTGTCATTGCTAGGATTGGGACACAATGAAGGAAGAACAATGTCCTGATTCAAATGAAAAGCAGACACAACCTTAGGCAGAAAATCCAGCTTGAAGCGGACCACCACCTTGTCCTGGTGCCTCTCATAGTATGGAGGCTGAATGGATAGAGCAGCCAGCTCAGAGACACGCCTAACCGAAGTTATGGCCACCAAAAAGACAACCTTGAGGGTAAGAACAGCCAGAGCAGCATCGTGAATAGGCTCAAAGGGAGCACCCTGCAAGGCAGATAAAACCAAGTTTAAATCCCAAATGGGGACCACAGGTTTACGAGGGGGACGTGCATGAGTGACCCCCTGAAAGAAGGTCTTAACCAAATGCTGCGCAAAGGACTTCTGAAAGAAGACGGACAGGGCAGAAACCTGACCCTTCAGAGTACTGAGTTTTAGACCTAACTCCAAACCATGCTGTAAGAAATCCAGAATCCTAGGGACAGAGAACTCCCTACAGGGAAGAGACCTAGACTCACACCAGTCAATGTAGGAACGCCATACTCTGATAGCAGAAGAAGTCTTCTTCCTAGCCTGCACCATAGTACCTACGACAGAGGCAGACAAACCCTTCTCCATCAAGATGGAGGTTTCAGCAGCCAGGCCGTCAAGGCCAGTGTTTGTAAATTGGGATGGCGTAAGGAGCCCTGAGTTAGCAGATCTGGCACCCCTGTCAGATCGTACTGGTCTACTGCCATTTGAACCACGTCTGCGAACCACACTCTTCTTGGCCACCTGGGGGCCAATAGAATCCCAGGCACCCCTTCCAGAGCGATCTTGCGCAGAACCCTGCCCAGAAGGGGGAATGGTGGAAATACATACAGGAGCCGAAACTCCTTCCATGACATGGACAGGGCATCCGTGGCCAAGGCCAGAGGATCCTGAGACAGGGATACGAAGGCCGGGAGCTTGTGGTTGTGACGGGATGCAAACAGGTCCACATCCGGTAGGCCCCAACGGTGACACAGGGACTGGAATACCCTGTTGACGAGGGACCACTCCCCCTGACGGGATGTCCCCCTGCTCAGAGCGTCTGCTAGCAGATTCTCCGCCTCCGGAATGTAAACAGCCGAAATGCATTGTACATTGGCCTCCACCCATGTCAGAATCTGAGACACCTCCTGGAGGGCACCCTTGCTCCGGGTCCCTCCCTGATGGTTGATGTAGGCAACCGCCGCCCTGTTGTCTGAGCGTACCTGGACCGACAGACCCCTCAGGTGTTGGGTCAACCGCTCCAGTACCAACCTGACTGCCCGCAATTCCAGAATGTTGATGGGTAAATGGGCCTCCTGAGGACCCCACTGCCCCTGGAAGCGCAGGGACTTCCAGAATCCCCCCCAACGTGACAGACTGGCATCCGTTGTGTCTCCCAGGAAGGGGTCAGAAAAGACCTGCCCCCTATTAAGTTCCCGTGGTCCAGCCACCACCCAAGGGACCGCCTGACCGAGGGGGGAAGCACACACACCCCGTCCAAGGACGCTGGGTTCTTGTCCCATACTGACAGAAGGTGAAGCTGCAGAGGTCTCAAATGGAACTGGGCAAAGGGCACCGCCTCGAAGCTCGCCACCATCAGGCCCACCAGCTGCATTCCTTGCCTGATGGAGGGCTGTGGGCATGAGAGCAGGAACCTCGCCTACACTGTCAGAGCTTCCACCTTCTGTTGAGGAAGGAATATCCTTGACTGAACCGTATCCAGAATCATTCCCAGGAACGGAGTCACCGCGGAGGGGTAAAGACTTGGGGTAATTGATCACCCAGCCGAAGGACTCCAGGGTGGACACTACCAGCTGAGTGTCCAACTCTGCCTGCCGAAGAGACCGAGAGGTGATGAGTATATCATCCAAGTAGGGCAGCACGCGTATGCCCCTTAGCCTTATCAGGGACATCACCCCTGCCAGCACCTTGGTGAACACCCTGGGAGCCGACGTGAGGCCGAATGGCAAGACCACAAATTGGTAATGCTGATCTTTCAGTGCAAATCTGAGAAACCTTTGGTGCCCTGGAAACACCGGGACGTGAAGGTAAGCATCCTTGATGTCTACTGACGTCATGAAGTCCCCTGGGCGCAGAGAGCCGATGGCCGAGCGCAGAGTTTCCATGCGAAAGTGTCTGTTCTTCACAAATTTGTTGAGGATCTTTAAATCCAGAATGGGCCTGACTGACCCATCCTTCTTGGGTACTGTGAAAAGGTTGGAATAGAACCCCATGCCCCTGTCTCCTAAGGGGACCTTGCAAATGACCCCTAGACCCAGGAGACCCTGCAAGGCCAGCAACAAGACCTGAGCTGAGGCAGGGTCCTGTGGAATCCGGGACCCAATGAATCTGGTGGGGGCCGTACAGCAAATTCTATCTTGTAGCCGGAGGACACTACCTCCTGAATCCACCGGTTTGAGACGTGGCGCCTCCAGACATGCTCGAAGTGCTGCAGACGTCCCCCCACCCTGACGGGCGAGGGCGCCCCTTCATGCCTGAGGGGTCTTGGGAGGGGCTTTGGGCTTGGACCCCCAGGAGGAACCGGGACAGCGTCCTCTATTCTTGTGCCAGGAATCTGCGTGGGACCCAGCAAAGGACACCCCTTTTCCCTGTTTAGCCCCATGGTAGGGGATTGAAAGGGTGCCCTGGCATCGAAAGGGCCGAATCTGCTGCCTGCGCTGGGGTAACTTGCCTCCTTTGGCGAAGAGGTCTAGACGGTCCCCAAACAGGCGCAGCCCCTTAAATGGAAGCCCAGTAAGGGCTTTCTTAGCGGCATTGTCAGCAGCCCACTGGCGCAACCAAACTGCGCGGCGTATAGCTACCGCCAGGGCAGAAGATCTGGCACACATCCTAATAGCATCGTCCGATGCAGACAGGATAAAGTTTACAAACACATCACAGTTAGACAGTGCATTGACAGTATCAGGTGGCAACTCATCTGTGCCATCGAGTGCATTCCTGACTATGGCCCTGAGCGCTACTGCCGTAATGGCTAAGGCGCAAACCGGGCGCAGAGTCGCTCCCCCAAATGCAAAGGCATGGCATGCCAACTGATCAATACACCGGTCCTCAGAGTCCCGCAGCATAGTAGTGTCAGGGGAGTTCATAATAGAGGTGTTGGACAACCCTAGAATAGGAGCAACGACTTCGGGGGGCGATGACCAGCACTTAACCAAGTCAGCAGGGAAGGGATACTTCCTTTCCTATCCACACTCTTAGGGATCCCGGGAAGTCTACTGGGATGTTCCCATTCTTTAAGCACTAGGCTATTGAAATGGGTTTGCTCGGGAAATTCCAGACGAGCCTTAGCAGTATGAAAAAGCTCACCCCTTTGCCTGGGAGCCGCAACAGGGGGAGAGATGGACAAAACTTCAAATATCTGAACCAGCAGTCTGTCAATATCATCCGAGGTCCAGTGCTTGGAACCAGACTCGTCATGACCCCTTGACTCCTCGTCATATGACCCTGAGTCAGAGAACAGCTCCCCTTCGTCCGAGGGGGTATGGCTGTAAGGATGCAACAACTCATCAGATTCCATAGGGAAAAGAGCAGAGTCAGGGGTTAAATGCCGCCTCTTTGCGGTGGCCTTACGCGCTAATGAGCTAACAAGCAATCTTTCAACACTGGCTAGTCTAGTAGCCACATCAGGATGAGAATCCCCGCTTGTATTGGGGGTTAGACTCAGGATTGGGGGAGTAGGTGAAGTGAGGCGAGGTGCAGGCCCAGCCACTGAAGAGGCGGGAAGAACCGATAACGCCTGCTGTGCACAAGGAACACAGACCCGTGCATTGTCACCGCTGCTAGGTAAGACCCCCACAAGCTACACACAGCCGGGCTTGTCCCGAAGGAACCCCGTTCGCAATATCCTGGGATGCCTCCATATGGTGATTTAATCGGTGTGACGCTGTAAGCTAGCCTGGATGCCCCAATAACCCGCTGGGAAGTGGGAGTAAATTTAATAGTCTCAACCGGGAGCTACACCGGGCCGGGAGAAGCCACCGGAATCCGCGGTCTGAAAGACATAAAAGGGAACAAGAATGTCAGAGCCATGCGCAAGGGAGTCCTAAAAAGTAAAATAAGGTCGCCCGCGAGGAGGGGAGGACGGTCTTCACCGCGCACGAGTAAAAAATGGCGCGAACCTCGAAGGGCGGGCCAGGGCTGACCGTGGCGCGCCAAGCCAGGACCCCCCCCCACCCCCCCCGGAGAGCGCAAAGCTCCAAAAACGAGTAGCCTATAGACAGCAGGGCAGAAACGCCTGAAGTGGAATTGATCGAGTGGATTGCCTCAGAAGAGCCACTACAAGCTAAAAAAATAGACGCCGCCATGCAGTACAACCATATAGGAAAGACGCGGCGGCGACCAATACAAGATAAAATAAACAGCGCGGCTCTGACACCCATTCCCAGTCAAACGCGATACAAAGGCTATAAGCGTGTAGTAGGGTACACTGAGGCCGCCATACTCACAACCCCCCCCTTTCTTTCCCCCCGGGCTAAGGGGGGAACGAGGGAGGATGGCGACCCTTTACATAGGGCCCACCGCTACACGGGGCGTGGGGCAACGATGCGGGAGGGGCATCCCCTAAAGGCTCACCATCGGCCTAAACCGCCTACCCTTTGGTGGGGGACTGCAGTGGAGAAAGGCTCCATAAGCACGCATGGTGCTGCCTACCTTCACCTGACCAGCGCAGCCCAGGCTGGGAGGCACATCACAAGTAGGATGGGTGGGAGTAGTCCAACAGGGCCGCAGGCTGTAATAGCCCCGCTTGCCTGCAAGCGAGTGATACTTCATGTATTGGCAGTCAGCACTGCAGAGAAATCTGGGGATTTGTGGGATGTCCCTGGGTATATGAAGGGCCGGGAGGAGCCTGTTTTTGCATGTCTGCAGTGCACAGCGCCATCTGGAGGAGGATAACCTAAGTGTAAGTATTATATCTGGAGCAGGACATACTGTATACTTAGAATAAGCTGGCAGCTTGTGATTGTGACGAGAAGCAAACAGGTCCAACCGTGGAGTCCCCCACTTGTGACAGAGGAACTGAAAGACCCTTGGACTGAGACCATTCTCCCTGGCGAGAACATCCCCTGCTCAGGGAGTCTGCCTCCACATTCTCTATCCCCGGAATGTAAACTGCTGATATGCAGGGAACATTGATCTCTGCCCACTGAAGGATCAGAGACACTTCCCGGAGGGCACTTCAACTGCGAGTCCCTCCCTGGTGATTGATGTATGCAACAGCTGTTCGGTTGTCTGACCGAATCTAAACTGGCAGACCCTGTAAGAAATGGGTCAGTCGAAGTAGAACAAGACGTATGGCCCGAAGCTCTAATACACAGATTGGAGAATGAGCCTCCTGAGGCCCCCACAATCCTTGGAACTGATGCTTCTTCCAGAAGCCCCCCCAGCCCACCAGGCTGGCATCCGTGGTAACCAGTTCCCAACGTGGAGTCAGAAATGACTTGCCCTTCTGGAGGATGTGCGATATTAACCACCACTGAAGGGACTGCAAAACGCGGGGAGACAATAGACAAGTCTGATTCAATGATAGTGGGCACCTGTCCCACTTTGCCAAGAGGAAGAGCTGAAGCGTCCTTATGTGAAACTGGGCAAACGGGATTGCCTCGAATGCAGCTACCATCAATCCCACTAGTCTCATCCCTAGACGGATAGACTGACGAGGGTTGGACAAGAAGAGTCCAAGATGGTTCTGATTCAGGACTTGATTCGTCTGAGGAAGAAAAACCTTGGCCTGAAATGTATCCAGAATCAGGCCCAGGAAGGGAATTTCCCTGGACGGACAGAGAGGATTTGGGGTAACTTATTACCCATCCAAACCTTTCTAGCGTAGAGACCACCGACCTGGTGTCCAACTCTGATTGTTCGAGGGAGGAGGCCGCGATAAGAAGATCGTCCAGGAAAGGCACAATGCGGATGCCCTGGACCCTGAATATAGCCATCACTCCTGCCAGCATCTTGGTAAAGACTCTTGGGGCCGAGGTAAGGCCGAATGGCAGGGCCACAAATTGATAATGCTGGTCTTCTATCGAGAACCTGAGAAATCTCTGGTGACCCGGAAAAATAGGAATGTGTAAATAAGCATCCTTGATGTCTATGGATGTCATGCAGTCCCCCTGACGGAGAACATCGATCGTTGATCGCAGAGACTCCATGCGGAATCTTCTGAAACGGATAAATTGATTGAGTCTCCTTAGGTCTAGGATAGGCCGAACAGAGCCGTCCTTTTTGGGTACCGTGAATAGGTTGGAGTAAAACCCCAAACCCCTTTCCGCTGGAGGCACTAGGCATATGACAGCCATGTTTAACAGATACGCTACTGCTGCCCGCAGTCCCTGCACAATTGCCGGATCTAACGGCATCCGGGACATGAAAAATCTGGGAGGAGGCCGGGACTCGAATTCCAGTTTGTAACCGGAAGAGACTTCCAGAACCCAATTGTCTGATACCTCCTGAACCCAGACCTGGAAGAAGAACCGCAGCCATCCCCCCAGCCATAAGGGTGAGGGCGTCCCCTCATTGTTGAGCAGGCTTAGTGGCAGATTTGGTTTTGGACCCCCAATTCTGACTTGGACGGCCACGTCCCTTTCCTCTATTCCATGCATTCCCTCTAGGGGCTGAAAAGGCCGATCCTCTACCGGATCTAGACCCCCGAAAGGAAGGGTTAAAAGAGGCCATTCCACGAAAGGAACGACGTTGTTTCTTACGCTGAGGTAATTTACCTCCCTTAGTGACAGAATCCAATTTTTCTCCAAAGAGGCGCAATCCCACAAAAGGGAGCGCTATAAGTGATTTCTTGGCTACAATATCAGCTGCCCACTGCCGCAACCACACAGACCGCCGAATGGCGACAAGGCAGAGGTTCTGCTGCACATGACCAGAGTGTCATCTAAGGCAGAAAGTACAAAGGATGAAAACATCTCACATCGCTTAAGAGCGGCGTACTCATCAGAGGCTGGATCAAGCCCTGAGTAATTCATTAGGTCTCTCACAACAGACCTAATAGCCACTGAGCGCTGAAGCACCAACAGGCAGCAAGGCCGAGCCCACACTGGAACAAGCATGGCACGGCATTTGATCAATACACTTATCCTCTCCATCTTTAAGTGTAGTGGAGTCAGGAGAATGCAACACAGAAGAATTGGATAAATTAAGCACAGGGGCATCCACCACAGGTGGTGATGACCAACGTTTAACAGTATCAGCTGGGAAGGGATATTTCTTGTCCCAGCCCAAGGGCTGGTCCTTTATCTGCCTTGCTTTAGCCATTAGGTGCAGATAGTTATGTTTTTCCACATGGGCTGATAATGATTTTTTAAGCTAATATTAAAAGCTATGTTTTAATCTACGATTGGCTGGACAACACACTGGAATTTTCTTATTGCTGCTTGGAGTATTGCCTGGGATCTCCTTGGTCCATGCCGAGCTGGATGGTCGGTGAGCTGGCAGATTTTTTGTTTGTTTATCCCAGCCCAAGGGAATGCAAGGAAGCTGCGCAGGCTTCTCCCATTCTTTAAGAATAATATAAAAAAAAATGCTTTTGATCTGGGATTTCTAAACGAGGTTTAGAGGCTCCAAAGAATTCCCCTTTTTGAGGAGGGACTACTTCAGGAGGAGTAATAACCAAAACCTCAAATAACTGAGCAAGAGCTTTTGGGGTATCCACAACACTTGCTTCACCCTGCTCAATCTCAGTACCAACAAACTGCTGTTCATCAGAAACATCTGATTCCTCATATAATTCTCCTTCTAACTGAGAAGGATCAGACCAATCAAGCAATTCACAATTGTCTGACTCATTTGCCGGAGTGGCATGAGTCAAGTGCTTTCTTTTAGCTGAGGCCTTCTTAGGCACAGAGGTAGACATTAATCTTTCAAGATGAGCCAATCTGGCACATAAATCGGCATGCGACTCACCACCCATGACAATATCATTGGGGGTACGGACAAGACATGGCGGAGTAGGAGATGAGGCATTAGCTGTAGGCCCTGAAGCCTGGGCCTCAGTTTGCTGCATAATAGTTAATTGTGCACAAGGGACGCAAAGAATTGCGTTATCCCCAACAAGGGATGCCCCACATCCAAAACATTGCCGAGTCTGTGCAGAGGGAATTGCATGTCCGTTATCCTGGGATGCCTCCATATGATGTTTAGTATTATACTATAATTGATTATAGTCGCCAAGTATATATGGGATTTACGCAATTGCTACCCGGGATGCCCCTTTAAATAGTCCCAAGTGGGAAGATATATATATATATATCAGGAGAAACCCCTTTTTAAATAAGGAGTTTCCACCTACAGAGAAAACAAAAAAAGAGTCACCAAATGCACACAATATAAATAAATGACAGAAAAAAACTCCCTTCAGCCAAGCTGAAGGTACTCACAGCCCATGCAATAAGCTCACATCATGAGGTAAGGCCACAGGGAAGCAGGAAACAGGAAGTCAAACAGAGCATACCAGGTGCTCTCTGAACAAAAGCATGCCTAAGCCCCGCCCACTTCCAGGATCACATGGCCAAAAATGGAGGGAAAATTCAAATCTGAACACAGCCAGAAACAAAGAACTTTAATAGGTAAGCAAAAAATGCTGCCTAGACAGAGATAGGAAAAACTAAATAAAACATTTCCTGTTAAATAGTATAGTAAAACATACATAATAAAAATAAAAAATAAAGACTTATTTGTCACCATGCACAAAAAAAAAAAAAAAAAAAAAAAGATATATAAAATAAGCCCAGATAACGCCCCCCCTCCTTTTTACTCAGCAGGGTTAAAGGAGAACTAAGGGGAGAGGATAGAAATGCACCCATAAGGCACAAGGGGATTATAAAGGGACAGGGGCATCCCATGCCGGGAACACCAACCCGGAAGCCGCCTACCCACATTTGGGTCTCACGGAGGAGTAATACTCCTGTATACACCAGAAGGTGTATGTATCTACCTTTGCCTGAACCACACAGCCAGGGCTGGGAGGCATACAATATAACCAAACAGGTTTAAAGAGTTTCAGACAGAAATAGAGAAAAAAAGGGTCCGGGAGCAAGCCCGGCTACCTGCAGCTTGAAGGAGAGTCATCTTCTGAATGCTTCGCCGACTGCAGAGACGAAAAGACTGAGGAATAGTGGGAGGAACCCAGTACTTGTGGACCAGGAGGGGCTCCTTTTTTCAATGTCATCTCTGCAAGATCGCCCTCTACAGGCCAGGTTTCCCAACTGTCATGAATATCGGGAAGTGGGGGGTGTGACATACTAGGAATAAAGTGATTGGCAAGTCAAAGGTTAAAAAAAAAAATCAGCAGCTTACCTTTCATTGAGTAGCTGGAGTGATGTGCTTCCTGCTCTGTCTCCTTAGTGAGGATAATCACTTCCTCACTCAGTCCCCACCACGTTCCCCAACCTTAGGTGGACCAAGAATGTAAACACCCCCCACTCCCTGCCCAGACATCCTGAATGGCTGCAGCTCTGAATCCCCGCCCCTCTCACATTCATCACAGTGTGCTGTTGCCACACACACTGTTTCTCTAATTATTTTCTATGAATCTCCAATGCTCTAATACATTTAAAGATAACTTAGGAACTACGTGGTCTTTTTGAAAATATAAGTTTAGTGCAATGTGTAGCCCGAGACAATGGGGCAACAATCTTGCTTGCCTTTAATATAACTTTAATGTCTCTGCAAACCAGGACCATATCTTTCAGAGTTGCAAGGGAGGGTCAAGTTTCACTTTACCACACCCAGAATGAAGAGCAGTCATCCAGCATTTAGGCGACAGCCGCACAGTGGGTGAGGGATTTTGTCCTGTGCAGCCTCTCCAGGATGGCCATGTCCAGGACCCGAGACGCCAAGGGGACAGAAGGAGCTTATTACAATAAAAGATTATTAATTAGGCTTACAGTTATTTGATAAGATTTATTTTAAAACAAACCAAAACGTGCCTCCAGATTCCAATGCGAAATCCACTATGCCAGTGCGGTCTTGAGAGTAAAGCCTCAAAGCATTATTTATCATAACATGAGCCTCCTAAAAAGGGAGGAAAAAAAGTGAATACGTGATTTATAGCCATTTGTATACAATTAACGCTTCCAGGTAGAACAGGAATGTCTCTAAATAAACGGTGGCCCCTTACAATGCATGTGAAGAGCCATTAGTAAAACAAGCTCAAAACTACATGTGCCCTATTAAGACAGTCAGTAAAATAAAATGCAAAGGAAAAGTATTTTTAAAAGAAAATAGACCCCACCTCCTCAGTAATGCCAGAAACCCCTCCAGCTACAGCTTCCTTCACCACTTTAGACACTGGTGTCTCCTTTGTGATGGAGATCTGGTATGTGATATTTCTTAGGATCCGGAGCTCCAGTTCTTGTAACCTGGCACCAAGATCTTCATTACTGACATAGTTGGCCGAAATCCACTGAACTATGGACTCTGGCAGGTTTGCTTGGCTTCCAAACATCATTTGGATGGATTCCCTCACTCTTGAATCCACCTGAAAGACAAAAACACATTTAAAAAGAAACTACAAAAGTAAAAAGTTTTATATATGTAAAGCTCATTTGATAGTTCCATATAGATGCCCATTATCGATCTTTAATTTTTTTATTTGGGGGGAAAAAATCTAATCCCCTAGGCATTTGAAAACTCCCCAGCCCCCTCCCATCAAAAATTCAAAAAAGTGTGCCAAGTTACATCTTGTATCTCAGTTCCTGCTGTTTTTACCTAGGTGTAGGCACAAGTTGTTCACGGACCAAACATTTTTAATTTGGCTCCCGCCACATCAGAGCGAGACTTGCGCCGGGGAAGCGGCGCTGCCTATAATGCCATGCCTGCATCCAGCGTTTCAGGTGAGCACTACAGCTCAGAACTAGGAGCGATGTTCTGCGTATATATTTTTTTGTTTTTGTATGAAAATGTACTTTAAAATAGGAGCACTACCGCGAAAAATGGCTCAATGATAAAAAAATCCATATATATGTGCTGGATGGTGGTGGGATGGGTCACATACACCTGACATCAAGAAATATTCAAGGCACACAAAGGTACATAAAGCCAGTTTTTGTTTACAAATGTGTCAAAGCTGCAAAATGCTCTAGCAAATCACCTTCTGAAGAACGCAGTCTGATAGGTCACAGTTAGTCTTTGTCGCCTGTTCTTTAAGAAACTCATCCTTGTACAATGCAAACTCTTTCTCTAGGCTTTCAATCCTTCTCCGTAGTAGACTTTGATGTTCAATTTCACCTTCACTGCACAAATAACGCAAAACAAATTCATTACAAAAAATTGGTGCCGCAAATAAAATCACAATCAAGGCAAAAAAAGTCAACACGTAATGAATGTGTTTTTTTTTCCCTTCTTCTAAAATTTTAGTGAATTTGAAAGTCTACTAGGTCCACAAGCTAGGAAAAAAAATTCTGTGAAACTCACCTGTAGAATTGTTTTTGTATACATCCAGTCCAGGCCGTCCCAGAAGTGATGACATTTGGGTTGACCACCACCAGGTGGCGCAGTTACTGCAAGATCCAGAGCTGTAACTCCTCCCGGCCCCCTATAAAAAGAGCTGTCTCCATAGAATTCCCAGAATGTCAAAAAGCAGTAAATGAGACAGGCCGGGAGGCCAAGAAACCAGGTTAACTCACATAGCTTCAGCATGTACTCTCTCCACAAAAAAACTAAGGACAATGGTCCAATACAAAAAAGATAATCACCATAACAGGCAAACAAGAGATAATGAACCAAGGGCGGGGTGGGACGACCTGGAATGGATGTATACAAAAACAATTCTACAGGCGAGTTTCACAGAATTTTATTTTTGTCTACATCCAGTCCAGGCCGTCCCAGAAGTGATGACAGTTGGGACATCCAAAAGCAGTGTCCATTAGGGCAGGATCCCCAGTGCGGAACAGCATGTAGTTCATTTTACTACCGCCTGAAGCACCTTTCGGCCAAAAGCAGTGTCATCTGAGGCCCTAACATCAACCTTGTAAAACTTTGTAAAGGTGTGAACAGAAGACCAGGTAGCGGCCTTACAAACTTGTTCAACAAAGGCCTGGTGCTGAAAAGTCCAGGAAGCACCAATAGCTCTAGTAAAATGAGCTGTAACACGAAAAGGGGGATCCTTCCCCTTGGCAGAGTATGCTTGCCCCACCGCCTGTCTAATCCACTTACTGAGAGTGGACTTGACCGGAGGCAAACCCTTCCTGGAACCTTCAGTGAGAACAGAGTGAATCAGACTTCCTGAAGGATTCAGTTGCAACCAGGTAGTACTTAATGGCTCTGACCACATCGAAAGCATGGAGGGTCCTTTCCTTAGAATTAGGAAGAATTCCGGACACAGGGAAAGCAAAATACTTCCTCATTAAGATGAAAGGGAGAAACGACCTTAGGCAAAAAATCAGGCCTAAAGCGAAAAACCATCTTATCCTTATGCCGTTCAACGTAAGGAGGCTTCATACAAAGGGCGGCCAGTTCTGACACACGGTGCACTGAGGTGATCGCTACCAAGAAGACCACCTTTAGGGTCAAGACAGACAATGCAGCGACGCACAAAGGCTCAAAGGGAGGACCCTGGAGAGCAGAAAGCACCAAATTCAAATCCCACACCGGTAATACAGGCTTACGCAGTGGACGTACATGGGCAACTCCTTGAAAAAACGTCCTGATCAGTCTATGATTGGCAAAGGATCTTTGGAAAAAGATGACTAAGGCAGAGACCTGGCCCTTGAGGGTGCCCAGCTGTAGACCCTAAGCAGTGTTGTAAAAATTCCAAAATCCTAGAAATAGAAAAAATGAGACAAGGGAAACTCTTGGATTCAAGAAATGTAGGCATGCCAAACTCTGTAGTAAATCATGGAAGAAGACTTCTTCCGCGCCTGAATCATGATCTGAACAACCGTGGCCGACAGCCCCTTTTCCGTTAGGATTGAGGTTTCAATAGCCAGGCTGTCAAAGCCAGCGTCTGTAAATTGGGATGCCGCAGAGATCCCTGAGTGAGAAGCCCTGGGTCGTCGGGCATGGTGTAACGATCGACTGACATCTGGACTAGGGAGGAGCCACCAGAATGGTTGGTACCCCCTCCTGAGCTATCTTGCACAGCACTCGGCCCAGGAGTGGAAACGGAGGAAATGCATAAAGGAGCCTGAACTCCGTCCACGGAATTGCCAGGGCGTCTGTGGCGAAGTCCAGAGGATCTCTCGACAGGGAGACGAACCTTGGAAGCTTGTGATTGTGTCTGGACGCAAACAGGTCCACGTTCGGCTGAGCCCACCGGAGACACAGTGTGAAAGATCTTGTTGCTGAGAGACCATTCCCCCAGACGAGACATCCCCCTGCTCAAGAAGTCTGCCTCCTGGTTTTCTACCCCGAGGATGTAAACCGCTGAGATGCAGGGAACATTCTCCTCCGCCCAGGTCAGGATCTGGGACACCTCCTGAAGGACTCGCTCAGAGTCCCGCCCTGGTGATTGATGTAGGCGACAGCCGTCTGATTGTCCGAGCGGGCCTGAATCGCACGACCCCTTAGATTGGGAGTCAATTGAAGAAGCACCAACCGAATCGCTCTCAGTTCCAGGAGAACGATGGGTAAGTGGGCCTCCTGTGGCCCCCACTGACCCTGGAACTTCAGCGTTTGCCAAAAACCTCCCCAGCCGGTCAGACTGGCGTCCGTGGTAACTATCTCCCACCGGGGCGTCAGAAAGGACTTACCCACCAACATAATTTCTGGAGTCCAACCACCACAAGAGGGACTGTATGACCATGGGGGACAGTGAAAATTCCTGATCCAGGGACTCCTGCGTCCGGTCCCAACCGGTCAACAGATTCAATTGAAGAAGCCAGTAGGGCCTGCACCTGCGTCTGGAAGCCCTCCACCTTCTGCTGGGGCAGGAATACCTTGACCTGAGAGGTGTCCAACATCATGCCCAGGAAGGACCTCACCATTGAGGGAGTGATAGACTTGGGGTAATTGATTACCCATCCGAAATCCTTGAGAGTGGATAACACCGTCCGGGTGTCAATCTCGGCCTGCTGAAGGGACTGAGCCGCAATCAGCAAATTGTCCAGATAAGAAAGAACACGAATGCCCTGGTTCCTCAGGATAGCCATGATGCCCGCCAGCACCTTTGTGAACACACGGGGGGCTGAGGCTATCCCGAATGGCAGTGCCACAAACTGGTAATGCTGATCCTCTAGTGCAAACCCCAGGAAATTCTGATGCCCCTGAAAAATCGTGATGTGCAGATAAGCATCCTTGATGTCCACCATGGTCATGAAGTCGCCGGCCCGAAGCGAGCTCACCACGGACCGTAAGGTCTCCATGCGGAAATATCTGACTCTGACAAACTTGTTGAGACCCTTCAGATCCAGGATAGGTCGCAGCTTTCCGTCGTCGTTGGGCACCGTGAACAGATTGGAGTAGAACCCTCGACCCCGTTCCTGGCGAGGCACGGGGCAAATCACCCTTGATAGTAGAAGGCTCTGAACGGCGATCCTTAGGCCCTGCGCTGTCAATGCATTCCGGGAGATCCGCGACCGAAGAAATCTTGAGGGCGGCCAAACTGCCAGCTCTATTTTGTACCCGGAGGAAACCACCTCCTGGATCCAGCGATCATGCCGTCTGCAGATGTGAGCAAATAGCAGAAGCCGTCCCCCCACCCGGATGGGTGAAGGTGCCCCCTCATGCCTGAGAGGGCTTGGCAGGGGGTTTGGATTTAGCTCCCCAGGAGGGATTGGATCGGCCACGAGACCTACCTCAACCCCAGGAATATCTGCGGCCACCTGAAAATGAAGAGCCTCTTCCTCCTTGAAAGGAGCGGTAGGCAGAAGAACCCCGAAAGGGCCGTGCAGGCTTCTGTCGCTGAGGGAGTCTGCCATCCTTGGTCAGAAGGTCCAGACGCTCCCTGAATAACCTGAGCCCCAGGAAGGGGATACTAGTGAGCGACTTCTTGGCCGCAGCGTCAGCCAACCACTGCCGCAACCAGAGCCGAAGCCCTCACAGGCTTTGAGGTCTTGATACTCCTCCGCCCGCCCGCTTGCGAGATTTGGCAAAATCACCTTCTTCCTGATGGTCAAAGACAATGACCGCGGCACAGACAGGGCGAAGCCCAGCACCTACAAAGGTGAACGCATGACAAGCCAGCTGATCCATAGGCCTGTCAGCTGGGTCGCGCAAGGAAGCAGTATCGGGTGACGGCATAACCGTAGTGTTGGATAACCCCGAAACAGGGGCATCCACATCGGGGGGACGGGACCAGAGGTGGATCAGCTCCCCAGGGAAGGGATACCGCCTGTCCAGGCCCTTAGGCACCACCGATGGCAATTTGTTAGGTCTTTCCCATTCCTTAAACACCATATTGGAAAAGTGGGCCTTCTCCGGGAAGACAAGCCTCTGTCTCTCAGGCCGGAATAAATCGCCCTGCTTCCGCTTTAGGAGGAACAATATGCAAAGCCTCAAACACAGAAGACAGCAACTTCTCGGTGTCGTCAAGAAGCCACATATCCTCATCCGAGGAGGAACCAGGCTCGCTATCATAGCCAACCGACCGATCCCCTGAGGAAGCAGAGTCCCTAAACAACTCTCCTTCCTCGACCTCCCAAAAAAATCATCATCATCAGCAAATTCCGAGTAACCCGGCTCGATGTGCAGCTTCTTACTCGTGGCCTTCCCCATAGCCATGCAAGATAACTGTCTCCAGGCTGGCCACCCGGTAAGCCAAATCGGCTTGGTGCCCCCTGCTGCCTTCCCCTTCGCTGAGGGCTGAACGCAATAGTGGGTGGGTTGGCAAGGCCGCCGGCAAAGGAGGGCTAGGGATGCCCGCCCTATCATGCTCTAACAATACGCTCCTGGCACAAGTGACACAAACCGTGCCGAGTCCGCCTAGGGGGCAGGTACCGCACATGGGACAGAGCTTCACCCGCCCAGAGGGGGCCCCTAGCTCATTATCCCCAGAAGCCTCCATTATGGTGATAAAAAATAAAAGGTTACAAGGCACTAACGGCCCAAACCTAAGTAACCCCCAATTTATTCCCTCTTTTTAGTAATCCCTCTGTAAGGTGAGAGGGTGCAGAGAGAAAGGGGGGGGGGGGAATGTAGGAGACCGGGAGAAACCACAACCCTCAGCTGGCAATGGAGCGGGCCCACCTAGAAGACACAAATGGAAGGATTCATGAGCATCCCACAGCACATGCACATCAAAAGCCAACATAGAAAAACCAGAGGGACTCACGGAACCGACCAGCGAGGTAGGAAGGCACCAGAAGAAGCGCAGGCAGTGTAACTGAGGACATCGGCACGTGGGGACCCTCCGCAGGGTCCGCAAATGACACAGTTCGCAGCAAGGCCGAACCTCGAGGGGCAGGCTGTGCAGCAATGACCCCCTCTGCGGCGCCGCAGAGCGCCCCGCACAACCTGCCGAGGCCTCGCTAGAAGAAGGCCTCAACGCCGCTCCAGCCCCCCCCCCCCCCCCCCGTCACAGCTACCAGATGGAGGGGAAAGAGAAGAGGTGAGGTAACGAGGGAAGGTGAGTATGAACACAGCTGTCAGCAAAGTCTGAGGTAAAAAAGAAGTAAAACTGAGGTAAAAAGCTAGTGGGCACAGATAACCCTGGGCAATATAGGTGGTCCCCCCCCCCCAAATAGGCTCACCATCGCCTATGGCCAGCTACCCGTTATGGAGGGTCTGTGGCCCAGAGCCTAGCTCTGAACGCCCGACCCTGGCGTTCTCCCTACCTTCACCTGTCCTGTCAGCCGAGGCTGGGAGGCATAAGAGGGTCCATGGGAACAGTGGAAATAGAGGTGCAGTGGCCGACAGGCTTAAAATGCCCCGCTCAGCTGCCGTATCCAGAGAGAGTATTCCAGACGATCCTCGCAGCAGTACTGCAAGATGAATTCTGGGAATTCTATGGAGACAGTTCTTTTTATAGGGGGCCGGGAGGAGTTACAGCTCTGGATCTTGCAGTAACTGCGCCACCTGGTGGCGGTCAACCCAACTGTCATCACTTCTGGGACAGCCTGGACTGGATGTAGAGAAAATGCAGTTTTTCAGAATTATACCATTTTGGTGATGGTTCTCCTTATTAAATGCAAGTCAATAGGACTTTGGGTGGCAAAGAACATACCCACCACCTAAAGCGGCTGGAAACCCAAAATGGGTCTGATGGTAGGCTAGGGGCTGGGCCTGGAATCTTTTGACCCTCTGTGAAATGGTAAGGGATCCCTATACCAGTTCACAAGGCTCTGGGTCTGGCAAGTCACCTGCGGCTAGTGGGTGACTTGCAATTAACCCTGAGCCCCCCCACTACCTGCCTCCCCAAAACCCGGGGGGGGGGCAGAAGAGCCTGTGCCTTTGGGGGGTGGGGGGGATTTAAGCCCTGGGAAGGGGGGGGCCTTTTTTTTTTTTTTAAAATGACATAACACAATATATCGTTTTTGAGACAGACTCAAGATATATTGTATCTATATATGTATTCGTATCGCAAGATTCTTGCCAATTCACAACCCCTAATGGCAGCTGTGGAGCCACCTATCAGGGTCACACGGCCAGCGACTTCCCAGTAATGCACTCGCCCGCCCAGTTTGCGGTCACACAGGATGTACAACCTGGTAGAGTCAAGTTTCCAGGACTATAGGTCTGTAGTATAGTGGCACCGCTGCACAGCAGGGCATGCTGCTGCATATTAAAGAGTGAGTCCAGTAAATTCCTCTTTGATAAATCTCCCCCGCACCCAGAATGTATTCCTATAGGCCTCATTGGGAAAACTAAAATCTACCCCCACCCCACAAAGTAATCCCTTCTCTTGCATTTAGCAATGGTTTGCACTCAAATGTTCGAGCCACAGTCCAGAATACTGACATGGTCATGACATTTGAGAATTGGCTCTAAAGGTTGTGTGATAGCCGTTGACAGCCTGTGAATTCAATTAAAGCTGGAAGATTTACTGTCACGTGTCCATTTGATTCAGGCCCTTGACCTACCTCAAGCAAGGAGAAAGGTGTGTATAAGAAGGAAATAGAATTTACCTAGCTTTAGTCTGTGTATGCTTCCTGTCTTCTTCTATGGCCTGAAAGAGAAAGTTCTATTAATGGAATATTAGCACTTGAGTGACTCCTGTCTTCCTGCAGGACTCCTGAGGAACAGCATTCAGCCTAGAGAAAGCAGCCCACATACCTCCGAAAGCTTGTTCAGTAAAGCTTCTAAGTGCAGGATGCGAGCTTCATGATTCTTACTGACAGAATCCCAATCCTGAAATGTAATAAGGAAAACTGTAGCAATGAGAATAGTAAACGTGCCAGGATCAAAAAATACAACTCTGTGAAGTACTCACCTGTAGAGTTGGTATTATACGCATACAGCACGTCCTGCTCCAGTAGTAGTAATAACATGTGGGTAATCCTCTGCCTCCGGCGCCGTGCACTGCAGACATGTAGAAAACAAGCTCCTCCCGGCCCTACATATACTGAGGGACCTCCCACAAATCCCCAGCATTGAAAAGCAGTGAGAAAGAGAGGCCAGGAGAAACAGCCACCCAAAACTGGCAAAAATATCAAAGATAACCACCAACAGGGGATCCAGAACAAGGTGAAAACAGGGTGGGGTGGAGCAGGACGTGCTGTATGCATATAATACCAACTCTACAGGTGAGTACTTCACAGAGTTGTATTATTCTAAGCATACAGCACGTCCTGCTCCAGTAGTAGTAATAACATGTGGGACATCCAATAGCAGTGTCCATAAAGAAGGGTGGGATCCCCAACAGAAGGCAACAGCAAGCAGTCTAAACTACTGCCGCCTGCAGAACCTTGCGGCCAAACACAGCGTCAGCTGAGGCCCGAACATCAACCTTGTAAAACTTTGTAAAGGTATGTACAGAAGACCAAGTAGCGGCCTTGCAAACTTGCTCCACAGAGGCCTGGTGCTGAAAAGCCCAAGAAGCCCCAACAGCGCTAGTAGAATGAGCAGTAAGACGAAAGGGGGGAGCCTTCCCCTTAGCAGTATAGGCTTGAACAACAGCCTGGCGAATCCATTTACTGATGGTAGACTTGGCGGGAGCCAAACCCTTCCTAGGCCCATGAGGCACAACGAAGAGAGCATCCGTCTTCCTAAAGGCCTGAGTGGTAACCAGGTAAGACTTGACACACCTGACCACATCCAAGGAATGCAAAACCCTTTCCTTAGGGTTACTAGGATTAGGGCACAAGGAAGGAAGTACAATATCTTGATTCAAATGAAATGCAGACACAACCTTAGGCAGGAAGTCTGGCTTGAAGCGAAACACCACCTTATCCCGGTGTCTCTCATAGTAGGGAGGCTGAATAGACAAGGCAGCCAACTCAGACACACGTCTAACCGAAGTGATGGCTACCAGGAAGACAACCTTGAGCGTGAGCACAGCTAGAGCGGCCTAATGGATAGGCTCAAAGGGAGCCCCCTGCAGGGCCGACAACACCAAGTTCAGATCCCAAACAGGAACCATAGGTTTCCGAGGGGGGCGCACATGAGTGACCCCCTGAAAGAAGGTCTTGATAAGAAAGTGATGGGCAAAGTTCTTCTGAAAGAAGATAGACAGGGCCGAAACCTGGCCCTTCAAGGTACTAAGCTTAAGACCTAAGTCTAGACCATGTTGTAAGAACTCAAGCACCCTGGATACTAAGAATTCCCAGCAGGGAAGAGACCTGGATTCACACCAGTCAATGTAAGTACGCCATACTCTATAATAGATGGCAGCAGAAGTCTTCTTCCTGGCTTGCACCATAGTAGCCACAACAGATGCAGACAAACCCTTTTCCATCAAGATGGAGGTTTCAATAGCCAAGCCGTCAAAGCCAGCGTTAGTAAATTGGGATGGCGTAGAGACCCCTGGGTTAGAAGGTCTGGCCACCTTGGCAGATCGTACTGATCTACTGCCATTTGAACCACGTCCGCGAACCACACTCTTCTTGGCCACCTTGGGGCCACCAGAATCGCGGGTACCCCTTCCATAGCAATCTTGCGCAGCACTCTGCCCAGAAGGGGAATTGGTGGAAACACATACAGGAGCCGAAACTCCCTCCAAGACATTGACAGGGCATCTGTGGCCAGAGCCAGAGGATCCTGAGAGGGATACAAAGCTCGGTAGCTTGTGATTGAGACGTGACGCAGAGATCCACGTCTGGCACACCCCAACGGTGACACAGTGACTGAAATACCCTGTCGCAGAGGGACCATTCCCCCTGACGGGACGACCCCCTGCTCAGAGCATCTGCTAGCAGATTCTCCGTCCCCAGAATGTAGACAGCCGATATGCATTGTACATTGTCTCTGCCCAAGTTAGAATCAGAGACACCTCCTGGAGAGCACCCTTGCTCCGAGTTCCTCCCTGATGGTTGATGTAGGCTACGGCCGTCCTGTTGTCTGAGCGTACCTGTACCGCCAGACCCTTCAGGTGCTGGGTCAATCGTTCCAGCACCAATCGGACCGCCCTGAGTTCCAGGACATTGATAGGAAGATGGGCCTCCTGAGGGCCCCACCTCCCCTGGAAGCGCAGGGACTTCCAGAATCCCTCCCAGCCCGAAAGCCTGGCATCCGTTGTGAGCGTCTCCCAAGAGGGAGCCAGGAAGGATCTGCCCCTTGTCAAATTCCTGTGGTCCAACCACCACGCAAGGGATTGTCTGACCGAGGGGGGAATCACCCAGCTGTTGTCCAGAGATCCTGGGTCTTTGTTCCATACTGACAGAAGGTGAAGCTGCAGGGTTCTCAAATGAACTGGGCAAAGGGCACAGCCTCGAAGCTTGCCACCATCGATCCCACCAACTGCATTCCCTGCCGGATGGAGGGACGAGGGTTCGCGAGCAGGGATCTCGCCTGGGTTGTCAGAGCTTCCACCTTCTGCGGAGGAAGGAATATCCTTGACTGAACCGAGTCCAGAATCATCCCCAGAAACGGGGTCACTGAGGAGGGGGACAGAGAGGACTTTGTGTAATTGATCACCCAGCCGAAGGACTCCAGGGTGGACACCACCAACCGAGTGTCCAGCTCTGCCTGCCGCAGAGACCGAGAGGTGATGAGAATATCGTCCAGGTAGGGCAACACGCGTATGCCCTTTAATCTTAAGAGAGACATCACCCCTGCCAGCACCTTGGTGAAGACCCTGGGAGCCGACGTAAGGCCGAATGGTAGGGCCACGAACTGATAATGCTGATCCAACAGAGCAAATCTGAGGAACCTTTGGTGCCCTGAGAACACCGGCACGTGCAGGTAAGCGTCCTTGATGTCCACAGATGTCATCAAGTCCCCTGGACGCAGCGAGGCAATGGCCGAGCGCAGAGTCGCCATACGAAAATGCCTGCTTCTGACAAACTTGTTTAGGATTTTCAAATCCAGAATGGGTCTGACTGACCCGTCCTTTTTGGGCACCGTGAACAGGTTGGAATAAAACCCCATGCCCCTGTCTCTTAAGGGGACCTCGCAGATGACCCCGAGCTCCAGAAGGTCCTGCACAGCCAGCATCAAGACCCGAGCTGAGGCAGGATCCTGTGGGATCCGAGACCCAACGAACCTGATAGGGGGCAGTACAGCAAATTCTATCTTGTAACCGGAGGAGACTACCTCCTGAATCCACCGGTCTGGGACAAGGCGTCTCCAGACATGCTCGAAGTGCTGTAGACGTCCCCCCACCCTGACTGGCGAGGGCGCCCCTTCATGCTTGGGGGGTCTTGGGGGGGGGGGGGGGGGGGGGCTTTGGGCTTGGGCCCCCAGGAGCCGCCAGGACGGCGTCCTCTGTTCTTGTTCCAGGGTTCTGAGCGAGACCCAGAGAAGGACACCCCTCTACCTTGCTTGGACCACGAAAGGGCCGAATCTGACGCTTGCACTGGGGCAGCTTGCCACCCTAGGCAAAGATATCTAATCTTTCTCCAAACAGGCGCAGTTCTTTAAATGGAAGCCCCGTAAGTGCCTTCTTGGCAACGTCAGCAGCCCACTGGCGTAACCAGATCACGCGGCGTATGGCCACCACCAGAGCTGAAGATCTAGCGCTCAGCTTAATAGCATCGTCCGAAGCAGATAGGATATAATTCACAAAGGTCTCACAGGTGGCCAGAGTGTTGGCGGCCTCCGAGGGCAGGTCATCCGCCCCTTCCAGGGCAGTCTTAATCACCGTCCTGAGCGCCACCGCCGTGATGGCTAAGGCGCACACTGGGCGGAGCGACGCTCCCCCAAAAGCTAAGGCATGACATGCCAATTGATCAACTCGCCGATCCTCTAAGTCGCGCAGCGTAGTAGTGTCAGGGGAGTGCATAATAGAGGTGTTGGACAGACTCAGAATCGGGGCATCGACCTCGGCGGCGATGTCCAACACTTAACCAGATCGGCAGGAAATGGATACTTCTTATCCACAGCTTTAGGAATCCCCTGAAGTTTGCTGGGATGTTCCCATTCTTTCAGCACTAGGTTATTAAAGTGAGTTTGTTCGGGAAACTCCAATCGCACCCTAGCGGTATGAAACAGATCGCCCCTTTGCCGAGGGGCCACAGGAGGGGGAAAGGGGGATAACACAAAGATCTGAGACAGCAGTCTTTCAATGTCATCCTGGGACCAATGATCAGAACCAGACTCCTCCTGACTCCTGGACTCGTCCTCGCAGGATCTTGAGTCAGAGAGCAGTTCCCCTTCCTCTGATGGGGACTGAGCATAGGAAAGCAGTAAATCATCAGATTCTACAGGGAGAATAGTAGCTTCAGGATTCAATTGACGCCTCGACAGTAGCCTTGCGTGCCAAGGAGCCAGCAATAAAGCTTTCCACACTAGCCAATCTAGAGGCCAAATCAGCGTGAGAATCTCCACTAGTATTGGGGGTTATGCTCAAGCTTGGGGGGGTAGGGGAAATAAGGCGAGGTGGGGAGACTGGCTAGCGCCTGTTGAGCACAAGACACGCAGACCCGTGTATTGTCACTGCTGCTAGGTGAAACCCCACAAGCTGCACACAGACGGGCTTGTCCCAGGGGGACCCAGTTCGCGATGTCCTGGGATGCCTCCATATGGTGATTATTAAATTCAATATGCCAGTAGGGATTGACGCTTTAAGCAACCCTGGATGCCCCAATAACCCGCTGGGAAGTGGAGTAATTTCTGAAAAATGGTCTGGACCGGGCGCTACGTCGGGCCGGGGGAAGCCACCGATGACCGCTGTCTGAAAGGTGAACAGGGATGTCAGAGCCGAGCGTGAAGAAGCAAGCTAGGGAAAAGATCACCCATGAGGGCACTTACAGTCTGCGAGGGGAGGACCATCTTCACCACGCGCATGCGAGAAGGAAATGGCGCCCAGCGAACCTCGAAGGGCTGGCCAGAGCGGGCGATGACGCGGAACGCGCCAGACCGAACCACGCCTCCCCCCCGGAGAGCGAGAAGCTAGAAGGCGCGCAGCCAATCAGGAGAGAATGGTAGATACGTCAGCATCACTTCAGAGAAGAAGTCTGATGGAGTAAGGAGATTTGAAAAACGCCGTAGCTTCCCCAAACTGTGCTGCTGTATGCACCTAGAGCACAGTAAAACGCTGTGGTCAGTTGAAAAATAAGCAAGTGAAGCGCGCTCTGACACCCGGTAGCGGTAAAGCGTCTATAGTGTACTTAGGGCAAGGAGTAGGCCATCAAACACACAGCCCCCCCCTCTTGTTCCCCCCACTAACGGGGGAATCTGGGAAGGAAGGTGACCCGAATAGAGGGTTCACCGTTAGATGGGGCATGGGGGCACTAGTGCGGGAGGGGCATCCACTGAAGGCTCACCATTCGCCTTAACCGCCTACCCTATGGAGGGGGATTGCGGTGGAGACTAGCTCCGTAAGCACACTAGGTGCTGCCTACCTTCACCCGACCAACGCAGCCCAGGCTGGGAGGCATTAATTCACAATGAGGATGGGTGGATATAGTCCCGCAGGGCCTCGGGCTGTCAAGCCCCGCTCGCCTGCGAGAGCGTGATACTTCATTTCTTCGCAGTTCCAGCACTGCAGAGAAATCTGGGGATTTGTGGGAGGTCCCTCGGTATATGTAGGGCCGGGAGGAGCCTGTTTTCTACATGTCTGCAGTGCACGCCGCCGGAGGATTACCCACATGTTATTACTAGGAGCAGGACGCGCTGTATGCTTAGAATATACAATTCTGTGATCGGGGGTATCCTAATGCACTATGGTTCTTGATGACCTTGAGATCTATTCGATTTTTGGATCAGAGAAGGAAAGTCTGGGTGTTCCCTTGACTGTTTTGGACTCATCCCCCACATATTGAAGAAATCAACAAGAATATGGCCTTGTAGACCCGTATAGTTTTTACACATGTTTGGTGTTGTGGGATTTTCTTGATTGTGTGTTAATATATGATTGTTTGGGTTAATATTCATATGGTCTCACATATGTGTGATATATATATTTGCACTTGTTTGTACTTATTAGTTTTATTTTATTTCATTATTATTATTTTTCACAATTATTATTATTATTATTTTTTTTATATTTCTATTATTTTTCTACATTTATTTTTGTTATTTTATTATTTTTCATTTTTCATTTTCATTTTTTATTTTTATTTATTTTTATTTACTTATTCTTTTTTGCTTTTTTTATTATCATCATTTTTTCATTCATTATTATTTATTATTATTTTATATATATTCTTTATTTTGTATTTTTTTGTTTATATGCATTATATATATTTTGTATATTTTTATGTGTCCAGTGAGAATATTAATTGATTATAGGATAAACGGTCACATATAATATATAAAATAATATATTTTTGAAGAAAATTTTTTTGTATGTCACTGGGTAGGAGGTTTCATTAGTAATTTCATTATTTTTATTATTACTTAATATTGATTACACAATATATATATATATATATACACACACACTTTTTGATTGATGGGTAATTATAATTGGGCACAGTTGAGTTCACAATTTAGATTCATGTATTTAGGTATTTTATTTTTCTTTAATTATTTATTTCATTAATATAATATAATATATATATATATATATATATATATATATATAAATAATATATATATATATATATATATAAATAATATATATATATATATATATATAAATAATATATATATATATATATATATAAATAATATATATATATATATATAAATAATATATATATATATATAAATAATATATATATATATATAAATAATATATATATATATATATATAAATAATATATATATATATATATATATAAATAATATATATATATATATATATATATATAAATAATATATATATATATAAATAATATATATATATATAAATAATATATATATATATATATATATATATAATATATATATATATATATATATATATAATATATATATATATATATAAATAATATATATATATATATATAAATAATATATATATATAATATATATATATATATATATATATAATATATATATATATATATAAATAATATATATATATATATATATAAATAATATATATATATATATATATAAATAATATATATATATATATATATAAATAATATATATATATATATATAAATAATATATATATATATATATAAATAATATATATATATATATATAAATAATATATATATAAATAATATATATATATATATATATATATATATATATATATATATATATATATATATATATATATATATATTCTCACAAGGGTTAGACTATTAGGTCTATGGAGCTGAATTACCGTTATCTTATGGTCATGAGGATGTAGGGGCTTGGGTCCAATATGAGGGTCGCCTGTCTTTATTGTTGTGATGATTGTTATTTGCGAGCGATGTCTGTGATATTAAATGATCCAAACTTTATATGTTTGGATCAAGTAATTTGTAAAAATTCAGCTTCATAACATGAGCTCCATAATATATGAAGTGGGTGGTTATTTTAAGCTTGAGCCATGAGCAAGATATGTACATATTATTCAACTGTAGTCATTTTCTTATTTTGTTTACATTAAATCAAAGATTGAAGTTAAAACATTATATATGTATCATTGGTATACCTTACATATTTGTATCATGAACGATTGGAACTTTTAGATACATGGTGTAACTACAGATGACGTAGCCTGTATGCTTGCAGTGTGTGGGGACTGCCCGCTATTCAGGGCTGGGATGGCCCTGCCCCGCCTCGCTCCCCCTGCACGCTCGGCCGTCACCATGGAAGCACGTCGCTATGCGGCGGGGCTGAGTGGGACGTGCCGGGGGTGTGGTTTGGGGGGCGTGGTGGGGCACGGCCGTCTCATCCTTTCCAGCTGCGGGTCAGGGAGGGGCGTGGGTGCGTACCTGCGCCGCTCTGTTTCCGGCGTGAGGGCGGCTGCCGGCCGGGGCCGCCACGTGCACGGGGGGGCGGTGTTGGGTGGGCGCTTCCGCTTACTCCACCTCATAAGCAGACATGCGGGCTAGAGCTCATCAGGACACCTTGAGAAAGTGACCCTGTGTCACGGAACGCGTGGGTGAACGTATGCTCTCTCAGCAGGAGGTGATCACATTTGCACAGAGGTGTTTGTTAACGTTTTTTGTATATAGAATCATATATTGCACTGGCCACTTTATTTAGTATTTTAAATTTGCACTGGCCACTTTATCTCGCACTTTAAATTGAGCTCGAAGTGTGCTCAATTTGTCATTGGGGGACAGTATGTATATAATGGGCCATATAGGGCACTCCTGCTGAGTCTGATTCATTTATATGTATTTTAAATGTATGTTGTGATGATTTAATGTGTGTGTTTTTTAAGTGAATATCATGAATAAATATCAATAATGGACATCTTGATTACTGATTGATTTTTGGGGTGAGGGTGGTGCGGCCTGTATAACTTAATTAATCTGTGGATTACTGGGGCCACAGGGGTCTTTTGTGTTTGGTTGCACCAATTGAAGTTATAGAGGTTTTTTCTGCACACATCTCCCCTTTATTTACTGATTGGATTGGGTGGTGCTTAACAGGGGTTCTCTTTGTATATATACAATTCTGTGAAACTCACATGTAGAATTGTTTTTGTATCCATCCATTCCAGGCCGTCCAGAAGGGGTATTCGCCCCTAGGGGGCGCTGACTGCAAGATCAAAAGATGTAACTCCTCCCGGACCCCTATAAAGGCAGCTGCCCTTCTTTCATTCCCCAGTGGTTTAAAAGCAGTACACAACAAAAGGGCAGGCCGTGAGGCCCAAACATAAATAGGAGACCATGTTACCTTACCCTGCTTGTACTCTCTTGAATCCAAAAACTGGAAAACATATATCTAGTGTCCTATGAGCAAAAATGGTTCATCACCATAACAGACATGCAGAACATAATGAACACAAGGGCGGGGTGGACGGCCTGGAATGGATGGATACAAAAACAATTCTACAGATAAGTTTCACAGAATTGTATTTTTCTCCTCCATCCATTCTAGGCCATCCAGAAGTACTTACAGATGGGACAAAAGCAGTGTCCATATGGGCGGGATCCCCAGTGCGAAACAGCATGTAGTTCTTTTCACTACGGCCTGAAGCACCTTTCAGCCAAAAACAGTGTCAGCTGAGGCCCAGACATCCACCTTGTAAAACTTTGTAAAAGTATGAACAGAAGACCAAGTGGCGGCCTTACAAACTTGTTCCACCGATGCCTGGTGCTGAAAAGCCCAAGAGGCACCAACAGCCCTAGTAGAATGAGCTGTGATCCGAAATGGAGGTTCCTTCCCCCTGGCAGAATATGCTTGTACCACCGCCTGTCTAATCCACTTACTAAGAGTGGATTTGGCTGGTGGCAATCCCTTCCTAGAACCGTCTGATAAGACAGAGAAAATCCGATTTCCTGAAGGATTCAGTCGCAGCCAGGTAATACCTTAAGGCTCTAACTACATCCAAGGCATGGAGGGTCCGTTCTTTGGAATTAGCCGATACTGGACACAAGGAAGGTCAAAACTTCTTCATTAAGGTGAAAAGAAGAAACGACCTTAGGCAAAAAATCAGGTTTAAAACGAAAAACCACCTTTTCTCTGTGCAACTCAAAGTAGGGTTGTTTCATACAAAGCGCGGCCAGCTCTGATACACGACGCACCGAAGTGATCACTACCAGAAAGACCACTTTGAATGATGCTGCATTGTCTATGCTGACTCTTAAATGTTCGAAGGGAGGACCCTGGAGAGCAGACAGCAGTAGATTCAAGTCCCACACCGGTAAGACCGATTTACGCGGTGGCCGGACATGGGTGACTCCTTGGAAAAAAGTCTTAATCTATGATTGGCAATGGATCATTGTGTGAATAACTGTGGCCGATAACCCTTTCTTCGTCAGGATTGAGGTTTCAATAGCCAGGCCATCAAAGCCAGCATCCGTAAATTCGAGTGCCGCAGCAACCCCTGAGTGAGAAGCCCTGGATCGTCGGGCATGATGTAGTGATCTATTGACATCTGAACTATGTCTGCAAACCAACTCCTTCTCGGACAGCGAGGAGCCACCAGGATGGCTGGCACCCCCTCCTGGGCTATCTTGCCCAGCACTCTGCCCAGGAGCGGAAACGGAGGGAATGCATACAGAAATTTGAAGTCCGTCCAAGGGATCGCCAAAGCGTCTGTTGCAATGGCCAGAGGATCTCGAGAGAGAGAAAGCTTGGAAGCTTGTGATTGTGTCTGGACGCAAACAGATCCATGTCCGGTTGACCCCAGCAGAGGCACAGCGCCTGAAAGGTCTCGCTGCTGAGGGACCATTCACCCAGGCGCAAGGAACTCCTGCTCAGGGAGTCTGCCTCCTGGTTTTCCACCCCGGGGATGTAGGCCACAGCTGTCCGATTGTCTGAACGGACCTGGATCGCATGGCCTTTTAAACAGGGAGTCAGGCGTAGAAGAACCAACCGGATTGCCCTCATCTCCAAGAGATTTATGGGTAATCTGTTCTCCTTCGGACCCCACTGACCCTGGATCTCCTGGGTCTGCCAAACGCCTCCCCGGCTGTAAGAATGGCATCCGTGGTAACTATCTCCCAATGGGAAGTCAGGAAGGACTTGCCCACCAGCAGGTTCTGAGAGTCCAGCCAACACAAGAGGGACTGCCTGGCCAGGGGGGACAGCGAAAATTCTTGTTCCAGAGATTCCTGCGACAGATTCCAGCCGGTTAGCAGGTTCAACTGTAGAGGTCTCATGTGAAACTGGGTGAAGGGCACTGCTAGGAAGCACGACACCATCAGGCCCAACAATCTCATTCCCAGATGTACCAATGGCTGTTGACAAGCCAGCAAGACCTGCACTTGCATCTGGAGACCCAAAACCTTCTGCCGTTGCAGAAAGACCTTGACCTGAGCGGTGTCTATCGGCATTCCCAGGAAGGATCTCACTGTTGAAGGCGTGATAAACGACTTGGGGTAATTGATCACCCAACCGAAGGCTTCCAGAGTTGACAGTACAGTCCGGGTATCTCTCTCGGCCGAAATAAGAAGGCCGTCTAGATAGGGCATTCGGGTGTTATCCTGACTCCTCAGGATAGCCATGATGCCCGCCAGCACCTTGGTGAATACTCGGGGAGCCGAGAATATGCCGAATGGAAGTGCTACAAACTGGTAATGTTGGTCCTCCAGTGCAAACCTCAAGAACTTCTGATGTCCTTGGAAAATCGGGATGTGCAGATAAGCATCCCTGATGTCCACCGTGGTCATGAAGTCGCCGGGCCGAAGCGATCTCACCGCCGACCGCAACGTTTCCATGCGGAAAGGTCTGACCCTTACAAACTTGTTGAGACCCTTGAGGTCCAAGATCAGCCGCAGCGTTCCGTCCTTCTTGGGAACCGTGAACAGGTTGGAGTAAAACCCCTGACCCTGTTCCTGCCGAGGCACCGGGCAAATCACACCTATCCGCAGTAGGTGTTGAATAGCCGTCCTCAAAGCCTGAGCTTTTAGAGGGTTTCGGGATATCCTTGAACTTAGGAATTTCGTGGGTGGCCTGGCTGCCAGCTCTATCTTGTAACCGGAGGACACCATCTCCTGAATCCACCGATCCGAGACGCGACGTCTCCAGATCTGAGCAAACAGCAGAAGCCGTCCCCCCACCAGTATGGGTGAGGGCGCTCCCTCATGCCCGAGTAGGCTTGGCTGGGGTTTTTGCTTTAGCTCCCCAAGAGGGGTTGGGCCAGCTGCAGGACCTACCTCTGCCCCAGGTATCCCTGTGGGCCCCTGGAAATGAAGATCCTCTTCCTCCATGAAAGGACCGATACGAAGAGGAGTTCCGAAAGGACCGAGCAGGCTTTCCTCTCTGAGGGAGCTTACCATCCTTGACCAAAAGGTCCAATCGCTCCCCAAACAACCGGCTTCCCACAAAAGGTAGACTTGTGAGGGACTTCTTGGCAGCCGCATCGGCCGACCACTGTTTCAACCAGAGCGAGCGGCGTAAGGCAACAAGCAAGGCCGAAATTCTGGCACCAAGCCTGACCACATCACCCATGGCAGCAACAACAAAGCCGATGAAGTCCAAGCAGGCCTTGAGTTCTTTATACTCCTCCGCCTGTTTGCGAGATTTAGCCCTAGCCACAATGTGTTTAACCTTTCTCCTGCTGGCTAGCGAAACAATTGCCGAGGTACACGCAGGCCGAAAAAAATACAATTCTGTGATTACTCACCTGTAGAATTGGTATTAAGTATACAGCACGTCCTGTTCCAGAAGATTCCTTACACATGGGTTATACATCCACAAGATGGCGCTGGACTGCAGAAAACAGCTTGTGGCTCCTCCCGGCCCTATATAAGTCAGGGACCCCAGTATTGACAAGCAGTTACACAAGAAGCCGGGAGAATGATAATAACAAAAAAATCCCAATTGAACAATGAACAATCACCATACAGAGGTAATGATAACAGGGGTGGGATGGAACAGGACGTGCTGTATACGTATAATACCAATTCTACAGGTGAGTAATCACAGAATTGTATTATTCTAAGTATACAGCATGTCCTGTTCCAGAAGATTCCTTACACATGGGACATCCAATAGCAGTGTCCGTAAGGTAGGGTGGGATCCCCAAAAGTAACAGCGGGCAGTTTAAACCACTGCCGCCTACAGAACTTTGCGGCCAAAAGCAGCATCAGCTAAGACCCTAACATCAACCTTATAAAACTTAGAAAAGGTATGAACAGAAGACCAAGTAGCGGCCTTGCAAACTTGTTCAACAGAAGCTTGGTGCTGAAATTCCCAAGAGGCACCAATAGCACGAGTAGAATGAGCAGTAAGACGGAAGGGAGGTTCCTTCTGGAACCTTGGGCAGGGCGTACTGATCTACTGTCAACTGCACGATGTCTGCGAACCACACTCCTCTTGGCCAACAGGGGGCCACCAGAATGGTTGGCACTCCTTCCTGGGCAATCTTGCGCAGCACCCTGCCCAGCAGAGGAAATGGAGGAAACACAAAGGAGCTGAAAGCTCTTCCAAGACATTGCTAGTGCATCCATGGCCAAGGCCAGAGGGTACTGGGACAGAGAGACAAAGACTGGAAGCTTGTGATTGTGACGGGACACAAACAGGTCCACATCCGGCTGCCCCCAGCGACGGCAGAGAGCGAAACACCCTGTTGCTGAGGGACCACTCCCCCAGCTGAGACATCCCCCTGCTCAAGGAGTCTGCCTCCCGGTCTTCCACTCCTGGGATGTAAACTGCCGATATGCAGGGGACATTCTCTTCCGCCCAGGACAGTATTAGGGACACTTCCTTGAGGGCCCTCTTGCTCCGGGTTCCTCCCTGATGATTGATGTAGGCAACCGCCGTCTGGTTGTCCGAGCAGATCTGAACCGCCCGACCCCAAAGGTGTGGAGTCAACTGGGCGAGGACCAGTCTTATTGCCCTCAGTTCCAAAATGTTGATAGGGGTATGGGCCTCCTGATGGCCCCACTGACCCTGGAACTTCAGGGATTTCCAGAAGCCCCCCAACCTGTCAGACTGGCGTCCGCGGAGACTGTCTCCCAGCAAGGGGCCAGAAAGGATCTGCATATACCAAAGCGTGCTATGTATATGAACACCCAGACTACGTTGTTATGCCAAAAAAGTGAAAAATATTTTAATAAGCATAAAGTGTACACAGGTAACAGAATAGACATTAATGGACAAATACAGAGTACTATACAATACAGCCACTAGGTGGCCCTATGGAGACATGCCCCAGATGAAACCATTAGAATGCATGGAATAGTATACAGAGCAATATACATGGTAAAGATAGAGCAAACTTAGCAAGGTGAGCAAGTATTAAGGTTCCATGGTGCATGCCCTCCAGTTTTTTACCAAAGGTTTTAAAGTGAAATAAAGTGACCGTGATGGATACTAAAAGGATCACACATCCTCCTGGAGTGGAGGAGGTCTGTGATCCGGACTCTAAGCACAATATTCAAGGGGAAAAGGAGTATGGGCTAAGCCCTTATCCCAAATGCTGGAAGGAAACATAGTGGGGTAAGACGTGCCAATGCTGACCCATTGTCAATAAAAGACTGAGTAATCCAGATCTTCATTGAGGCCAAGGGTTTTTTTGGTTTGGAGTTCAAAAATCCAGAATAATTCCCTTTGCAGCAGTTTTCTGTTTAAATCCCCACCCCTCGCTGGTTGCTTCACTATTTAAACTGCACATGCACTACTATGGATACACCCGACCCTCCTGACGAAGGTTTCTATACCGAAACGTTGAGGGGTTTTTGGATGTCACATTCCACTAGGTACTCTGCTTAAACTGATATCTTGCTATGCCGTGTTAGATCGGCTTACTTTTGCTTACTCTGTACTGTTGTTATGCTTTGAAGTGGAACTGGAGGGTATGCACCATGGAACCTTAATACTTGCTCACCTTGCTAAGTTTGCTCTATCTTTACCATGTATATTGCTCTGTATACTATTCCATGCATTCTAATGGTTTCATCTGGGGCATGTCTCCATAGGGCCACCTAGTGGCTGTATTGTATAGTACTCTGTATTTGTCCATTAATGTCTATTCTGTTACCTGTGTACACTTTATGCTTATTAAAATATTTTTCACTTTTTTGGCATAACAAAGTAGTCTGGGTGTTCATATACATAGCACGCTTTGGTATATGCAGATGGTACTCAGTGTGCAAATGAGTGGGCACACTTGGCTATAATTTTGAACCCCATTCTTAATAGCAATTTTATCTTCTTCTTATCTTACAATTTTGGTGTGCATATATAACCTTGAACTTACGTGCCAGAAAGGATCTGCCCTTCAACAGGTTCCTTGAGTCCATCCACCACGAATGATACCACCTGGCCAGAGGGGACAGAACAAACACCTGATCCAGGGACACAGGATCCCGATCCCATACTGACAAGAGGCGAAGTTGAAGAGGTCTCATGTGAAACTGAGAAGCAAGACACAATCAGGCCCACCAGCTGCATCCCTTGCCGGATGGAGGGATGGGGGCAAGACAGAAGAAACCTTGCTTGAGCTTGAAGACTCTCCACCTTCTGCTGAGGGAGAAGAATCTTGACCTGAGATGTATCCAGAGTCATGCCCAGGAAGGACCTCACCAATGTCGGTCGGCAGTCCCCACACAGGCAAAAGCATGGCAAGCCAGCTGGTCCATGCGCCGGTCTTCACCATCCCTCAGGGTAGTAGTGTCAGGGAAGTGCATGACAGATGTATTGGACAGCCCCAGAACGGGCGCGTCCACCTCGGGAGGACAGGACCAACGCTTAATCAAATCAGCAGGAAAGGGATACCTCTTGTCCCAACTCTTGGGCACCCCAGGGAGCTTGCTATGCCGTTCCCATTCTTTGAGCACCAGATTATTAAAGAGAGTCTGTTCTGGGAATTCCAAACGTGGTTTAACCGTATGAAAAAGCTCACCCTGCTGCTGCGGAGCCACAGCAGGAGGGGAGATACAGAGCACTTTAAAAATATGAGCCAAAAGCCTGTCAGTGTCATCTGATGACCATGGATCTTCCCCAAAGGGAGACCCGGTACCACCATAAACCTTAGGCTGCTCCTCAGATGATTCTGAATCAGAATAATTCCCCCTCCTCCAGGGGGTAATAACCAGTAATGTCAAAAAATTCCTCAGCCTCCAAAGGAAAGAGGGAAACCGCGTCAGATAAATGCCGCCTCTTAGCAGAAGCCTTACGCGGGGCAGACCCAGCAATGTTTTTCAATGCTGGACACCCATGCAGCCAAATCAGGTTGAGACTCCCCGCTGGTATGCTCCTCGCTGGGGGTCAGATGTAAGCGAGGGGGGGGTAGGCGAAGTCATAGGGGGCGCAGCACTAGTTCCAGGAACAGGCAACCCAGATTGCAGCGCAAGCACCTGCTGGGCACAGGGTACACACACCCTGACATCACTTATAGGGGATACCCCACACGCAACACATAGCCGAGCTTGTCCCAAAGGAACCCCAAGCACATTATCCCCAGAAGCCTCAATATGGTGATTAGAGTGGCACAACAGGCCAATATAGAATTAACGCTAATGATAGCTACCTGGGATGCCCCAAGAGCCCGCTAGGGAAGTGGGAGATATAAAAGCAATAGCCTTAACTAAAAGGGGGAGGACCGGGAGAAACCACAATGAAGTTTAACCCACCTAAAAGACATAAGAAGACATCCCCATAAGAATAAACAATCAATATATATAAACGTATATAAAAAAGTCACCCCGCAGGGGCACTCACGGACCGCAGTAGGTAGACAGCAGACACGCAGCACAAGGAAGCAAAATGGCGCCCGCATATAACTCAAGGGGCGGGCCGTGGAGAAGTGATGCGGATGACGTTTTCCGCAAGGCCCCCCCCCCCGAAGAGCGCGTAACGCGCCCATGTGATTCCGCCGGCCAATGTCGCCGCCATCCGCGGAGCGTAGTACAAGTGCGCGGCGACATTATAGTAAAACCAAGTGGCAGGGGTAAAGGGCACCCCAGCATCCCATAAGGCTCACCACAGGCCTATACCGCCTACCCATGTCAAAGCAGGGACTGCAGATGGAGCAGTGCTCCTCAGCACCTGACCCCGGTGCTGCCTACCTTCACTCGAACCAGTTCAGCCGAGGCTGGGAGGCAGTGGGTTCGGAACGGGTGGGAATAGTCCTACAGGGCCGCAGGCTGATAAGCCCCGCTCCCCTGCGCAGCATAAAAAGCCATCTTCTATCTTTGCAGTCAAGACTGTAGATAAGAACTGGGGAATTTGTGGGAGGTCCCTGACTTATATAAGGCCGGGAGGAGCCCGGTTTTCTGCAGTCCAGCGCCATCTTGTGGATGTATAACCCATGTATAAGGAATCTTCTGGAATAGGACGTGCTGTATACTTGGAATAATACAATTCTGTGATTACTCACCTGTAGAATTGGTATTATGAATATACAGTACGTCCTGCTCCAAATCAAATACTTACAGTTGGGATATACTCTGCCAGATGGCGCTGGACTGCAGAGACATCGAAAATAGGCTCCTCCGGGCCCCTCAAATACCCAGGGACCTCCCACAAACCCCCAGCATTGAAAAGCAGTTAATGAGAAGCCGGGAGAATTAAACAATCCAAACTATCAACTATAATAAGGATAACAATCACCATACAGGGGATCCAAGACAATGCAACCAAGGGTGGGTTGGAGCAGGACGTACTGTATACTCATAATACCAATTCTACAGGTGAGTAATCACAGAATTGTATTATTCTTCGTATACAGTACGTCCTGCTCCAAAGCTAATACTTACAGTTGGGACATCCGATAGCAGTGTCCATAGGTAGGGTGGGATCCCCAAGAAAAATCAGCAGCAGACAGTTTAAACCACTGCCACCTGCAGACCCTTTCGGCCAAAAGCAGCATCAGCTGAGGCCCTAACATCAACCTTGTAAAACTTTGAAAAGGTATGAACAGAAGACCAAGTAGCGGCCTTGCAAACTTGTTCAACAGAAGCCTGGTGCTGGAAGGCCCAAGAGGCACCAAGAGCACGAGTGGAATGAGCAGTAAGGCGGAAGGGAGGACTCTTCCCCTTAGCAGAGTAGGCCTGAATCACAGCCTGACGAATCCACTTGCTGATAGTAGACTTGGCAGGAGCCAAACCCTTCCTAGGACCAGAAGGGAGCACAAAAAGAGCATCAGTTTTCCTGAAAGGTGCAGTAGCCACCAGATAGTACTTCAGACACCTAACCACATCCAAAGAGTGCAAAACCCTCTCCAGAGCATTGCTAGGATTAGGGCACAAAGAAGGAAGAACAATATCCCGATTCAAAAGCAGACACTACCTTAGGCAGAAAGTCAGGTTTGAAACAAAACACCACCTTGTCCTGGGGTGTCTCATAGTAGGGGGGCTGAATGGAAAGCGCCGCCAACTCAGACACACGCCTGACAGAAGTGATAGCCACCAGAAATACAACCTTGAGCGTAAGAATGGCCAAGGCAGCATCCTGCACAGGTTCAAAGGGAGCACCCTGCAAGGCTGACAGAACCAAGTTCAGATCCCAAACAGGCACCATAGGCTTACGTTGGGGGCGCACGAGTGACCCCCTGGAAAAAAGTCCTGATCAGAGGGTGCTGAGCAAAGGACTTCTGGAAGAAAATAGCCAGAAACCTGACCCTTCAGAGTACCGAGTTGGAGCCCCATCTCCAACCCATGCTGCAGGAACTCCAGAATCCTGGGAATAGAGAACACACGACAGGAAAGAGACTTAGACTCACACCAGTCAATGTAGGCACGCCAAACCCTGTAATAAATGGAAGAGGAAGACTTCTTCCTAGCTTTAATCAAAGTATCCACAACCGAGGAAGACAGCCCCTTCTCCATCAAGATGGAGGTTTCAGCAGCCAAGCCGTCAAAGCCAGAGTTTGTAAATTGGGATGGCGTAGTGAGCCCTGAGTGAGCAGATCTGGCACCAAGGGCAGAGCGTACTGATCTACCGCCAGCTGTTCCACGTCTGCGAACCACACTTTTCTTGGCCACCTGGGGGCCACCAGAATTGCTGGCACCCTTTCCAGAGCAATCTTGCGCAGAACCCTGCCCAGCAGGGGGATTGGAGGGAAGACATACAGGAACTGAAAGTCCTGCCATGACATTGCTAGGGCATCCGAGGTCAAGGCCAGAGGATCCTGGGACAGAGAGACAAAGGCTGGGAGCTTGTGATTGTGGCGGGACGCAAACAGATCCACATCTGGTTGGCCCCAACGGAGACACAGATTGAAACACCCTTCTGCATAGGGGCCATTCTCCCTGGCGAGAGGTCCCCCCACTCAGAGTCCGCCAGGTGATTTTCCACCCCAGGGATGTACACAGCTGATATGCAGGGAACATTGGCCTCCGCCCAAGTTAGGATCAGAGACACTTCCTGGAGAGAACCCTTGCTCCGGGTCCCTCCCTGATGATTGATGTAGGCGACTGCCGTCTGGTTGTTCGAGCGCACCTGAACAGGCAGGCCCCGAAGGTGAGTAACCAAGTGAGCCAGAACTAGCCTAATCGCCCGCAGTTCCAAGACATTGATAGGCGTGTGGGCCTCCTGAGGGCCCCACCTCCCCTGGAACCGCAGGGACTTTCAGAACCCCCCCCCCAACCTGACAGACTGGCATCCGTGGTGACCGTCTCCCAGGAAGGGCCAAGAAAGGATCTGCCCCCCAACAGGTTCCTTGAGTCCATCCACCACGAGAGGGAGCTCCTGACCAGGGGGGAGAGCACACAGACCCTGTCCATGGACGCTGGGTCCTTGTCCCATACTGACAATAGGTGAAGTTGCAGGGGCCTCAATTGGAACTGAGCATAAGGGACCGCTTCGAAGCATGCCACCATCAGGCCCACCAGCTGCATCCCCTGCCTGATGGAGGGATGGGGACAAGCTAGGAGGGACTGAGCCTGTGCAATCAGACTGTCCACCTTCTGTTGAGGAAGGAAGATCCTTGCCTGAACTGTATCCTGGGATGCCTCCATATGGTGATTATAGCGGCGCTATACGCCGATAGGGAATAACGCTAAATAGCAACCCCGGATGCCCCAATAACCCGCTAAGGAAGAGGGAGTATTATTTTTACAAGGCCTACAAGTATATACTAATACAGGGCCGGGAGAAGCCAAAAGGGTTCGTCCCGCCTGAAAGACAGAAGCAGACAAGACCTGTAAGCACACAGTAACAAAGGTGAAAGATATAAAGCCGCCCGCGAGGGCACTTACAGTCCGCGGTAGGTAGGGGTCCGTTGCACATGGGCCAAAAGGCAGGATAAAGATGGCCATAGACGCCCCCCCCCCCCGAAGAGCGCGAAGCCAAGAACGTGCAAGCAGCCAATGATGGCACACCAGAGCCTGAGGTAATGCCGCCGCCAAGCGCGGAACCAAGTAAGCGTGCGGCAGCAATTTTAAAGAGACAGTAAAGACAAGCCAGCGCGACGGTTGACACAAGACTAACAGAGTGGGAAAAAAAGGTGTAAAACACAGAATGCATAGCATACATATTTACACCCCCCCTCTTTTCCACCGAAGACTACAAGGAGGATGAGGGAGGGCAGCGGCCACTTAAAAAGGGCCCACCGATGGACAGGGGCAAGGGGGCACTAGTGCGGGAGGGGCATCCCATAGAGGCTCACCATAAGCCTGAACCGCCTGGCTCACCATAAGCCTGAACCGCCTACCCTTTGGTGGGGTATTGCGGTGGAGCAGCGCTCCTAAGCACCTAACAGCGGTGCTGCCTACCTTCACCCGACCAGCGCAGCCAAGGCTGGGAGGCATATTACTAGTGGAACGGGTGGGAATAGTCCTACAGGGCCGCGGGCTAATAGCCCCGCTCACCTGCGAGTAGAGAGCAATTTCTCGTCCTTCGCAGCCAGACTGCAGAGACATTCTGGGGATTTGTGGGAGGTCCCCGGGTATTTGAGGGGCTGGGAGGAGCCTATTTTCGATGTCTCTGCAGTCCAGCGCCATCTGGCAGAGTATACCGTATATACTCGAGTATAAGCCGAGTTTTTCAGCCCACTTTTTGGGCTGAAAAAAGCCGCCTCGGCTTATACTCGAGTCAATCACTAATGTCGGTGACCTAACTGAGGAGCTGAGCTGCACAAACTTGTCGGAAAAGGCGCGACTCCATCCATCGCGACTGACGCCAGTGCCAGCCAATCCTCACTCGCCTTAGCACAGGTGAACCCCGCCCACCTGACTTGACGGCCACTGGACGTGTAGCAGGTTGGGGGCGGGACTTCCGTTGTCAGGGTCGGTTGCTGCAGTGTGTCCGGAACGCGCTGGCGGGTGACGGAGAGGCGGCCATGAACGGCTTCAGCACGGAGGAGGACAGCCGGGATGGGCCGCCGCCCCCCCTCCGCGCCATTCCTCGGTTGCTGCAGTGTGTCCGGGTAAGGCCCGGCATGTCTGGAGCCCGCTGGAGGGTGACGGAGAGGCGGCATGAACGGCTTCAGCACGGAGAACAGCCGGGATGGGCCGCCGCCCCCCTCCGCGCCATTCCTCGGCCAGACCTGCTGCCTGCAGAAGAGCATCAGCCAGAAGCGCCTCAAGCTGGACATAGACAAGACGGTCAGTGTGAGTACATTGTGTGTATTTGTGTGTATAGTGTGCATATGTATGTACTGTATATCATTTATGTGTGTGTATATATGTGTACATACGGTCAGTGTGTGTACTATATATATATATATATATATATATATATATATATATATATATATATATATATATACCGTATATACATATATATATATATATACATATATATATATATATATATATATATATATATATATATATATATATACCGTATATACTCGAGTATAAGCCAAGTTTTTCAGCCCACTTTTTGGGCCTCGGCTTATACTCGAGTCAATAACTTTTCCCATTATTTTGTGGTAAAATTAGGGGCCTCGGCTTATATTCGGGTCGGCCTATACTCGAGTATATACGGTATCCCAACTTTAAGTATTAGATTTGGAGCAGGACGTACTGTATACTAAGAATAGAGCACCAGCAAAGGTGAAAGCATGGCAGACCAACTGATCCATGCGTTTGTCTGCAGGATCACGTAAGGAAGCATTGTCAGGCGATGGCATAACAGTGGTGTTGAACAATCCTGACACCGGAGGGTCCACCTCGGGAGGGTGAGACCATAACCGAACCAATTCAGCAGGGAAAGGGTACCACCTATCCAGGCCCTTCGGGACCAATGGTAATTTGTTAGGCCTTTCTTACTCCTTAAGAATCATGTTAGAAAAATGAGGCTGCTCAGAGAAGACCCGCCAATCACCCTGCTTTCTCTTAGCCACTCTGGGAGGGACAATGTGCAAGGTATCAAAACACGTCAGAGAGCAAACTCTCTGTATCATCCGGGAGGCAAGAATCCTCATCCGAGGAGGAACCAGAGATGCTGTCCAGCGGAAAGCAACTCCGCCGCTGAGAGCAAATCATCTGGCAACTCACCTTCCTCTGCAGATCCCAAGAAATCAGAAATCATCCAAGTAAACCGGCTCGAGATGCCGCTTCTTACTCGAGGCTTTCTTAGGGGCTGTCAATGAGATCTGTTTCTCGAGACTAGCCATCCTGTGCGCAAAATCAGCATGAGACCCCTTGCTGGCTTCCCCCATCACTAGGGGCTAACTGCAGCAGCGGAGGATCCAGAGAGGCTGATGGTAAGGCAGGGCTAGGGTCAGGAGCGACCGCCCGCTCATGGTCCAAAGCAATGCCTCTGGCGCAAGTAGAACAAATAGTGCTGAATCCGCCCAGGGGATTCCGTCTGCACAAGGGGCAGAGTCTGTCTTGCCAAAGTGGGGTGCCCAGCTCACTATCCCCTGATGCCTCCATTATGGTGATTGTGAATAGCAATATTCAAAAAGGCTACTAGACACTAACGGCCTAAGCCTAATAGCCGATCCCTCTAATAATGGGGACCGGGAGGAACCACAACCCCCAACCTTAGCCCACGGTCTAAAATAAAAAAAGAAAAGACAGCAATTACAAAATGACCCCAATGTCACGCATTAACATATAAAGTCAGAGAATACATGCAATCAACGATAAAATAAAAAAAAAAAAGGAGGGACTCACGACACCGCCAGTTCAGAGAGGGATTACTTCCAGGCGCACACAGCAATACCGGGAGACACTGTCAACCTTGTCTCCATGTCACCACAGAGGGCCTCAGCAGCGCGCTGCGCAGCCGGCGAGACCCGCAGCGCTTCCAGAAGGATCCGCCGGGGGGCGTCACCGGCGCGACGTTGGCTATGCACCGACTCCGCGCACCCCCCCCCCCTCAGCGGCGCGTCATCCGGACCAGTTCAGTGCCACCCCCCCGCAGCACGAGAGCCGCACTCCGCAGTGCAGACAGGAGAGCCCGCGGGGCGCGTCTGCCAGCGTGTGGTGCGCCCCGGGCAGGAGGGGGAGCGAAGGGAGTTAAGTATGAGGAGCAAGACCGCTCCTCACTGCAGTAGACCGTGAGGAGCTCTCAATGTTCCCAGTCGCACCAAACACAGCAGCACACACAATAATAAAGCAAGTGGGCAGGGAGGGCATATATACAAGAATATATATCTGTGGTTCCCCATCAGGCTCACCATAAAACCTGTGGCCGACTACCTTTAAACATGAAGGTCTGCGGCCCAGAGCATGTGCTCTGTCAGAACACCACAGACCCCGGCGTTTACCCTACCGTCATGGATCCCTGTAGTAGCTGGGAGGCAAGTGGGCTGGGAGGCAAAGATGGGTCAGGAGAGGTCCACGGGAATAGGGTCCTGCAGTGGCCGACAGGCTAGGTGGCCCCGCTCTGCTGCCAAGCTCAGAGAGTAACGATCTTATGCAGCCAACTGCAAGATGAACAACTGTGGAATGATAGATGGGCAGCTGCCTATATAGGGGGCCGGGAGGAGCTACATCTTTTGATCTTGCTGTCAGCGCCCCCCTAGGGGTGAATACCCATCTGTAAGTACTTCTGGACGGCCTGGAATGGATGGAGGAGAAAACACATTTTCAGGAAACAGACATTTGTAGATAAAACATTAATAAAAGGTTACCAGAAGACTATTGAGAAGCCTATTAATATGGGTCCCATCTGCACTCCTAACTGGTACAACAGCCAGACTCTCCTAATCGCCAAGGAAAGGTGGCTATTTCTGCGCCAAAATGTGTGCACTAGTCAGCTAGCCACTCATTTCTGCCTGTATGCAACATGACATCTTTGTGATTAATGACCAAAAAGGAGGTTAACTTTGAAGAGACCATGTGCTTTTTGAAAATGTGACGCTGAAGAAGAATCCTCATTGAACCGGACCAACACTCAAAAGAAACAGCACTCATTTGCATCCCTCCACAGGACAATTCAGATTGCTGAATAAACTCGTTCGTCTTACCGGTAACCATATTTCCAACAGTCCTCCAGGGCGGCTAGGCACTCACTTCCTTTTTCTAAATAGGAAACACAAACTGGCAGAGTATTAAAGCTCCGCCCCTTCCCTCAGTTTTTTCCTGTATGATTGTCTAAAAACACTAAGACCCGAAGGGAAAAAGACAGGCAAGTAGTAACACCCGTGCAACCAAGTCAAAATAGTTATGAAAAAATGGGGTGGGTGTAGGACACAATCCTGGTGGACTATCGGAAATATTGATAAGACTAACTGGGGTTTTCCCCAGGTGTCCTCCAGGACGGCTAGCCACAGAAGGCAAGCAAACACACAGAATCCTACCTCAGGGTGGGCAGACTGCATGAAGAACTGCCTTTATGAAATTCAGCTGGTCGTGCTTCCACAAGTCCACCTTGAACCTAAAGGGGGCAGGGCATCCATTGCTTGATAAGCCAGAGTTATAGCATTCTCTGATCCATCTCGCTATGGATGCATGCAACCCCTTCCACTTCCCCCTAAAGGAAAGCAATAAAAGATCAGACTCTCTCTCTTCTGCTATAATCTGTAAACCAGCTTTCTGACATCTAGGGCCTCCTGATCTAACTAAGCCGGTTCTATTGCCAGCAACACGGCCTCCTGTGTCCTGTGAAATTTTAGGTCAATATAAGGGATCTGGTCTTAAAAATATGTCTGGTAACTTTCTGAGGTAGAGTTTATTGACAGGACTAACCCGTCTAGCCGGTGATATTGTTAGGATGAAAGCAGTCTGAGGATAGCATCTTTAATGCAGAGTCCTTAATGGGTTCAAGAGTGGGTAACGTTAGTTCTTGAAGAATTAAGACAAATTCTAACTGGGAAACATTTTGGCCTTAAAGGGTTGTTTCCTAGAAACGGCTATGAAAATGTATCCACCAAAGGATCGTCTCTAAGGCGTTCCTCCAGAAAGACTAAAAGGGCTGAAGTCTGAATGTTAAGGGTGCTTAACGCTAGGCCTAACTCATAACCTTCCTGTAAAAATTCTAAAACCAAAGTCACCCCTTCTTCCCTTAAGGACCGAGTCGAGGTGAAGGATCTGTATCTTTTCCATACCTTACAGTAGATCTTTTGTGTTACTAACTTTCTGCTTTCCAACAGGGTGGAATAACTATGTGATAGCCACTTTTTTATTCATAAGCCCCATTCAGGGTCCATACTGCTAATTTTAGGGACTGGATCTGTGGATGGAGAATTGGGCCCTGGTAAATGATATCTGGAATTTTCGGCAGATGCCATGGAGGCTCTACCGACATACGGGACAGTAAGGAAAACCGCAATCTCCTAGGCCAATGTGGTGCAATTGCTGGCTTGCTTTGGTTTGATCTTCCTTGGGACTAAAAAAAAGTAACAGCCTCATCGTGGGAATGCATAAAAAATGCTGAATTCTCCCAATTAATTACTGAATGCATCCAGATCCCAGGCCACCTATTTTTTACTCTTACTGTGCTCAAGAAAAATGTCTCTACATTTAAGTCCCCTTTTATGTGGATTGCCTGGATGGGCCTGACATTCCCTTCCAGGCTCTACAACAGGGATTTGGTCAATCTGGAAAGCTCACAAGATTTTGTTCCTTCCTGGGGGTTTAGAAAGGTAACTACCGTGACATTGTCTGAGACAATCTGGGTGTCTCTGCCAAGTATTTCTGACTCCAATTCCCTCAGGGCTTCTATTATGGCTATGAGTTCCCTTAAGCTGGAGAACTTCCGGGCCGTGGCTCTTGTCCACCCTCCCTGAGAGTATTGCCCTTGGCAATGAGCTCCCCAGCCAAAGAAACTTGCGTCTGTTACCACAATGGGTTCTATCTGGTGCCAGGGCTTCCTGCCTGCCACATTTCCTGACAAGGTCCACAATGACCTGAATCTGCCTCAGAGATTGACTGGCAGGAGTGAACTTGTTTCACATACTCACTTCACGTTTTCCGTTTTGGCCCTAGGAATACGCTGGGTCAGGGTATCTCATATCCAAGGTACGTGCATCTGCTTTCGGAAATGAGGCTGGACTTTTCCAGATTCAATATCTAACCTAACCATTGGAGACAAAGTAAAGTCTTCTGCAAGGCTGCTAGAAGGCGGACCTGTCCCTGGCAAAAAGAAGCAGGTCATCCAAATAGGCTATAATGTTCACCTGATGAAGCCATTGCTTCTGATTTCTGTATTTTATGTTACTTTTTAGGTTTTTCAAATTTAAAAGCATGCAGTATTTTCCTGAAGGTTCATAAACACCCAGGAGTACACCCATTCCCTCCTTTAGAGACCCGGAGTTCTAACACTGCCTTATCACAGAGCTCGGTAATGGACGGGAGGGCTTCGCTCTTGACCCTGTCCCTGGGAGACTGGGTCAACAGAAAATTGTGTTGGGGCAAGAGAAAATTCCAGAAGGCAGCCCTCCTGGATTGTTCTTAAAATAAAGGAGTTTTGGAAGATCTCCTTCCAGATATCCTTAGCCTGAAAGGAACAACATAAAGATCATTAAACTAGGGACCTAGGTTCCCCCTCTCATCCTTGCACTATTAACCACCCCGGTTGAAGGAACACCAGGTCCTAAGAAACACCTGAAATTGCCCCCAGAGCCTGATCCAGAACGCCACTTACCCTGACACTGCTGCGAACAAGGTACCCAACCCACATTCCGCATCAGTGCCCATTGTCTGACGTACATCGGTCTGGGAACACCATACCCTACCCAGCCAGGACCTACACTGGATATAGCAGGAAAAAAGTGCCCACAATGTTCGCCACCCCCCCCCCCCATAGGGGTACAGAAAAAAACGTACCAGACCTAACTGAGGCTCTGGAACAAAGAAAATACCATTTTGTGAGTACTCACCTTTAAAATGGATATTGTCAGTGTGTCACACACACCGCTTCCCCTTTAATTCTTACAATCGGGTTACTCCACCGGCAGGTGGCGACGTTGCAGAGAGAAGTCTTGAAAACGAGCCCCTCCTGGCCTACATATACCTGGGACCTCCCACTTAACACCCAGTGAATTCAAACAGCAGTAAGACAAGGTACCAGGAAAACCAACGGTAACCTCAAAATAAACAAAGGAAAGCTTCACCATATAGAGGATCCAGGATACCAAAAAGGGCGGGTGAAGCGGGGTGTGTGACACACTGACAATATCCATTTTACAGGTGAGTACTCACAAAATGGTATTATTCTCAGTGTGTCACACACCCCGCTTCCCCTTTAATTCTTACGATCGGGACATCCAAAAGCAGTGTCCACAAGGGGTGGGTATCCGAAGGCAAAATGAAGCATAACTTAAACGACTGCGGTCTGCAGAACTTTGTGGCCAAACACAGCATCCACTGAGGCCCGCACATCAACCTTGTACAACTATGAACAGAAGACCAAGTAGCAGCCTTACAAACTTGTTCAACAGAAGCTTGGTGCTGAAAAGCCCAAGACGCTCCAACAGCACGAGTAGAATGAGCAGTTATACGAAAAGGGGGAACCTTCCCCTTGGCCGAATAGGCCCCAACAATCGCCTGACGAATCCATTTGCTAATGGAAGACTTGGGTCGGAGCCAAACCCTTCCTAGGCCCACAGGGCACAACAAAAAAAGGCATCAGTTTTACAAAAAGGAGAAGTAGTAATCAAATAGTACTTAACGCAGCGTACTACATCCAAACAATGCAAAAACCTCTCCTTGTCATTCTTAGGCTTAGGACACAAGCAGGGAAGAACAATATCCTGATTCAAATGAAAAGCAGAAACAACCTTAGGAAGAAAGTCCGGTTTGAAACGAAAAACCACCTTGTCCTGATGCCTCTCAAAGTAGGGCGCCTGAATCGACAAGGCCGCCAACTCCGAGACACGCCGAACCGAAGTGATAGCCACCAAGAAGGCAATTCTCTGGGTCAAGGTAGATAGAGCAATATCCTGCAAGGGCTCAAAGGGAGGAGCCTAGTAGAGCAGAAAGAACCAAGTTCAAGTCCCAAACAGGGAGCAATGGCTTCCTGGGAGGCCGCACATGCGTGACCCCCTGAAAAAAAGTTTTAACTAAAGGATGAAGCGCAAAAGGCTTCTGAAAAAAGATAGACAAGGCAGAAACTCAGCTGGAGACCAGAGTCTAGCCCTGACTGCAAAAAATCCAGAATCCTGGAAACCAAAAAGACCCTACAAGGCAAAGATCTAACCTCACACCAAGCGATATAGGCTCTCCAAGTCCTATAGTAGATGGTAGAAGAAGACCTCTTCCGGGCACAGATCGGTCTTAACCGAGTCAGAAAGACCCTCCTCCTTCAAGATGAAGGTTTCAGCAGCCAAGCCGTCAAACCCAGCGTTGGTAAATTGGGGTAACACAGCCGACCCTGAGTGAACAGATCGGGCCGAAGAGGCAGAACGATCTGATCCACCGCCAGCTGAACCATACTCGCCTTGGCCACCTTGGAGCCACGAGAATGGCGGACACCTTTTCCAGAGCCAGCTTCCGTACCACCTTGCCTAGCATGGGTATCGGAGGAAAAAAGGTACAGAAACAACAGATCCCCCCAGCTCAGGGACATGGCGTCCACCGCCAGAGCTAGAGGATCCTGGGAGAGCGACACGAAGGTCGGAAGCCTGCAATTGTGTCGAGAGGCAAACAGGTCGACCTCCGGTGTCCCCCACCGGAGACACAGCGACCGAAAAACTTGAGGATGGAGAGCCCATTCTCCCAGACGTGAAGAGCACCTGCTCAACAGATCCGCTTCCCTGTTTTCCACACCCGGAATCCCCAGACGGATGGACGGTCGAGGATTGGAAAGAAGGAATCGAGCCAATTCCTGAATCAGACAAATCTTGGATTGAGGCAGAAACACCCTGTGTTGACAAGAATCCAACCGCATACCCAGAAAGGACACCACCCTGGCCAGGACGAGGGTGGACTTGGGATAGTTGATCACCCAACCGAAGCTTTCCAGCGTGGAGACCACCGTCCTGGTGTCAGTCTCCGATTGATTGAGAGAGGGAGCCATGATGAGAAGGTCGTCCAGATAAGGTACGACGCGAATGCCTTGAGATCTGAGAATGGCCATCACCCCTGCCAGCACCTTGGTGAACACTCTTGGAGCCGAGGTAAGGCCAAACGGAAGTGCCACGAATTGAAAATGCCGACCCTTCATCACGAACCGAAGAAAACGTTGATGAGCCTGGCAGATGGGAACATGAAGGTAAGCATCCTTGATGTCTATGGACGTCAAAGTCCCTCTGCCGAAGAGAACCGATGGCAGAGTTTCCATGCGAAACGTCCGAGTACGGATGAACCTGTTGAGGAACTTCAGATCCAGAACGGGGCGAACCGACCCGTCTTTCTTGGGGACTGTGAAAAGATTGGAGTAAAACCTGAGGCCCACCAAGTGTGGCACCGGCCGGATGACCGCCATTTCCAGAAGATTCTTCACCGACGCCAGGAGCCCCTGCGCGGCCAAAGGATCGGTGGGCACCCGAGACCGGAAAAAACGCGAAGGAGGGCGAGACTCGAACTCCAGCTTGTAACCGGACGACACCACCTCCCGGATCCATCTGTCCGGAACCTCCTGGTCCCAAACCAGGGAGAAGTGTCGCATCCATCCCCCCACCCGCACGGGTGAGGGCACCCCCTCATTGCTGAGCAGGCTTACCAGCAGGCTTGGGGCCACAGGACTGACCGGGACGGCCGCGCTCCTCCCCCGGGTCCAACCTGCACCCCTGGTAGCGGGAAAGGAGGTCCCCCTGCCCGCTCTGACTCCCCGAAAGGAGGGACTAAAGGAAGTCGCTCCCCGAAAGGAACGACGAGGCCTCTTGCGTTGAGGCAACTTACCACCCTTGGTAACTGAATCCAATTTATCACCAAACAGGCACAAACCTACAAACGGAAGAGCTGTAAGCGACTTCTTAGAGTTAAGTCCGCCGTCCACTGGCGCAGCCACACCGACCGACGAATAGCAACCAACTGGGCGGTCATGACAAAGGAAATAAACGATTCACACTGCTTGAGAGAAGCGAACCGGCCGCAGTGCCAATCCAGCACTGATAAAACCATGGCGAGCCAATTGATCAATCCGACGATCCTCACCATCCTTAATGGTAGTAGTGTCAGGGGAGTGCAACACAGCCGTGTTAGACAGCCCCAACACAGGGGCATCGACGTCAGGGGGGAACAGACCAAAGCTTCACCAAATCCTCCGGAAAGGGATAACGCTTATCCCAACTAGGAGGAACTCCAACAAGGCGCGTGGGTTGTTCCCATTCCTTAAGGACAACCCTCACAAAGTGTTGTTGCCTGGGAAACACCAAACGCGGCTGGGGCACATCAAACAACTCACCCTTTGGCGGGGGGACCGCCTCGGGCGGATCCAAAACCAAAAAGGAGTGTCAAGGAACACCCCCGCAGCCTGATCGCCAGCGGTACCAACCAATTGCTGGTCTGCAGGCTCGTCCGACACCTCGAGGAGTTCCCCCTCCTCAGCAGGGGGACAATCGGACCAATCCAATACTTCAAACACCTCATCCTCCAGAACAGGCGATGCTGGAGAAAGGTGCTTCCGCTTAGCCGTAGCCTTCTGAGCCACCGCGGCAGAAACTATTTTCTCGAGGCTGGCCAATCGTGCACACACCTCGGATTGCGAATCCCCACCTTTGACAACGTCACACGGGGTCCGGAATAGGTGGGGGGGTAGGAGATGACGGAATTTGCGAGGAGCCAGAAGCCAGAGTGTCGGACTGGCGCGCAATATTCTGCTGTGCACATGGAATACATATTATGACATCATCAGCCCCACAACCCCCACACAGCCTGGATAGCCCGAAGAGCCATTTCCGGTAATGTGGGAAGCCTCCATATGGTGAAATTATGGCTTTCGCAATAACCCAGAGATTTACGCATTAAGCAACCTGGGATGCCACTTTTATAATTAAAGTCCCGGGAGTGGGTGGATTTTTAAGCCTAGGAGAATCCCAATTTGGATAAAAAGACTAGCCAGGTATATCAGACCGGGAGACCCACTGCAGTGAGGGGATCCCAGAATCTGTAAGGGAAAAGAGACCACAATCAGTCCCCCAAAGTTTGCCAGCATGCGCCACAAACATACACCAAACAGAAGGTAAGGGTAAAATATATAAACAATATATGCAACCCATGAAAAAAAAAAATAATATATATATATATATATATATATATATATATATATATATATATATATATATATATATATATATATATATATATATATATATATATATATATATATATATATATATATATATATATATATATATATATATATATATATAATTAATATGTGCCTCCAGGAGGGGGAAGCTATACCAAAGTGAAAGGGAAACTCGCAAGCGACTGCCATTAGCATGCACTACACAGCAACAATGCAAGACAAACAAACAAACCGTGCTTGAATGACGGCGCCCTCCTCAGCCGAGCTAGGGACCGCTGACCTGTTGCTGAGTGCCTCCGTGTAGTGAGGACTCAGAGTGAGGAAGAGGAAGGACGGCGGGCCGGGCTCAGCGGGCGACGCGCTCCGGCCCCGCCCCCCGCCGGAGAACCATACAGCGTGGCCCGAGAGGGAGCGCGGCCCCGCCCCCAAGACACGAGCAGCGCGGCCCGCCGAATGGCGGCGCCACGTGCAAACGGGCACCACAGCCGCCCTCAGTCCCCCAACACAGACTAAGCAGGAGAAGTTTAAAATATGCTACATGGAGCCCCAGCAGCTCGTGACACGCGCCCGCACGCCGCGGCGCTGACCCCGCAGCTGCCAGCGCTCCCCAAACACACAAATCACACAAGTGTGAAGCACCCCATACAACCCCAACCCCCCCCCCCCCCCCAACGCGAAGGGACCAAGCAGAAGGTGGCCAAGGGGAACACCGGGACAGGGGCATCCCAAATCCGGATCACAATGCCGGATAACCGCATTGCCCCACGCGGGGTCGAGCGGAGGAGATAAGCTCCTAGGCACCATATAGTGCCATCTGCCGTTGCCCAGCTAGCAGCCTAGGCTGGGAGGCTTCCGTTAACTATCTAGGCATATAAACAATTGACTGGGCAGAAATAGACCAAGAGAGGGGTGCCGTGGTTTGACCCCGGCTACCTGCAAGCAGGAGACTTCTTTCTTCTGTCTTGTCGCATCTTGCAGAGGGAAAACACTGGGTGTTAAGTGGGAGGTCCCAGGTATATGTAGGCCAGGAGGGGGTCGTTTTCAAGACTTCTCTCTGCAACGTCGCCACCTGCCGGTGGAGTAACCCGATCGTAAGAATTAAAGGGGAAGCGGGGTGTGTGACACACTGAGAATATAGGGGAACATATGGGCACCAGAGGGATCTGGACCCTCCATCAACCTTAAATTCATGAACATACTTCCATCACATGATTTCTGGGATGAAACACAAGCACTGGGGGCTGAGGGGAAGGGACGGGGCTTTAATACTCTTGTCAGTTTGTGTTTCCGGTTTAGGGAGAGGAAGTAAGTGGCTAGCTGTCCAGGACAACGACTGGGGGAAAATTCATTTACCTTTTAGTAACACTTGCTGTGGTAAATTCTAAAAACAAAAATGGCATCTCATGGAGTTGCAGGTCACCAGCAAAGAGGATGCTTCCTGCCGCTGTGCATTGTGGGGTTATGACAGTTAAATTCAGGCAGCAGCATGGCTGAAAAGAAGCTTCAAAATGGCCACTACCAGGAGAAAATCTGTGAGGTGGCATTTCAGCTTTGAATTGGTGCAGGAGCAAATATAAGTGCTGACAATGATTTAGTGTCACGCATGCAGATGGAGGCAAGTGCTTTTTGGGGAGTTTTTGTTTTCCCCCTCCAAAAAGGTGCAAGGCTGTTGGTCCAGTCAAAAAATGACTAGATGTTCTGTGTTCAGCTTGGGAACCAAGCCTATGGGCTACTGATCATTTTAGTCTCCTTAAACATTAGAGGTAAAAAAGGGGCCGATTTATAATAAAAAATACTCACCGTGGATTTTTCCGGTAAGTCCACCTTTATTTTGGCAAATCGCTCATCGAGAAGGTTGGCAATCAGGGTTGACACATGACTGCGATCATTAAGCTGTCCTATCTGTTCTTGAATATTTACAACCAGAAGTCGCAGCTGATTGTAATCTTCCAAATGATGATTGTGATGGGCGGTTATTAGCCCAAGCTGCTTCTCCAGCTCCTTCACCTGGGTGTCAAAGTGAAAGCCCAATTTCTAAAAAAAAAAAAGAAGGTTTAGATTAGCATTGGTTTAACTACAAACATACACAAAAAAGCACCACATAGCTATCAAGACAACATATAATATTACACTGAAAATATTTGGGTAAATAACTTCTTACTTACAGTCTGCATGCAATGGTACAAAATCATCAAAAGGAATTTCAAAAAAGGCCTCATCAACTGGCAGACCCAATGCTCTACACACCTTTCTTTAACAGGAGGTTAACTTACAAACCGATAACAAGTCAGCAGGGCATGTCGACCCCAAGTTCCTAGCCCGGTATATCCTGTCCCACAGTCATTAAAATGGACCTTCACTCTGAATAAGAGTCTATCTTATATGTTTCCCACACCCTGTACATACAGATTGTAACATAGTATGTAAGGCTGAATAAAGACTTTAGTCCATCCAGTTCAGCCTGTTTAACTCCTTCCAGTGGTCTAGTAGCCATAGCCGGAAATGTTATTACATGCCAGGAAGGCATCAAGGCCACTTTTGAACATTTTTAATGTATTCCTCATTACTACCTCCTCTGGCAGCGAGTTCCATAGTCTCACTGCTCTTACAGAGAAGAATCCCCTCCTATGTCGGTGGAGAAAGCACCTTTCCTCTAACCTTAGTGGATGCCCCCAGGTTATGGTTACACTCCGGGGTATAAATAGATTGTGGGACAGATCCTTGTATTGACCCTGAATATATTTATACATAGTTATTAGATCACCCCTCAATCGTCTTTTTTCTAGACTAAATAAACCTAACTTGGACAATCTTTCCGGGTACTCTAGCCCCCGCACTCCTTTTATTAACTTTGTTGCCCTTCTTTGAACGCGCTCCAGTTTAATTGTCCACATTAAAAATCATCCTACCTGCATCTACTGCATGTTATGAGCGTTTAAACATCCAAGATGGCGGCTTATGGAAGCTGCCATCTTATCAGGCAGCCTGCAAACAGGAAGTGCCTCCTGACTGTGCTGCTCTGCATTCTGGGACTGCTGACTTTTACCTGACCACAGCTCTTCTTTGTCTGAGCAAAGCACAGCTATAACCCGCCCCCTTATCCCACTCTCCTCTCCTCAGTAAGTGTGATGCTTCTGAGTGAAGATGGCGGCACCCGTATCCTAAATTCCTGAACAGGGTTGCAGCCCAGTGGGGGAATGAATAATAAGTTAGTGACTAAAAACGTAAAATATATTAATTTAGATGTTTGGGCTTTTCATTAAATCACGCTGAAGGTCCGGTTTAATGTAACAAGTTCCCTCATCCATTAAGGGGATCACACCCAGACAAGTCATGACTAGTTACCAGCCATTTTGGTGCTCTATTGCATTTGCTGGTCTGATGCAGGGTGGCATCAAACCTCTTGCCCCCAGATACAGCCAGGCTGCACTCACTTCAGTATAGGTTTAGCTAGATAGGAGTAAGGGGGGCACAGTCAAATCAATATTTAAAGAGGACCAAACCCCTTAGTGCCCAATCATGTAGTCTAAAAGCCTCTATAGCCAGGCATCCCATTCAGGAGGGTGGCAACGTTTTAAAAATACCATTTTGTGAATACTCACCTGTAAAATGGGTATTATAAGTATGTCACACACCCAGCTTCAGATAGTCATTACACTTGGGTTATAACGACCTGTAGAGGGCGATCTTGCAGAGATGTCATGAAAAAAAGGGAGCCCCTCCAGGTCCATAAATACCTGGGACCTCCCACCCACTCCCCAGTATTAAGACAGCAGTAAGGAAAAAGGGACCAGGAAGAGCCAAAATAACCAGCAACAGTAAACAAGGTTCACAAGGTTCATATAAAGGATCCAAAATACCAAAGGGCGGGGTGAAGCGGGGTGTGCGACATACTTATAATACCCATTTTACAGATGAGTATTCACAAAATGGTATTATTCTAAGTATGTCACACACCCCGCTTCAGATAGTCATTACACTTGGGACATCCAATAGCAGTGTCCATAAAGGGCGGGGATCCAAAACAAGGCAACAGTGCACAAACTTAAACCACTGCAGCTTGCAGAACTTTGCGGCCAAAAACAGCATCCGCTGAGGCCCGCACATCAACCTTGTAAAACTTGGAAAAAGTGTGAACAGAAGACCAAGTAGCAGCCTTACAAACTTGCTCAACAGAGGCCTGGTCCTGGAAAGCCCAGGACGCCCCAACAGCACGAGTAGAATGAGCAGTAACACGAAAAGGGGGAATCTTCCCCTTAGCAGAATAGGCCCCAACAATGGCCTGGCTAATCCATTTACTAATGGAAGACTTGGCGGGAGCCAAACCTTTCCTAGGCCCGGAGGGCACCACGAAAAAGGCGTCAGTCTTACGAAAAGAGGAAGTAGCCACCAAATAGTACTTCACACAGCGAACCACATCCAAAGAATGCAAGACCCTCTCCTTGTCATTGCTAGGACACAAGGAGGGTAGAACAATGTCCTGATTAAGATGAAAGGCAGAAACCACCTTAGGAAGGAAATCTGGCTTGAAGCAGAAAACAACCTTGTCCTGATGCCTCTCAAAGTACGGGGCCTTAATGGACAAAGCCGCCAACTCTGATACACGCCGAACGGAAGTGATGGCAACCAAAAATGCAACCTTCTGAGTAAGCATAGAAAGAGCAATATCCTCAAAGGGAGGACCCTGAAGAGCAGAAAGAACCAAATTCAAATCCCAAACTGGGAGCAAAGGCTTCCTAGGAGGCCGCACATGCTTAACCCCTTGAAAAAAGGTCTTAACCAGAGGATGGAGAGCAAAAGACGTTTGAAAGAAAACCGCCAGGGCAGAAACGTGCCCTTTCAACGTACTAAGCTGCAACACCAAGTCCAGACCATGTTGCAGAAATTCCAAAACCCTAGGGATAGAAAACACCCTGAAAGGCAAGGTCCGGACCTCACACCAATCAATATAAGACCTCCAAGTCCTATAGTAGATGGTAGAGGAAGACCTCTTCCTAGCACTAACCAGAGTCTGAATCACAGCATCAGAAAGCCCTTCCTCCTTCAAGATGGAGGTTTCAGCAGCCACGCCGTAAAAGCCAGCGTTGGTAAATTGGGGTAGAGCAGTTGACCCTGAGTGAGCAGATCTGGCAGAGGGGGCAGATCGAACTGATCCGCTGCCAACCGCACCACGTCTGCGAACCAAACCTGCCTTGGCCATCTTGGAGATTGCTGATACACCCTCCAGAGACAGTTTGCGCACCACCTTGCCCACCGTAGGGAACGGAACGAACAGGTACAGAAACCCCAGATCCCTCCAGCTCAGAGACATGGCATCCACTGCCAGAGCCAGCGGATCCCGTGAGAGAGACACAAATGCCGGAAGCTTGTGATTGTGACGAGAGGCAAAGAGGTCCACCTCCGGAGTCCCCCACCTGTGGCAAAGTGACCGAAACACCTTGGGATTGAGAGACCATTCCCCCCGGCGAGAGGAGCACCTGCTCAGGGAGTCCGCCTCCGTGTTCTCCACTCCCGGGATGTATACCGCCGAGATGCATGGGACATTGCTCTCTGCCAAGCCAGGATCAAGGACACTTCCCTGAGGGCACTCCTGCTGCGAGTCCCTCCCTGGTGATTGATATAGGCGACCGCCGTCCGATTGTCCGACCGAACTTGAACCGGTAACCCCTGTAACTGATGAGTCAAGTGAGCCAGAACCAACCTGATGGCTCTCAGCTCCAGAACATTGATGGGATTGTGAGCCTCCTGAGGCCCCCACAGTCCTTGAAACTGAAGACCCTTCCAAAACCCCCCCAAACTGACAGGCTGGCATCTGTGGTGACCGTCTCCCAACGAGGGGTCAGAAAGGATCTGCCCCTCATCAGATTGCTTGGTTCCAGCCACCACCGAAGGGAACGTTGAACCCGGGGGAACATCAGAAAAGACTGATCCAATGACAGCGGAGACCTGTCCCAGGCCGCCAAGAGATGGAGCTGGAGCTTCCTTGTGTGAAACTGAGCAAAGGGAACCGCCTTGAAAGAAGCCACCATCAATCCCACCAGTCCCATCCCTAGCCGGATGGACTGACGAGGGAGGGACAGAAGAAGCTGAATTCCTGAATCAAAAGAACCTTGGGCCGAGGAAGGAACACCCTGGTCCGAGAAGTATCCAGAGACATTCCCAGAAACACCACCACCCTGGACGGAGAGAGAGAGGACTTGGGGTAGTTGATCACCCAGCCGAATCTCTCCAGAGTGGATACCACAGTCCTGGTATCTAGCTCCGCCTGGCTGAGAGAGGATGCCATAATGAGAAGATCGTCCAGATAAGACACAATGCGGATACCCTGGGCTCTGAGGAGGGCCATCACCCCTGCTAGCACCTTGGTGAAAACCCTTGGAGCCGAGGTAAGGGCAAACGGAAGAGCCACAAACTGAAAATGAAAATCTCTGATGTGCCGGGAAGATCGGAACATGCAGATAAGCATCCTTGATGTCTATGGACGTCATGAAGTCCTCCTGACGAAGCGAATTTATGGCTGAACGCAGAGTTTCCATGCGGAACTTCATGGGACGGATAAACCTGTTGAGGAGCTTCAGATCCAGGATGGGACGAACGGAGCCATCCTTCTTGGGCACCGTGAACAGATTGGAATAGAATCCCAGGCCCTGGTACGAGGAAGGCACCGGGCAAATGACAGCCATGTCCAGGAGATCTTTTACTGCCGCCCGGAGCCCCTGCGCTGCCAGACGATCCAAGGGAACCCGAGACCTGAAGAATCTGGGAGGAGGCCGGATCTCGAACTCCAGCTTGTAACCGGAAGACACCACTTCCCGAATCCATCTGTCCGAGACCTCCTGGTCCCAGACCTGGGAGAAGTGACGCAATCGTCCCCCAACCCGCAAGGGTGAGGGCGCCCCCTCATTGCTGAGCCGGCTTGGCAGCAGTTTTGGGCTTAGAGCCCCAGCTGTGTCCTGGACTGGCACGTCCTCTGCCCGTTCCAGGAATCACCTCTGGAGGAGAAGACAGCCAATCCCCTGCCACCTCTGGCCCCACGAAAGGAAGGAGCAAAGGAAGCCGCCCCCCGAAAGGGACGACGTTGCTTCTTTCGCTGGGGGTAACTTACCTCCTTTTGCGGCCAAATCCAATTTTTCTCCAAAGAGCCGCAACCCCAAAAAGGGAAGAGCCGTAAGCGACTTTTTGGACACAAAATCAGCCGCCCACTGGCGTAACCAAACTGACCGCCGAATAGCCACCAGCAAGGCCGAAGTTCTACTACACATCACCATGGTGTCATCCAGGGTGGCTAGCACAAATGACAAAATTCGCACCGCTTAAGGTCAAGCCTGGAAGTAGACAACAGGTCCCTAACAACTGACCTAGAAGCCACTACTAAAAGCGCCGAAGCACAAACAGGCCGCCCCGACACTGGCAAAACCATGACAAGCCATCTGGTCAATGCGTTTATCCTCACCATCCTTGACAGTAGAACAGTCAGGAGAATGCAAAGCGGAGGTGCTAGACAACCCCAAAACAGGGGCGTCTACCTCGGGAGGGGACGACCAGCGCTTCATCGCATCCGCCAGAAAGGGATATTTCTTATCCCAACCCGGAGGAACACCTGGAAGCCGAGTAGGCCTTTCCCATTCCTTAAGAATAATGCCATCGAAATGCTTTTGATTAGGGAATTCCAAGTGCGGCTTAGCCGCCTCAAAGAGCTCCCCCTTCTGCGAAGAGCCACTTCAGGAGGAGAAATTGCCAGAACCTCAAACATATGAGCCAGGACCTTAGGGGTATCCAAATAATCCCCCTGACCCCGCTCGGGATCGGTGCCAACAAACTGCTGAACGTCAGAACCGTCCGACTCCTCAAATAGCTCCCCTTCCTCTAGCGGGGGGCAATCGGACCTATCCAGTGAATCAAACTCATCAAAATCAGAAGCCGGCGTGGCTGGAGACAAGTGCTTTCTTTTAGCCGGGCCGTTTCTGGCAACAGCGCTAGAAAATAATATTTCAAGATTGGCCAATCTGGCACACACCTCAGATTGTGACTCCCCACCCATGACGGCGTCACATGGGGTACGGATCAGGCGGGAGGGGTAGGTGAAGAGACCGGCGGCGCAGAACCAGACGCATGGGATCCGGACTGCCGCGTAATAGTCTGCTGCGCACATGGTATGCAAAGAAATACATCATCCCCAGTAAGGGATACCCCACACCCCAAACACTGCTGGGGTTGCCCCAAGGGGAGCCCGGTATCCTGGGAAGCCTCCATATGGTGATTTTATCGGTAGTCGCAATGCCCAAGGGAATTACGCAATATAAGCGACCCGGGATGCCCCTTCTGTGTCCCGCGTGGGAGGATTTATAGGGTGTTCTTAAACTAAACCAGGGACCCTAGGAGTGGGAGGAGCCTTTAAGATCCAACAAGGGTCGGCCTGGAATACAAAAAGAGGGACTATTACACACACAATCACACAAATGCTGTGCACATATACAGAGAGGCCAAGGCACACATACATATAAATCGAAATATATCAATCTCGTGCTGACAAGCAGAATCACAGCCAAGAAGAGAATGGAGCCCACTGGGCGCTTACGGTAATGGCGTCCTGCACGAAGCGAATGGAACTTGGCAGCAAGGAAGAAGAAGGGGCGGGCTGGCACGGACCGCACGCTGCGCCCGGCCCCTCTCCCCTGACACGACGCGGCTCCCGGCCAGTGACCGGGCTCCGCAGCGGCACCAGCAGCACGGAGGGAGGGAGGGACGGATGCTGGCCGCAGGATCGCGCCCCGCCACCTCCGAAACCGCACCGGAAGGGGGAGAAGCTCCCCCGGAGACTCTCAGTAACGGCCGGCGGCGCCGCAAACCGTCGGCCCAGCCAAGAACGTATCAATCTCGCGTACCATACACACAAAAGTAGCACAAGCATGCACTCTAAGGAAAAACGAACGGGAATAAGCGCCCCCCCCCTAGCTGTAGGGAACAATGGGTGACCCGAGAAGGGGGGAAATAACACCACCAAGGTGTAAGGGCAAGGACAGGGCATCCCCACCGGGATCACCAACCCAGAATACCGCCTACCCCTTAGTATGGGGTCTCACGGCGGAGCATGGCTCCTAAAGCACCATAAGGTGCTGTCTACCCTTGCCCGGACCCGCAGCCTAGGCTGGGAGGCTCTTTATTAAAAAAGGGGATAACAGTAGGTCCAGGCAGAAATAGACCAAAAGAGGGGGGCCGGGAGTTACCCCGGCTACCTGCAAGGAGGAGACATCCATCTTCTGACTTGCTCGCCGTCTGCAGAGATGAAAGACTGGGGAGTGAGTGGGAGGTCCCAGGTATTTATGGATCGGGAGGAGCTCCCTTTTTTTCATGACATCTCTGCAAGATTGCCCTCTACAGGTCGGTATAACCCAAGTGTAATGACTATCTGAAGCGGGGTGTGTGACATACTTAGAATAAGTAAAAGCCCACTTTAGACTCCAGTGCTGGACAGCCCTAGCAGCAAATAAATGATCTGCTTGGCTTACTGCTGGTCCAGTTTGTGGCAGCTAGCGTGGCCTGGGTACAGTCAGCTCCCATTAAGAACAATAAAGTTTCAAGTGTATAGGAGGTCCCCACCGTTTCTAATAAGAGCTGGCCCACCTGCCACCTGGTAGCTACAGTCCGGGGCTGCAAAAGACCGGACTGTAGACTTTATAACAGAAAGGGACTTTTCTTTTAACCCTTTAAATGGCAAACAGGCCAAATTCATGGGGCTGCTTTTCCGATCGTTGCCAGCCCAGTAAATTTTACATGGCTGTTAAAAATGAGCTTTACTCCTCTCAGCACTGACTGAAGTACAGGGCTTAGTATAACTTTTTGTGCCTAGACAATTTCGTAAAGCCATACTTCTGCAGTGAAGAGCTGCTTTACAAGTAATAATAAGTACAAGTAATAACATGTTTTGCCCCTGGGGAAGACAGATTACCTTTGTATCAAGTTTAGATAGATCTAAAGCTGGCATTGGCTTCAGGCTTGGAACAGGATCTTCAGCTGTCTTCCTTGTATAAGTTGTAGATCCACTGAATGTTGGGAGCATAGCAAGCAAAGACTCAAAGCCCCACCACCAGAGACCTGAGAAAATAGAAAAACTAATTTAAATTGACACATCACCCAAAAACTGTTTATAAACAAATTATATAATAAAGAGTACATTTTACACTGCCTACTTGTATAGTACTATCTTCATCCGAAGCACTGTACAACTTATATAGTAATTATGGGGTAAAATGTACAGTACATAGACTATTACAAACGCGATGCTACAAAGTGTATAGTGAATGCTAACAAACAGAATAAAACAGAGAGCCCTGCCGTTATCAGCTTCCACTTTAAAGAGGAACTTCAGAGTTCCACTCTTTGGGGCATCCTGTATAGGGATGCCCTGCTGTGTAAAATCCCCCAGATCCCCTGTTTCACTCACCTTCTCCCAGAGGCCTCGCCCTCCTAGAGCGGGGAAGGGGGGGAATGTGTCCAGCAGCGTGATACACACAGTGGGGTTTCCCAATTCGGGATGCCTCAACTGAGAGGAACACACAGGAAAGTGAGATTCCTGTGTAGTTCCTCTTTCAAAATTAAGGGATGGAGACCAAGGGCAGGGATCACAAGTGGTAGGTTTTTAGTTTGGCGGAGTGTGCCCTGTGATTGAAGGGGTGCCAGTCTGTCGGCAAACCTGTGTGCAAATAAAAACTAGAAAATTTGTGCAACAAAAATACAGTGTAAAGAAATACCATTTTGTGAATACTCACCTGTAAAATGGGTATTATAAGTATGTCACACACCCCGCTTCAGATAGTCATTACACTTGGGTTATACTGACCTGTAGATGGCGATCTTGCAGAGATGTCAATAAAAAAGGAAGACCCTCCCGGTCCATAAATACCTGGGACCTCCCACTCATTCCCCAGTATGAAACCAGCAGTAAGGAAACAAAGGGACCAGGAAGAGCCAAAATAACCAGTAACAGTAAGAAAAGTTCACCATATAAAGGATCCAGAATACCAAAGGGCGGGGTGAAGCGGGGTGTGCGACATACTTATAATACCCATTTTACAGGTGAGTATTCACAAAATGGTATTATTCCAAGTATGTCACACACCCCGCTTCAGATAGTCATTACACTTGGGACATCCAATAGCAGTGTCCATAAAGGGCGGGGATCCAAAACAAGGCAACAATGCACAAAAACCACTGCAGCTTGCAGAACTTTGCAGCCAAAAACAGCATCCGCTGAGGCCCGCACATCAACCTTGTAAAACTTGGAAAACGTGTGAACTGAAGACCAAGTAGCAGCCTTACAAACTTGCTCAACAGAGGCCTGATGCTGGAAAGCCCAGGACGCCCCAACAGCACGAGTGGAATGAGCAGTAACACGAAAAGGGGGAACCTTCCCCTTGGCAGAATAGGCCCCAACAATGGCCTGGCGAATCCACTTACTAATAGAAGACTTGGCGGGAGCCAAACCTTTCCTAGGCCCAGAGGGCACCACAAAAAGGGCGTCAGTCCTATGAAGAGGGGAAGTAGCCACCAAATAGTACTTCACACAGCGAATCACATCCAAAGAATGCAAAACCCTCTCCTTGTCATTGCTGGGCTTAGGACACAAGGAGGGTAGAACAATGTCCTGATTAAGATGAAAGGCAGAGACCACCTTAGGAAGGAAATTTGGCTTGAAGCGGAAAACAACCATGTCCTAATGCCTCTCAAAGTACGGGGCCTTAATGGACAAAGCCACCAACTCCGGTACACGCCGAAAGGAAGTGATGGCAACCAAAAACGCAACCTTCTAAGCGTAGAAAGAGCAATATCCTGCAAAGGTTAAAAAGGAGGACCCTAAAAAGCAGAGAGAACCAAATTCAAATCCCAAACTGGGAGCAAGGGCTTCCTCGGAGGCCGCACATGCGTAACCCCCTGGAAAAAGGTCTTAACCAGAGGATGAAGAGCAAAAGACTTTTGAAAGAAAACCGCCAGAGCAGAAACATGCCCCTTCAGCGTACTAAGCTGCAAACCTAGGTCCAGACCATGTTGCAGAAATTCCAAAACCCTAGGGATAGAAAACGCCCTGCAAGGCAAGGCCCGGACACCAATCAATATAAGACCTCCAAATCCTGTAGTAGATGGCAGAGGAAGACTTCTTTCTAGCCCTAACCAGTCTGAATGACAGCATCAGAAAGACCTTCCTCCTTCAAGATGGAGATTTCAGCAGCCACGCCGTCAAAGCCAGAGTTGGTAAATTGGGGTAGAGCAGTGGACCCTGAGTGAGCAGATCCGGCAGAAGGGGCAGATCTAACTGATCCTCTGCCAACCTTACCACGTCTGCGAACCAAACCTGTCTTGGCCATCTTGGAGCCACCAGGATTGCTGACGCGCCCTCTAGGGCCAGCTTGCGCACCACTTTGCCCACCATGGGAAATGGAGGGAGCAGGTACAGAAGCCCCAGATCCCTCCAGTTCAGAGACATGGCATCCAGAGCCAGCGGATCCCATGAGAGAGACACAAATGCCGGAAGCTTGTGATTGTGACGAGAGGCAAAGAGGTCCACCTCCGGAGTCCCCCACCGGTGGCAAAGCGACAGAAAACCCTTGGGGCTGAGCGACCATTCCCCCCGGCGAGATGAACCCCTGCTCAGAGAGTCCGCCTCCGTGTTCTCCACTCCCGAAATGTACACTGCCGAGATGCATGGGACATTGCCCTCTGCCCAAGCCAGGATCAAAGACACTTCCCTGAGGGCACGCCTGCTGCGAGTCCCTCCCTGGTGATTGATGTAGGCGACCGCCGTCCGATTGTCCGACCGAACTTGAACCGGTAGGCCCCGCAACTGATGAGTCAAGTGAGCCAGAACCAACCTTATGGTTCTCAGCTCCAGAACACTGATGGGATCGTGAGCCTCCTGAGGCCCCCACAGTCCCTGAAACTGAAGATCCTTCCAAAATCCCCCCCAACCTGACAGGCTGGCATCCGTGGTGACCGTCCCCCAACGAGGGGTCAGAAAGGATCTGCCCCTCGTCAGATTGCTTGGTTCCAGCCACCACCGAAGGGAACGCCGCACCCGGGGGGACATCAGAAAAGACTGATCCAATGACAGCGGGGACCCGTCCCAGGCCGCCAAGAGATGGAGTGTTCTTGTGTGAAACTGGGCAAAGGGAACCGTCTCGAACGATGCCACCATCAATCCCACCAGTCGCATCCCCAGCCGGATGGACGGGCGAGGGATGGATAGGAGACGCCGAGTCAATTCCTGAATCAGAAGAACCTTGGGCCGGGGGAGGAACACCCTGGCCTGAGAAGTATCCAGATACATTCCCAGGCACTCCACCACCCTGGAGGGAGAGAGGCAGGACTTGGGATAGTTGATCACCCAGCCGAATCTCTCCAGGGTGGCTACCACAGTCCTGGTATCTAGCTCCGCCTGGCTGAGGGAGGAAGCCACAATATGAAGATCGTCCAGATAAGGCACGATACGGATACCCTGGGCTCTGAGAAGGGCCATCACCCCTGCCAGCACCTTGGTGAAAACCCTTGGAGCCGAGGTAAGGCCAAACGGAAGAGCCACAAACTGAAAATGATGAATTTCTACAAAGAACCTGAGAAATCTCTGGTGTGCCGGAAAGATTGGAATATGCAGGTAAGCATCCTTGATGTCTATGGGCGTCATGAAGTCCCCTTGACGAAGTGAGTAGATGGCTGAATGCAGAGTTTCCATGGGGAACTTCCGGGGACGGACGAACCTGTTCCTTCAGATCCAAGATGGGACGAACGGAACCGTCCTTCTTGGGCACCGTGAACAGATTGGAATAGTAGCCCAGGCCCCGGTCCGAGGGGGGCACCGGGCAAATGACAGCCATATCCAGAAGATTTGCTACTGCTGCCCGGAGCCCCTGCGCGGCCAGAGGATATGAAGGCACCCGAGACCTGAAGAATCTCGGAGAGGGCCAGAACTCGAACTCCAGCTTGTAACCGGAAGACACCACTTCCCGAATCCATCTGTCCAAGACCTCTTGGTCCCAGACCCGGGAGAAGAGTTGCAGCAGTCCCCCCACCCGCAAGGGTGAGGGCGCCCCCTCATTGCTGAGCCGGCTTGGCAGCGACCTTAGGCTTAGAGCCCCAGCTGTGTCCTGGACGGGCACGACCCCTGCCCCGGTTCCAGGAATCACCTCTGGAGGAGGAGAAGGCCAATCCCCTACCAACTCTGGCCCTACGAAAGGAAGGAGTGAAGGAAGCTGCCCCCCGAAAGGGACGAAGCTGCTTCTTATGCTGAGGTAACTTACCACCCTTTGCAACCGAACCCAATTTTTCTCCAAAGAGCCACAACCCCACAAAGGGAAGGGCTGTAAGTGACTTTTTGGACACAAAATCAGCCGCCCACTGGAGCAACCAAACCGACCGTCGGATAGCCACAAGCAAGGCCGAAGTTCTACTACACATCACCATTGTGTCATCCAAGGCGGCCAGTACAAATGACAAAAACAATTCACACCGCTTAAGGGCGGTGAACTCCTCACTAGCCGGGTCAAGCCCGGAAGTAGTCAACAGTCCTCTAACAACCGACCTGGCAGCTACCAATAAGTGCCGAAGCACAAACAGGCGCAAGGCCGACCCAACACTGGCAAAACCATGACAAGCCATCTGGTCAATGCATTTATCCTCACCATCCTTGAGGGTAGTACAGTCCGGAGAATGCAAAATGGAGGTGCTAGACAACCCCAAAACAGGAGCATCCACCTCAGGAGGGAACGACCAGTGCTTCACCGCGTCCACCGGAAAGGGATATTTTTTGTCCCAACCCGGAGGAACACCTGGAAGTCGAGTAGGCCTCTCCCATTCCTTGAGAATAATGCCATCAAAATGCTTTTGATAAGGGAATTCCAAGCGCGGCTTGGCCGCATCAAAGAACTCCCCCTTTTGCGGAGGAGCCGCTTCAGGAGGAGAAATAGCCAAGACCTCAAACATATGAGCCAGGACCTTAGCGGTATCCAAAGAATCCCCCTGACCCTGCTCGGTATCAGCACCAACAAACTGCTGATCATCAGACCCATCCAACTCCTCAAACAGCTCCCCCTCCTCTAGCGGGGGGCAATCGGACCAGTCCAGAGAGTCAAACTCATCCAATAATGTCAATAGACAAGCATTGCAGACAACCACACAAGGGGCATGGATATATACAAAAACTAATGGAGGAGACCACAACTTTGTTCTTTTGAGGGCGAGCGCGCGCACAGAGGATACAGGGCTCAGTGTGGGCTCCGGAGCGGAGAGCCCAGCATGGGCAACCTGAGCTGTGTGCCCCTGCAGTTATATACAAAAACTAATGGGGCCCCCAAGGGCCACTCACCGACCAAAATGACAGCCGACCGTCACACACGCACACAAGCGGAGGCAGGAGAAAGGCGCGTAATAAGTGGTAGAAGGAGGGCGGGGGCGGGCCCGCCCGGCCCCGCCCCCCGCACCTGAGGGGAAGAAGCTCCCCCGCCGCCATCAGCAAACAAGGCGGCCGGCGCCGCGGTACCGCCGGCGCTTAAGTACAGTGACGAAAAACAAGCACACACACTGTGACCGAGTGCCCACACAAACTCCACACATACAATAAAGGACCCAACAACATTTAAGTCCTCAGGGGACAAGCACCCCCCCCCAAGGGTATCCGGGAGAGGGGGAATCCACGCTAGGGTGGGAAGCCAAGGGACAAGGCATCCCAAGCCGGGATCACCAACCCAGCTAACCGCCTACCCCTTGGTATGGGGTCTCACGGTGGAGCGTAGCTTCTAAGCACCATAGGGTGCCGTCTACCATTGTCCGAACCAGCAGCCTGTGCTGGGAGGCAAAGTAAAATCAGTTAAAAGGGATCCGGACAGAAATAGACTCAATAGAGGGGCCGGGAGTTATCCCGGCTAACTGCAAGGAGGAGACGTCCATCTTTTGACTTGCTCGCCGTCTGCAGAGATGAAAGACTGGGGAATGAGTGGGAGGTCCCAGGTATTTATGGACCGGGAGGGTCTTCCTTTTTTTTATTGACATCTCTGCAAGATCGCCATCTACAGGTCAGTATAACCCAAGTGTAAGGACTATCTGAAGCGGGGTGTGTGACATACTTCAAATCCTGTCCATAACCACCAACAGGTCAGGTTTTATGGCTCTTGACATACCTGGTTCTATAGCGCTGATTAAATTCTGAGACACTGCCTTTAGGACCAAAAACATGCAAAGAAATCAGTTGTGGTCTTAATCCAGATTTGCAGTCTGTGACCCCACTGAGATCTAGTAGAACAAAAAGGAACCAGCACTACAATAAAAGATCATAAGGTCAAGTGCACAGACAGGCACCATCCAATCGGGAGGTGCCTGTGGTCGCCATCACCTGTTGCCAGGGGTTGCAAGGTTCAAAAAGTCTGAAGTTAGTGGCAACAGAGGAGGCAATGTTGCTTAGCAACTAGAGCTGCAAAGAGATGTGGTGCCACCAGGTGATCAGAACCCTGTTACTGGCTGTGATCAGCCTGGTAGGGGTGCACAGATGGGGATGCCCAGGCAGGACACTGTTTGACAGAGCAGATGTCATTAGGGATGTCAAGTGCAAATCTGGAGCTGCTGTGGCAGCCTTTGATTGGTTTAAGTGTATAGAATGTTAGGGTCTTTGCTTTTTCTATTTGAATTTTTCTTGATAAAGGGGGCTTCCAGGTCTACAAAACGTTGACGAACTTGAGGTTTGCATGTATGGATTTTGCTTTGGATTACAATCCTTGGATTACAAGAACCTATGATCTTTTGCTGAAGTTCTGGTTCCTTTTGTTCTACTGGATCAGCAGTGCTTCTGGGAACCGATGCAGCCACTTCTGTATGGCATATAAGAGGTAATCGGTGCGCCTGTAACAAACTTCTTCCCACTGAGATCTAGCCTCACCTACCATAGGATCTCCAGAGACAGTAACCATAAATGCTTGTGCATCCCAGAAGGAAACTGCTTTTCTAAGATTCCTTCTGCATGACCCACAGAGAGGATTAGAAAATTAATCTACCTTAGGAGTGGGAAGCTGCTAGTAAGACACTTCTACCGAAGGCTTGATGCTATGCAGACCAGAGATCCAGTCTACAATGTTTGAGGAAGGTGTGGGGTGAAAGCCACATTGCTGCTTTGCAGCTCCTCTTCTATCGAGGCCCTGCCCTCTGTGCCTCACCCCCCCCGTCCCGCGGCTGACAAGGTTTTGGTTGAATAGGCAGAACTTGAGGGGACACACCTCTAAATTAATAAACCTGTACAATAGGTTGATCTATCCATCTGATAAAAACAGATCTTGAGCCCGCTTTTCAGCTATCCTGGACCGCTAATTGGATCTTTCCAGATAAATAATCAGTGCTCCTCTCACATGTAAAAGTGTGAGATCCTTGTCTGCTTCGGCTGGCAATGTCGGGAGCATTAGGTCTTGGGACCCGTTATCTGTAACAATTTTTGGTAAAAACATAATGGATCAGGTTTAGTATAACCTTAGCTGGGAGAACTGAATAAGGTTCTCACTCTTCTGGCTGATCTGCTGACCAGCAGGAAAACCACTTTTATGGACCCCCTCTAATGGTTCCAAGGGAGATTCCAACAACCCCCTTAGTACAAGTGACAGGTCCCCTGTTGGAAGCCCTTAAAAAGTGCTGATCTATTGCGAGCAACCGATCTATCGATCGATCTCCACTGACAGACTAAGTCCGAAAAGGGCTGAAATCTGCGTCTCAAGCATACTACCGCTAGCCTTTTTCTGAAAATATTCCAGCAGGATTTTGAATACTGAGGCTATATCTTTTTTTCAGTCTGTCAGCTTAAAGCGGACCTTCACCATGATGTATTGAAAAGTCCAAACCCTTAAACGATTCCCCAGCATCTACAATTAATATATTTTAAGTTTTTAGTCACTTAATATTCTTTCCCCCACTGGGCTGAAACTCTGTTAATGACTTTAGGATACGGGCGCCGCCATCTTGACTCAGAAGCATCACACTTACTGGAGGAGAGGAGAGTGGTATAAAGTACAGGGGGAGGGGTTGTAGCTTTGCTTTGCTCAGACAAAGCAGAGCTGGGGTCAGTAAAAGGTCAGCAGTCCCAGAATGCAGAGCAGCACAGTCAGAAGGCACTTGTTTGCAGGATGCCTGACGTTCCATGAGCCGCCATCTTGGAATTTTAAAGGCTCATAACATGCAGTAGATGCAGATAGGATGATTTTTAATGCGAGCAATCTGTATGTACAGGGTGGGAGAAACATATAAGATAAACACTTATTCAGAGTGAAGGGCCGCTTTAAATAAAAGTAAAACATTTCCAAACATTTGCATAATGTGTCTAGTGGTCCATTTTTTGACTGTCCAGGAGAGTTTTAGTCACTCCAGTCGACTAGCCTTTTAACCTTTTCTTTCTAAGATGGCCTCTTCGAGATCCATGCTGTCAGTTGAAATCTTGATGGGTCTGGATGCAGAATGGGGCCCTGATGATGTATATTTGGAATATCTAGAAGCCTCTAAGGCCCCCTCCTCACCATCCTTTTTTGCTCCTCGGACCAGGAACTCATTGGCCAAAAACTGAGCTCTGAAGATAATGTTGACTAGTTCCTGTGTTATCTTCCCAATCCCTTACAATTGTGAAGGGAGGAAAGGAAAGAGCTAGGTGAAATTCCATGGATGGGCTTGAGCACCCACTGCAATGCATCACCTTTCCTTATCAGTGAATAAGATGTTTCGCACATTGACTTGCTGGCAGTGTAAAACAAAGGTCAGAGAGACCCGCTGAAGGAAAAAAACACCACTCTGTTGAACCCTGACTCAGATAGTTTGCAAGAGTGTACAGGGCCCCTTTAAGATGAACTGCCTACGTTGACAGAACTTGTTCCTGTAAGGGAACTAGAAATGAATATGAAAAGTCTTTTCAGTGCCGAGGATCTGATCCCGCCCTGATTTAAGCAGGCTACTGTGGAAACACTGTCGAAGCCTGCCTGGCAGAAAGTTCTGCCTGCCTGCCTGGCAGAAAGTTCTGCCTGCCTGCCTGGCAGAAAGTTCTGCCTGCCTGCCTGGCAGAAAGTTCTGCCTGCCTGCCTGGCAGAAAGTTCTGCCTGCCTGCCTGGCAGAAAGTTCTGCCTGCCTGCCTGGCAGAAAGTTCTGCCTGCCTGCCTGCCTGGCAGAAAGTTCTGCCTGCCTGCCAGAAAGTTCTGCCTGCCTGCCTGGCAGAAAGTTCTGCCTGCCTGCCTGGCAGAAAGTTCTGCCTGCCTGCCTGCCTGGCAGAAAGTTCTGCCTGCCTGCCTGGCAGAAAGTTCTGCCTGCCTGCCTGCCAGAAAGTTCTGCCTGCCTGCCTGCCAGAAAGTTCTGCCTGCCTGCCAGAAAGTTCTGCCTGCCTGCCTGCAAGTTCTGCCTGCCTGCCAGAAAGTTCTGCCTGCCTGCCTGGCAGAAAGTTCTGCCTGCCTGCCTGGCAGAAAGTTCTGCCTGCCTGCCTGGCAGAAAGTTCTGCCTGCCTGCCTGGCAGAAAGTGACTAGGTGCTAGTTTGACCACCAGAGGCTCCCAGAAGATATGCCTGCTAAGGCCTGTGGGCACCACCCCTGGATGTGCTGTCCAGCTGGCTCCCCAACCCCAGCTGCTGTGATGACTACAGGATTTCTTTACTTACATTGTCTTCCCCTTTCTAGCATCACTGGGTCTGTCCTTGAATGTATTTGGACCACCTGATCTAGTGAGTCTGGGCGTTTGTCCCACTGGGATTGGAGGACTATTCTGTAGGGAGTTGAGCATACGATACAGCCGAAATTGCAGCTGTCATAAGACCGGGCAGGGTCATGCTTTTCCGATGGAAACCTAAGGGACACAGAAGAACCTTTGGGACCTTGTAATGATCATTAGTATCTTTTTCTGTGGAAACTGAATCTTTTGATGGCTACTGTGTATATTGAACCCTAAAATTCTGCATAGACGGCTGGCTGTTAGAGCAGGGTCTTCCCTATATCTATTAGGAATGACTCACTTGAACAGTAGAAGAAGAAAAAATTAGGATTCCCTGCTTTCTGAGGTGCCATGGGGTTCCGCCAATATCTTTGTAAGATCCGTGGGGCAAATGACAGGCCGAAAGGTAAGGCCTTGTCTGTCCCTGGTCCGCCTGAACCATCGATCACAGAATTGATATAGATAGATAATATATATGTCTAGTACATGCTCCACAAGGATGTTCCTTACGTAATAATCAATTTCGTCCTGAACCTCTTGTATGGGAAGAATTGCATTACTGCAATATTTAATTTGGTCTCCAATGAACAAACTATAGTTGTCCACAAACCACATTATGGTGCACCTAAATTTTTCTTGTATTAAACCTTTAAACGCCTGCCATGTAAAATTTATGTGGCTGCCTCCCCTGCAGTTAACCGCCAGCCACGTAAATTTTACATGCCTGACTTTCCCCACTAATAGCATAAAAAGTTTTTAAAAAGTCACTTACCTGACCCCTCGTCCGATCCGGCCGTGTCCCCTCTTCAGCCAGAGGGGATCCTCCGGCTGCAGGGGAGTGCCCAAAATAGGGTGCCCCCCCGTTTCAGCAGCCGCTGGGATTGCCTGAAAAAAAAAAAAAAAAAAACAGCTACTTACCTTTGTGCCCGCCGTCTCTCCTCTTCCGACAAACCCCCCCCGGGCTACCATCTTCTGGAGCGGGCATAACAGCCCTCCCTCCGTAGTTTCTGATGGCGGCCGCTGGGTGTCGTCGGGGCACCCAGCGGTTCAGCTGTCAGATGCCGGTGACGACTGGGCAGAGGAGGAGGGAGGTAGGCCCCCCTCTGCCCAGCCGTCACCTGCATCTGATCGCCGTGGGAAACAGGAGACGAAGATCGGAGGTGAGTAAAGTAAAAAGTGTGTGTCTTTTTTACTTTTAAACCCTTTGTGAACTGGTAAGGGGTCCATGTGACCCCTATAGCAGTTCACAGGTCTCGGGGGTCTGGCAAGTCACCTGCGGCTAGCGGATCACTTGCCATTAACCCCTGGCCCCCCAAATTACCTGCCTCCCCAAAGCCCGGGGGGGGGGGGGGGGGCAGAAGAGCCGTGGTCCTAGGCTATGCCGGCTTGTTCTACAAGCCCCCATAACTGGTCACAGGCTGGTTACGCTGGGTAGGGGGGGGGACCTCATGCCATTTTTTAATTTTATGGGATGGATGGGAGGTAAGTATTAAAAAGTATATATATATATTTTTTTAATAAAGTTATTTTTAGTGTGTGTGTTTTTTTTACTTTTAACCCTTTGTGAACTGGTAAAGGATCTATGAGACCCCTATAGCTGTTCACAATTCCCCCAAGAAATGGTGCGCCCCCCCCCCCCCCCCCCCGAAGGGGGACCTCACACCAATTTTTTTTTTTATTTAACCCTTTATTGTTTAAATGTTATAAAGTGTTCTTTTCAGTTTAGGGGGATCACCTGGACAGGAATGGGGGGCTACCGATACATATGTGGTAGCATTGTAATCGGGAGAAATGGGGCTTTCACATGCAATATGATTTTCTTTAATAAAATAAATCTTTTTGTTAAAATAAAGGAGACAATTTAAAAAAATGTTTACTTATATACTTAAAAATATATAAAAAAGGTAGAAAAAATACAAACTAGACATTTCATGTTAAAGCCTAAACTTTGCCACAAAAAGAAAATATGCCATTTTCTTGGAAATTCCTGCAAAAATCAGTTAAACATCACGCAAAATGGTGAAAAAATACCATTTTGTGAGTACTCACCTGAAAAATGGATATTGTCAGTGTGCCACACACCCCACTTCCCCTTTAATTCTTACGATCGGGTTACTCCACCAGCAGGTGGCGACGTTGCAGGGAGAAGTCTTGAAAACGAGCTCCTTCCGGCCTACATATACCTGGGACCTCCCACTTAACACCAGTGATTTAAAAAGCAGAAAGACAAGGTACCAGGAAATCCAACGGTAACCTCAAAATAAAGAAAAGCTTAACCATATAAAGGATCCAGGATACCAAAAAGGGCGGGTGAAGCGGGCTGTGTGGCACACGGACAATATCCATTTTTCAGGTGAGTACTCACAAAATGGTATTATTCTCCGTGTGCCACACACCCCGCTTCCCCTTTAATTCTTACGATCGGGACATCCAAAAGCAGTGTCCACAAGGGATGGGTATCCGAAGGCAAAGTGAAGCATAACTTAAATGACTGCAGTCTACAGAACTTTGCGGACAAACACAGCATCCGCTGAGGCCCGCACATCAACCTTGTAAAACTTAGAAAAAGTATGGACAGAAGACCAAGTAGCGGCCTTACAAACTTGTTCAACAGAAGCTTGGTGCTGAAAAGCCCAAGGACGCTCCAACGGCGCGAGTAGAATGAGCAGTGATACGAAAAGGGGGAACTTTCCCCTTAGCCGAATAGGCCGCAATAATGGCCTGACGTATCCATTTGCTAATGGAAGATTTGGCCGGCGCCAAACCCTTCCTAGGCCCACAGGGCACAACAAAAAAGGCATCAGTTTTACGAAAAGGAGAAGTAATAATCAAATAGTACTTAACGCAGTGTACTACATCCAAACAATGCAAAACCCTCTCCTTGTCATTCTTAGGACACAGGGAGGGAAGAACAATATCCTGATTCAAATGAAAAGCAGAAACAACCTTAGGAAGAAAGTCCGGTTTGAACCGAAAGACCACTTTGTCCTGATGCCTCTCAAAGTAGGGCGCCTGAATAGACAAGGCCGCCAACTCCGAGACACGCCGAACCAAAGTGATAGCTACCAAGAAGACAATCTGAGTCAGGGTAGACAAATCAATATCTTGCAAAGGCTCAAAGGGAGGAGCCTGAAGAGCAGAAAGAACCAAATTCAAGTCCCAAACAGGGAGTAATGGTTTCCTGGGAGGCCGCACACGCGTAACCCCCAGGAAAAAAGTTTTAGATAGATAAGGCAGAAACCTGCCCTTTCAGAGTACTCAGCTGAAGACCAGAGTCCAGCCCTGATTGTAAAAACTCCAGAATCCTGGAGACCGAAAAGACCCTACAAGGCAAAGATCTAACCTCACACAAAGCGATATAGGCTTTCCAATATATATAGTAGGTGATAGAAGAAGACCTCTTTCGGGCACCGATCAGAGTTTTAATAACCGAGTCAGACAGACCCTCCTTCAAGATGGAGGTCTCAGCAGCCAAGCCGTCAAACCCAGCGTTGGTAAATTGGGGTAAGACAGCCGACCCTGAGTGAGCAGATCGGGCCGAAGAGGCAGAATGAGCTGATTCACTGTCAGCCAAACGATGTCTGCGCACCATACTCGTCTTGGCCATCTTGGGGCCACGAGAATGGCGGGCACCCTTTCCAGAATCCGACCGCATTCCCAGAAAGGACACCACCCTGGCCTGAGCAAGGGAGGACCTGGGAAGGTTGAAAAACTTCAGATGCAGGACGGGGCAAGTCGACCCGTCCTTCTTGGGGGCTGCGAAGAGAATGGAGCAAAAACCGAGGCCCACCTCTAAGCGCGGCACCGGCCGGATGCCCGCCATTTCCAGAAAAAAACGTGAAGGAGGGCGAGACTTGAACTCCGGTTTGTAACCGGGCGACACCCCCTCCCAGATCCATGTGTCCGGAATCTCGCGGCCTTAAACCAGGGAGAAGTGTCGCAATCGTCCCCCCACCCGCACGGGTGAGGGCAGCCCCTCATTGCTGAGCGGGCATAGCAGTAGGTTTGGGCTTGGCGCCCCAGGACTGACCGGGACGGCCCTCCTCATCAGGGGGACAATCGGACCAATCCAAAAATTCAGGTACCTCACCCTCCGAAGCAGGCACTGCCGGAGAAAGGTGCTTCCGCTTTGCCGTAGCCTTCTGAGCCACTGAAGCGGAAATTTTCTCTAGGTTGGCTAACAGCGCATGCACCCCGGAATGCGAATCCCCATTTTTGACAATGTCACACGGGGTCCGGAATAGGTTGGGGGGGATAGGAGATGATGAAGTTGCGAGGAGCCAGAAGACAGGAGCAACGGACTGGCGCGCAATGTTCTGCCTTGTACATGGAACGCATAATATGACATCACCTGGGAGCGGAGCCCCACAACCCCCACACAGCCTGGATAGCCCCGAAGAGCCATTTCCGATAACGTTGGAAGCCTCCATATAGTAAATTTGTGGTATTCGCAACAACCCAGGGTTTTACGCATTAAGCAACCCGGGATGCCCCTTTGTAATTAAAGTCCCGGAAGTGGGAGGATTTTTTTTTTTTTAAGCCTAGGAAAATCCCAATTTAGAGACTAAGACTAGCCAGGTATAACAGACCGGGAGAGCCACTGCAGTGAGGGGATCCCAGAATCTGTGGGGGAAAAGAGACCACAGTCAGTCCCCCAACCAGTATGCACCACATTCATACATAACCAACAAGGCAAACATATATGAATAGTTTAAACATCATGAATAAAATATACATGACACATGCTATTTCAAGGCAAAGCCAGAGAGTGCATCAATAAAAAAATAAGAGTATATACCTGCATAAAATATATATATATATATATATATATATAATATATTAAATATATATATATATATATATAATATATTAAATATATATATATATATATATTATATTAAATATATATATATATATATATTATATTAAATATATATATATATATATATTATATTAAATATATATATATATATATATTATATTAAATATATATATATATATATATATTATATTAAATATATATATATATATATATATTATATTAAATATATATATATATATATATATTATATTAAATATATATATATATATATATATTATATTAAATATATATATATATATTATATTAAATATATATATATATATTATATTAAATATATATATATATATATATATTATATATATATATATATATATATATATATATATATATATATATATAAAAACGCTATACATGGCAGGCAATAACAAAGTACAAGGACGGGCCCACGTGCGCGATGGTGGGGACCGTTTACCTCTACAGCTCAAGCCGCACTGGACCTCTTCCCCCACCGGATTCAGCACACCTGTCTCTAATGAGACAGGGGAAGTGAAGGGCGGGCCCGGACACAGCAAAAAAGGGGGGAAATTTGAAAGTGCAAACACAAACAAAGGCCCCAGCAGCCCAAGCCACGCGCCGCCACCGCAGCGCTGCCCTGCCAAAGCACTTCCACACATAACACTAAGTAAAGCACCTCATGCAACACCCACCCCCCCCCCCCCCCCCATATAGCGAAGGGAGAAGGGATCGAGCGGGAGAAGGTGACCTAAAGGGAACATCGGGAAAGGGGCATCCCAAATCCGGATCACCATGCCGGATAGTCGCATTGTCCCACAAGTGGGGTCGAGCGGAGGAGATAAGCTCCTAGGCACCTAAAGTGCCATCTACCTTTGCCCAGCCAGCAGCCTAGGCTGGGAGGCTTCCATTTAACTAGGCATAAACACCACAATAGAACTGGGCAGAAATAGACCAAAAGGGGATGCCGGGTTTGACCCCGGCTACCTGCAAGCAGGAGACTTCTTTCTTCTGTCTTGTCGCTTCATGCAGAGAGAAAAAAACTGGTGTTAAGTGGGAGGTCCCAGGTATATGTAGGCCGGAAGGGGCTCGTTTTCAAGACTTCTCCCAACGTCGCCACCTGCTGGTGGAGTAACCCGATCGTAAGAATTAAAGGGGAAGCGGGGTGTGTGGCACACTGAGAATATATCCGCAGAGGGTGACAAAATCTCAAGTAGGCTGGCAGTTAAAAGGTTACAGGTACCTATGCATGTTGGGTATCGTTCTGCTCGGAGGACTTTGCGCTTTCAGATTTAGCTTGTTTTTTCTTATTTGCATATTGATTGTGACAGACTCTCTGCCCTTTGGACTTTACACAGGTTCATTACTTTCCTTTTCTTAAGCATGTACAGACTGCCATTGTGTTGATTGATTACGTTATTCATTGTTCTGATTGATTGTGTTAGACTGCCATTGTTCTGATTGATTGTGTTACAGACGTCTATTGTGTTGCTTATTGCGTCACCGGCAGAGTTGAGGGATTGTGTGCCCTGCTCCCATTGGTCCGTGTATTTGTCATGCAGTCCTCTATCAGGTCCATGGGGGAGGTCCCCTTGCATGGAGGCTTGCATATAAGGCCCAGTGTGGCACTAATAAAGTTCACTTCACCTTCACCCTCAATACTGAAGTTCTGTCTCTTATTGGGGGAAACGCTATATTACAATTCACTAGCCCTTGTAAGGGCTGTTCCTGTTTCCTCACGGACGACTCTGGAATTCCAGCAGCACCTCCTTACGATTGGGAAAAGGACGTCTCGGGCGGTGAAGCCCTCCGGCGATAAGGGTTATCGCTACATTGATATTTTAGGAAAAGGTGTTTTTTATTCTGCTTTTTTATACATTTTTTTGTGAAACCCTGTGCAACCTATGAATTCTTCGAGATATTACTTCCAGAAAGATGAGCCCACTACAACAAGCTGGGTACACTTAGAAAGCTTAACATGTGTACTTTCGGGGAATATATGGTTAATCGGGGATATTCCAAATGTAAAGGGTTGTTTTGGTAGAAAAAGCACAAGGTGTGCACTTTGTTTGCAGAGCTGAAATTTTGTTTGGAAACTCTTCCCTTGACAGAACCAGTTTTTTTCTGGTTTGCATATTTTTTTTTTTTTTTTTTTTTTTTAGGAAAATGTGGTTTTGATTCTGCTTTATTCATTTTTAGGGAAACCCTGTGCAACCAAAGAATACATTGAGGGATTACTTCCAGAAAACTGCACCCATGTCCACAAGCCTGGTATGCCTAGAAAGCCTGAGGTGTATACTTCTAGGGAATATATAGTTTGTCAGGGGTATTTTAAATGTAAAGGGTTGTTTTTCTTGAAAAACTGCAAGGTGCGCATAATGCATAGCATAGTTGTATTTTAGAGCACACCGAACACAGAGTGCCTTGTCGGGGCAGTGTGGCTTCCACATGTATCTGCAGATATATGCAACCAAATCTGTCTTTCCACACAGCTAGACATGTTTGTTGCTTGATATTTAGTTGATGAGAGGGTTAAACTGGGCGGTAGTTCCCAGGCCCTGAATAATAATAATTTTGTATAAATAATAGTGATTGAGCTGCTCCCACCCCCCTTTATTCATTTAGTTGCATTTTATCTGAAAATCTCCTTAAGCGTTGTTTCAGTTTGGTGGAGTCTCCTGGTCAGGAAAGGGTGTCTACCTATACATATGTGGTACCGCTGTAACATTTTTTATTACAAAAAAACACTACAAATTGTAAAAAATAGATTTTTTTATTTTACACTAAACAAAGACTTTAGATAGCTAGCTGGCAGACACATAGTAGTGAACTGGTGAGAGAACACCAATACAGCGAATATCATTTGCCTGGACTACGGCGTCATGGTGGGCAGGGATGCGCTGGAATGGCGAGAAGACCTCCACTCACCCCAGTTTTCACAGAGGGTTTTCTTTAACTTGCTTTTTGAATAACCTGCATATTTAACCAAGGTTGGCCCCTGCATAGGTTTTGTCTATATAGCTTATAACCAGCTTGCAGTATTTACAGGCTGCCTGCACATGCAAATGCAGTACAGCAGTTGGCTCATTACTGCAGGTTACAACTTCTGTTTATTGATGCAATACTTTACCCAATAGTAGCAGTAATGGGATCAGAAGAAGCAACCACCGGGAAGCTTTTGGAAGGCATCTGTAAGCATAGAAAATATTTTTTTTTCAATTAATAACATTTTTTTAACACAGTAAAGGCTGCCACGTACAAGCAATAACTGTCATAATCTATAGCACAAATGTTTTATATCTGCTTTAAAAAGAAAAATCCCAAGGACATTAACCTCTTAAGTATCCCACACATGCATTCATTTAAAATGCAGCGAACTGTTGTGATAGTAACACAAAGAGGTGTATAAGTAGCCTAAAGCTTTGCAAAGCAGACAAAGAAAGTAATGGGCTTAACAGAGTATTCTTTGGAGTGACCACTTAAAGCACCACAGACAAAAATACAATTCTGTGATTACTCACCTGTAGAATTGATATTATGAGTAAACAGTACGTCCTGTTCCAGATGAAGATTCCTTACGTCTGGGTATTACCTCTGCCAGTACTGCAGAGACAGCAAAAATTGGCTCCTCCCAACCCCTTTAATACCCGGGACCTCCCACAAATTCCCAGTATTGAAAAGCAGTTAAGAAGCCGGGAGAATGATAACTTAATCAACCACTAACTAAACTAACAATGATAATCACCATACAGGGGATCCAAGGATAATGAAAACCAAGGGTGGGGTGGAGCAGGATGTACTGTATACTCATAGCAATTCTACAGGTGAGTAAATCAGAATTATATTATTCTTAGTATACAGTACGTCCTGCTCCAGATGAAGATTCCTTACGTCTGGGACATCCAAAAGCAGTGTCCGTAAGGTAGGGGGGGATCCCCAAAAAGGCAACAACGGGCAGTTTAGACCACTGCCGCCTGCAGAACTTTGTGGCCAAAAGCAGCATCAGCTGAGGCCTGAACATCAACCTTGTAAAACTTTGAAAAGGTATGAACAGAAGACCAAGTAGCGGCCTTGCAAACTTGTTCAACAGAAGCCTGGTGCTGAAAAGCCCAAGAGGCACCAATAGCAAAAGTGGAATGAGCAGTAAGGCAGAAGGGAGGATTCTTCCCCTTAGCAGTGTAGGCCTGAATCACAGCCTGACGAATCCATTTGCCGATAGTAGACTTAGCTGGAGCCAGACCCTTCCTAGGACTAGAAGGGACCACAAAAAGAGCATCAGTCTTCAAATAGCAGTAGCCACCAAATAGAACTTCAGATTCTTGACCCCCATCCAAGGAATGCAAAACCCTCTCCTTAGGATTACTAGGATTAGGGCACAAGGAAGGTAGAACAATGTCCTGATTAAGATGAAAGGCAGACACAACCTTAGGCAGAAAATCTGGTTTAAGCGAAACACCACCTTCTGGTGTCTCTCAAAGTAGGGGGGCTGGATGGAATGCGCCACCAACTCAGAAACATGCCTAACAGAAGTGATAGCCACCAAAAAGACTACCTTGAGAGTAAGAATGGCCAAAGCAGCCTCCTGCACAGGTTCAAAGGGAGCACCCTGCAAGTCAGAAAGCACCAAGTTCAAGTCCCAGACAGGTAACAGGCTTACGTGGGTGAAGCACATGAGTAACCCCATGGAAAAAGGTCTTGACCAGATGATGCTGAGCAAAAGATCTCTGGAAGAAAACAGCCAGGGCAGAAACATGACCCTTCAGAGTACTGAGTTGAAGCCCCAGATCCAAACCATGTTGAAGAAACTCCAGAATCCTGGGGATAGAGAACACACGACAAGGAAGAGACCTGGACTCACACCAGCCAATGTAGGCACGCCAAATCCTATAGTAAATGGAAGAAGAGGGCTTTTTCCTTGCCCTGATCATGGCGTTAACCACAGAGGCAGGCAGCCCCTTTTCCATCAAGATGGAGGTTTCAGCAGCCAGGCCGTTAAAGCCAGCGTGTGTAAATTGGGATGGCGTAGCTGACCCTGAGTGAGCAGGTCTGGAACCCTGGGCAGAGCATACCGATCTACTGCCAGCTGCACGGTGTCTGCAAACCACACTCTTCTTGGCCAACGGGGGGCCCACCAGGATTGCTGGCACCCCTTCCTGAGCTATCTTGCGCAGAACCCTGCCCAACAGGGGGAATGAGGGAAAGACATACAGAAGCTGAAAGTCCTGCCACAACATTGCTAGAGCATCTGTGGCCAAGGCCAGAGGATCCTGGGACAGGGAGACAAAGACTGGAAGCTTGTGATTGGGACGGGACGCAAACAGATCCACATCTGGCTGACCCCAACGGTGACACAGAGAGCAAAAATACCTGAATACTCACCTGTAAAATGGGTATTACAAGTATGTCACACACCCCACTTCAGATTATCGTCATTACACTTGGGTTATACCGACCTGTAGAGGGCGATCTTGCAGAGATGTCATGAAAAAGGAGCCCCTCCCGGTCCATAAATACCTGGGACCTCCCACTCATTCCCCAGTATTAAGACAGCAGTAAGGAAAAAGGGACCAGGAAGAGCCAAAATAACCAGCAACAGTAAACAAGATTCACTATATAAAGGATCCAAAATACCAAAGGGCGGGGTGAAGCGGGGTGTGTGACACACTTATAATACCCATTTTACAGGTGAGTATTCACAAAATGGTATTATTCTAAGTATGTCACACACCCCGCTTCAGATAGTCATTACACTTGGGACATCCAATAGCAGTGTCCATAAAGGGCGGGGATCCAAAACAAGGCAACAATGCACAAACTTAAACCACTGCAGCTTGCAGAACTTTGCGGCCAAAAACAGCATCCGCTGAGGCCCGCACATCAACCTTGTAAAACTTGGAAAAAGTGTGAACAGAAGACCAAGTAGCAGCCTTACAAACTTGCTCAACAGAGGCCTGGTGCTGGAAAGCCCAGGACGCCCCAACAGCACGAGTAGAATGAACAGTAACACGAAAAGGGGGAATCTTCCCCTTGGCAGAATAGGCCCCAACAATGGCCTGGCGAATACATTTACTAATGGAAGACTTGGCGGGAGCCAAACCTTTCCTAGGCCCGGAGTCCAGCCACCACAAGAGGGACCACCTGGTTAGGGGGGACAGAACAAAAGCCTGGTCCTGGGACGGAGGATCCCTGTCCCATACCGACAAGAGGTGGAGTTGAAGAGGCCTCATGTGAAACTGGGCATAAGGAACCACCTCGAAGCACGACACCATCAGGCCCACCGGCTGCATTCCCTGCCTGATGGAGGGATGAGGACAAGATAGAAGGAACTGAACCTGCGCTAGCAGACTGTCCACCTTCTGCTGAGGAAGAAAGATCCTTGCCTGAACTGTATCCAGATTCATTCCCAGAAATGGCGTCACCAAGGAGGGAGACAGGGAAGATTTGGGATGGTTGATCACGCAGCCGAATGACTCCAGTGTGGACACTACCAGCTGAGTATCCAGCACTGCCTGTTGTAGGGACTGAGAAGTGATGAGAAGGTCGTCCAAATAGGGAAGAATGCGAATGCCCTGAGATCTGAGCAGAGCCATTATTCCTGCCAGTACCTTGGTGAACACTCTGGGAGCTGACGTGAGACCAAAGGGCAATGCCACAAATTGGTAATGGTGATCCTCCAGAGCGAACCTGAGGAATCTTTGATGACCTGGAAAGATTGGAATATGAAGGTAAGCATTCTTTATGTCCACAGAGGCCATGAAGTCCCCTGGGTGCAGTGAGCTGATGGCTGAGCGCAGAGTTTTCATGCGAAAGCACCTGAATCTGACAAATTTGTTGAGAAGCTTCAAGTCCAGGATGGGTCTGACTGACCTCTCTCTTTTGGGCACAGTGAAAAGGTTGGAATAATAACCCTTGCCTCTCTCTCGGAAGGGGACCTGACAGATGACCCCCAGCTCCAGAAGGCTTTGCACAGCAAGAATCAGAGCCTGAGCTGACAGGGTGTTCTGAGGTACTCGGGATCTGATGAATCTTGGGGGCGGCCAGGCTGCAGACCATCTTGTAACCGGAGGACACTACCTCCTGAATCCACCGGTCTGAGACATGATGCCTCCAGATGTGAGCAAAAAGCTGAAGCCGTCCCCCCACCCGGATGGGCGCCCCTTTATGCCTGAGGGGGCTTGGGGAAAGACTTCGGTTTGGAGCCCCAGGATGGGCCGGGGCGGCCACGTCCTCTGCCCCTACCCAGAAATCTCCTCGGGCCCCTGCAAAGGAGGCCCCTCTCCCTGATCTGGATCCACAGTAGAAGGAAGGAAAGTCTGAACCCCGAAAGGGTCGAGACTGCCTCCTGCGCTGGGGTAACTTGCCTCCCTTAGCAAACAGGTCCAGGCGATCCCCCAATGGGCGCAGTCCTTTGAAGGGAAAACCAGTGAGAGTCTTCTTGGCAGCGTTGTCAGCTGCCCACTGGCGCAACCAAACTGAGCAGCGTATAGCCACCACCAAGACAGAGGCTCTGCCACACATCCTAATGGTATCATCCAAGGCATAAAGGACATAAGCGTCATCAGGAGCTCCATCTAAGACCTTTTTGAGCCGAGTCCTAATAGCCACAACTGTAATGGCAAAAGCACAAACCGGGCGCAGTGCAGTCCCCACACAGGCAAAGACATGGGAAGCCAGCTGATCAATACGCCGGTCCTCACCATCCTTCAGGGTAGTAGAGTCAGGGGAATACATGACAGAGGTGTTAGACAAACCCAGAATCCACTTCGGGAGGGGATGACCAACGTTTAACCACATCAGCGGGAAAAGGCACCTGCTGGGAACAAGGTACACAAACCCGCACATTGTCATCATTTGTAGGGGACACCCCACACGCCACACACAGCCGGGCTTGTCCCGAAGGAACCCCAAGCACATTATCCTGAGAAGCCTCCATATGGCGATTATAGCGGCACAATCGGCCGATAGGGATTCGCGCTGTAAAAGCAACCCGGGATGCCCCAATAACCCGCTAGGGAAGTGGGAGGAATTAGCACACTAGGCCTCAATAAGTATTAAAACTAAATAGAGGGGATAGGACCGGGAGACACCAATTGAGTTTGACCCGCCTGTAAAACATAATAAAGACCCGTAAGCGGCATGCATACACACACAATTAAAATATAAATAAACAGCAGGGGCTACTCCCGGACCGCGGTAGGTAGACGCCAGCCACGCAGCACAAGGAAGCAAAATGGCGCCGAGTATACCTCGAGGGGCGGGCCGCGGAAACAGTGATGCGGAACACGCCATCCGCAGGGCCTGCCCCCCTCCCCGAAGAGCGCGAAGCCGCACACGTGACAACAACCAACGATTGCGCGCCAGCGCCTGAGGTAATGTCGCCGACGACCGCGAAACGCCGTACAAGCGCGCGCAGCGGTGGCATATTCAAAAGCAACCAGTGCAACCAATGCAGTACAGTGACGGGGAAAAAGCAAACCAAGCACACCATACAACAAGTGAATGTATAAAACACGCACAACCCCCCTCCCCACCCCGAACTACAAGGGAGAGCGAGGGAAGGCAGCGGCCACCTAACAGGGGCCCACCAATAGACAGGGGCGAGGGGCATCCCATAAGGCTTACCATGACCTATACCGCCTACCCTTTGGTGGGGTGCTGCCCACCATCACCTGACTAGTGCAGCCAAGGCTGGGAGGCAAAATGAAAATGGAACAGGTGGGAATAGTCCTACAGGGCCGCAGGCTAATAGCCCCGCTCACCTGCGAGTAGAGAGCCATCTTCTTGTCCTTCGCAGCCAGGCTGCAGAGAAGATCTGGGAATTTGTGGGAGGTTCCGAGTATTTAAGGGGCTGGGAGGAGCCAATTTTTGCTGTCTCTGCAGTCCAGCGCCATCTGGTGGAGGTAATACCCAGACGTAAGGAATCTTCATCTGGAGCAGGACGTACTGTATACTAAGAATAAACCTCCTAATGTGCATTTGCCTTGTTTCTTTTCACCCAGGACCCAACCCACAACATGTCAGTATAAATGCAGTCAGACCAGACTGTTTCTAATGGGCACAGATGACACGGCATGTAAAGATGCTTGTAACTCATACTTTACAATAGTTTGATCCTATACTAAACCTTCCATCACCTGCCAAGCAATATAAAAAGCACACTCTTATTCCTCAAATTATAGTACTGGTATATGTATATACAGGCTGAATGCTTACTGGGAGGCGGCTGAAAGTTCGCTGGCAGAAGCTGTAGCAATCTCTCAGGCTCTCCTTTCTGATTTCCAGTTTCATTTTGGTATCTGCTGCACCATTCACAGTGCTAAATAGCAAGAGCATGTGGCTATCCACTCCCCCAATGAGCAGGAGAAGCAGGTGGGTTGCTGTACACTACAGTATAGCAATTACTTTGCCATGCACAGCATTAGTTTTACACAGAAGCAGCTGCAGACTGCCAGAAATATCAAGATTGCTGCTCGGAGGAGAGAGATTTAGGGGTACTGATTACTGATAGCTGCAAGATGAGTGGACATCTCTCTCGGAGGAGGGAGATTTAGGGGTACTGATTACGGATAGCTGCAAGATGAGTGGACAGTGTAGCCAGGCAGTGGGAAAAGCAAGCAGGATGCTCGGCTGCATAGCTCGAGGCATCACCAGTAGGAAGAGGGAGGTTGTGATGCAGCTGTATAGAGCCCTGGTGAGGCCACAGCTAGAATACTGCGTGCAGTTCTGGAGACCTTACCTGCAAAAAGACATTATTCAAATAGAACGTGTCCAAAGGCGGGCAACAAATATGGTGGAATGACTTAAACTTAAAACTTATCAGGAAAGACTTAAAGAACTTAATTTGCACAGTCTGGAGGAAAGAAGGGAGAGGGGGAACATGATTGAGACATTTAAATATGTGAAAGGATTGAATAAGGTTCAGCAGGGAAGTGTTTTTAAGAAGAAACAATGATAGAACAAGGGGGCACAACCTGAAGCTAGTCAGGGGGAAGATCAGGAGCAATGTTAGAAAATATTATTTTACAGAAAGAGTAGTAGATGCTTGGAACAAACTTCTAGCAGAGGTAGTTGAAAAATCAACAGTCACTGAATTTAAACATGCCTGGGATAAGCACACATCTATCCTAAGATAAAGAGTTAAGGGCAGACTAGATGGACCTTATGGTCTCCTTCTGCCGTCAACCTTCTATGTTTCTGTTCCACAATATTTACAGTAAAGCAATTGTTAGACCATTGCACCAGGCCATGTTCAGCATGGTCCTAAATGGTTTTCTGTTTTTAAATTTAAGAAGAAATGGCTGAGATATCAAGGTTTACAGTTTTACCTTATGATTCCTCAATTAAAGCATGTGGGCGTCCATGGAGCTGTGATGCAGCATAGTAATCAAAATAATGAGCAGGGGCAGTAAGAGCTCGAGACCACTTGCAGTGCTCCAAAATGTGTCAAAAAGCACCCAGAAATGGATGGCAACCAAGCACTGCAGTGCTCCAAAATGTGTCAAAAAGCACCCAGAAATGGATGGCAACCAAGCACTGGAGAGTTCTGAAGTGGCCAGCAAAGAGTCCAGATCAAAAACCCATTCAACACCCGTGGAGAGATCTTAAAAATACAATTCTGTGAAATACTCACCTGTAGAATTGGTATTATAAGTATACAGTACGTCCTGCTCCAGATAGATTACTTACACTTGGGTTATCCTCCGCCAGATGGTGCTGCACTGCAGAGACATGCAAAACAGGCTCCTCCCGGCCCCTCAAATACCCGGGGACCGCCCACAAATCCCCAGCATTGAAAAGCAGTGAAAAAGAAGCCGGGAGAATTTAACAACCAAAAACTGGTAACTATAACAATCATAATCACCATACAGGGGATCCAGAATAATGCAAAAACCAGGGTGGGGTGGAGCAGGACCTACTGTATACTTATAATACCAATTCTACAGGTGAGTATTTGACAGAATTGTATTATTCTTAGTATACAGTACGTCCTGCTCCAGATAGATTACTTACACTTGGGACACCCAATAGCAGTGTCCATAAAGTAGGGTGGGATCCCCAATAAAAAAAGGTAACAGCAGACAGTTTAAACCACTGCCGCCAGCAAAACCTTGCGGCCAAAAACAGCAACAGCTGAGGCCTGAACATCAACCTTGTAAAACTTTGAAAAGGTATGAACAGAAGACCAAGTAGCGGCCTTGCAAACTTGTTCAACAGAAGCCTGGTGCTGGAAGGCCCAAGAGGCACTAATAGCACGAGTAGAAAGAGCAATAAGACAAAGGGATGATTCTTCCCCTTAGCAGAGTAGGCCTGAATCACAGCCTGACGAATCCACTTGCTGATAGAAGACTTGGCAGGAGCCAAACCCTTCCTAGGACCAGAAGGGTCCTAAAGAAATGTTGGAGGACTCCATCGCCCAAACAGGGACCTGAACCCTAAACCCTCAGATTAAAAATTTGATGCTCTACCGACCGAGCTATCTGGGCTCTTCAGTGTTCGTGAAAGGTGCAGAAGCCACCAGATAGTACTTCAGACACCTAACCACAACCAAAGAGTGCAAAACTCTCTCCTTAACACTGCTAGGGTTAGGGCAAAAAGGAGGAGGAACAATATCCTGACTCAAATGAAAGGCAGACACTACCTTTAGGCAGAAAATCAGGTTTGAACGAGACAACACCTTGACCTAGTACCTCTCAAAGTAGGGGGGCTGAATGGACAGCACCGCCAACTCAGACACACGCCTGACAGAAGTGATAGCTACCAGAAACACAACCTTGAGCGTAAGAAAGACCAAGGCAGCATCCTGCACAGGTTCAAAGGGAGCACCCTGCAGGGCAGGCAAGACCAATTCCAAATCCCAAAACAGGGACCATAGGTTGGCGCGGGGAACGCACATGAGCAACCCCCTAAAAGCAGCCTTAAACAAGGAATGCTGAACAGAAGACTTTTGAAGAAGACAGACAGGGTAGAAACCTGATCCTTCAAGGTTAGAGACCGACTCCAACCCATGCAGTAAAGCTCCAGAACCCTGGGAACTGAGAACATCCAACAGGGAAGAGACCAAGACTCAACCAGTCAATGTAGGTACGCCATACCTTATAACAGATGGAAGAAGAAGTCATCTACCAAGCCTTCACCATGGACTCAACCATCGAGGTAGACAAACCGTTCTCCATCAAGATGGAGGTTTCAGCAGTCAGGCCGTCAAGGCCAGAGTTTGTAATTGGAATGGCGTAAAGGGTCCTAAGTGAGCAGATCTCAAATGAATGTAGAAAAGACATACAGAAACTGAATGCCCCGCCATGACATTACTAAGGCATCCATGGGCACAGTCAGAGGATCCTGGGACAGGGAGACAAAGGCCGGGAGCTTGTGATTGTGACGGAACGCAAACAGATCCACATCAGGTTGGCCCCAACGGTGATACAGAGATTGGAAAAACCCTGTTGGAGAGGGACCCCCCCGGAATGTATACCGCTGAAATGCAGGGACCATTGGCATCCACCCAGATCAGAATCAGAGACACTTCCTGGAGGACCCTCTTGCTCTGGGTCCCTCCCTGATGATTGATGTAGTCAACTTCCATTAGAGTGACCGTGCGCCCCTGAACAGGCAGGCCCTGAATAGAGTAGTCAAACGAACCAGAACTAACCTGATCGCTCACATCTTCAATACATTGATAGGTGAATGGGCCTCCTAAGGGCCCCACCTCCCCTGGAACCGCAAGGACCTCCAGAAGAACCCCCCGACCTGATAGACTGGCATCCGTGGTGACCGTCTCCCAGTCCATCCACTACAAGAGGGACCTCCTCACCAGGGTGGAAGACACCCAGACCCTGTCCAGGGATGCTGGGTCCTTGTCCCATACAGACAATAGGAGAAGTTGCAGAAGCCCCAAGAGGGACTGAACACAAGGGGCCGCTTCGAAGCACGCCACCATCAGGCCCACCAGCTGCATCCCCTGCCTGGTCAAGGGACGGGGACAGTTAGGAGGAACTGAACCTGTGTAAACAGATTGTCCACCTTCTGCTGAGGAAGGAATATCCTTGCCTGAACTGTGTCCAGATTCATTCCTAGGAATGAAGTTACCAAGGAAGGGGAAAGTGAGGACTTGGGGTGGCTGATCACCCATCCAGATGACTCCAGAATGGACACCACCAGCTGAGTATCCAACTTTGCCAGATGTAGAGACTGGGAAGTGATGAGGACGTCCAGGTAGTGCAGCACGCGGACGCCCCTTGGCCTCATCAGAGACATCACCCCCACCAGCACCTCGGTGAGCACTCTGGGAGCTGAAGAGAGGCCAGATGGCAAGGCCACAAATTGGCAGTGTTGATCTTCCAACGTGGATCTGAAGAATCTTGGTGTCCTGAAAACACAAGTATGTGAAAGAAAGCATCTTTGATATCCACAAACGGCATGAAGCCCCCAGGTCGCAAGGAGCAGATGGCTGAGTGCAGAGTTTCCATGAGGAAAGCGCCTGTACTTGACAATTTGCTGAAGATCTGTAAATCCAGAATGGGCCAGACTGCCCCATCTGTTTTGGGAGCTGTGAAAGGGTTGGTGTAGGGTCTCTTGCCTCTGTCTGTTAAGGGAAATCTGCAAATGACCCCCAGACCCAGCAGGCCTAGCACAGCCTGCGCCAGCACCTGAGCAGGAGCAGGGACCAGGAGTACCAGGGACCAGATAATCTTCGGGGAGGCCGCACAGCAAACACCATCTTGTAGTCGGAGGACACTACCTCCTAAATCCGCCGGTCTGAGGCGTGATGCCTCTAGACTTAAGCACGGTGCCGCAGCCGTCCCCTCACCCAGGCGGGTGAGGGCGCCCCATCATGCTTGAGGGGACTTGGGAGAGGATTTGGGCTTAGCCCCCCCAGAGGAGCCAGGGTGTTTTCTTCTGCTCCTGGGACAGGGAGTTGCGCGAGCCCCCGCGAAGGACACCCCTGGTTCCTGCTTAACACCATGGTGGAGGGTGGGAGGGGGGCCGAGACAGCCGTCTATGCTGGGGTAACTTACCTCTCCTACCAAACAGGTCTAGACGGGCCCCAAACAGACGTAGCCCCTTAAAGGGGAGCCCAGTAAGGGCCGCCTTCCCAGCATTGTCAGCACCCCACTGTCGCAGCCAGACCAAGCGACGTATAGCCACCACGAGGGCAGAAGTTCTTGCACACATTCTGATGGTGTCATCCAATGCTATTAGAACAAAATTTAGAAACACATCACAACTTGAGAGTGCATTAAACACCTCACAAGGGAGATCATCAGAGGCACTATCAAGCATATTTCTGACGAGGGTTCTAGTGGCCACAGCAGAAATGGCAGAGGCACAGACCTGGCGCAGCGCCGTCCCCGCACATGCAAAGGCGTGGGAGGCCAGCAAGTCAATCTTCCTATCCCAATCTCTTGGAACCCCGGGAAGTTTACTGGGACACTCCCATTCCTTGAGCACAAGGGAATGGAAATGTGCCTGCTCTAGAAATTCCAAACATGATGATGCGGTATGGAAACGCTCCCCTCTTTGCCTGGGAGCCTCACCAGGGAGAGAGATAGACAGAATCTCAAAGATCTGGGTCAATAATCCGTCAGTGTCATCCGGGGCCCAGGGGTCAGAGCCAGAATCGTCATGACCCCTTGGTCTCTCATCAGATGAGCCCGAGTCAGAAAAGAGCTCTCCATCAGAAGGGGTATAGCCACACAGATTCATAAACTCCTGAGATCCCATAGGGAAAACAGTATCATAAGGCGTCAGGTGCCGCTTCTTACCAGGGTCCTTACGCGCTAAGGACCTCGCAATAATCATTTCAGCAGTAGGTAGTCTAGAAGACACATCAGGCTGAGAATCCCCACTTGTATGCAACTCAGCAGGAGTGAGATTTAAGCTTGGGGGAGAAGTTGAAGTGAAACGAGGTGCAGCCACTGGCAGGACAGCGCTTGCTCAGCACAGGGTACACAGACCCATGCCTTGTCAGCATCAGCATGAGGTTGTCCACACGCCATGCACCGCCGGTCTTGTCCCAGAGGGACCCCGGTCACATTATCCTTAGATGCCTCCATATGGTGATTATAAGGCACAATATGCCAGTAGGGATTGACGCTATAAAGCAACCCTGGATGCCCCAATAACCCGCTAGGAAGTGGGAGTGATTTTACAAGGCCCGACTATCAATTACACCGGGCCGGGAGAAGCCAATGGATTCACCCTCTGAAAGACACAATGAGAAAAAGGGGTGTCGGAACCGAAACACACTAAAGTGACTACAAAGCCGCCCGCGAGGGCACTTACGGACCACAGTAAGTAAGAACGTCACACGTGCGCGCGACCGGATAACATGGCGCCGAGCACCTAGAAGGGCGGGCCAGAGCGAGCTGTGATGCGGGGCGCGCCATGCCAGGCCCCGCCCCCCGAAGAGCACGAAGTCCAACCGACAAGCAGCCAATGAGTACGCAGAAGCGTCTGAGGTAACGCCGCCACCCGACGCGGAACATCCAAATGAAGGAAAAAGGCACACGCGGCGGCGTTTACAGTGTAAAAAGACAATTCAGCGCGGCGGTTGACACCACATACACTAGTCAAAGCAGACATTACAAAGGCCATATGCACGTAATCACAATACACTGACATCCACACACCCCCCCTTCCTTTCTTTTCCCCCCGAAGGCTACAGGGAGAATGAGGGAGGATGGCGGCTCTTTGTACAGGGCCCACGGCTACCGGGGCATGGGGCAATAATGCGGGACGGGCGTCCCATGAAGGCTCACCATCAGCCTATACCGCCTACCCTTTGGTGGGGGACTGCGGTGGAGCAGCGCTCCTTAAGCACACATGGTGCCGCCTACCTTCACCCGACCAGCGCAGCCCAGGCTGGGAGGCACATCACACGAAGGACGGGTGGGAATAGTCCTACAGGGCCGCAGCCTTAAATAGCCCCGCTCACCTGCGACAGAGTGATAAGCACTGTAAGCACTGCAGAGAAATCTGGGGATTTGTGGGAGGTCCCCGGGTATTTGAGGGGCCGGGAGGAGCCAGTTTTGCATGTCTCTGCAGTGCAGCGCCATCTGGCGGAGGATAACCCAAGTGTAAGTAATCTATCTGGAGCAGGACATACTGTATACTAAGAATATTGCTGTTGGGAAAAGGCGCCCTTCCAATAAGAGAGAACTAGAGCAGTTTGCAAAGGAAAGTGGTCAACATTCCGCCTGAGAGGTTTAAGAATCCTATTGATGGTTATAGAAAGCAACTGATTTCAGCTATTTTTTCCAAAGGGTGTGCAACCAAATATTAAACTGGACCAACAGCCTGGCAAAGTTGAAAAAAAAAAAAAAAAGCGGCCATTTTGGAGCTTCCTCTTCCAGCATCTGCTGCTGCCTGACATAACTGACAATACACAGTAACAGGAAGCACTTCCTGTTTGCAGGTAGCCTGCAAATGCATGATCCGCCATTTTATTTTTTAAATTTCACTACAGCAGGAGTTAGAAAAAGGTAAATTAATATATGTGCAGCAACATGAAATGCCCTGTGGAGGGATGCGTATGAGAACTGTTTGTTGCTGGTCTGGTTAAATTCATTTTTTACTGTTGATCCGCTTTAACCCTTCTAGTGCCAGCTACGTGAGTCTCACGTAGCAGCCTCTACTCCACTTAAGTGCCAGCTACGTGAGACTCACGTAGCTGACTTTAAACCCCCACAGTAAAAAAAATATAAAAGTAAAATACTCACCTGACCCCTCGTTGGATTCAGCCGGGTCTCCTCTTTAATTTGGTGCCATCCGATCCCCCGTGGGGGGTCGGATGGCTCCAGGAGAGCCCCCGGAATAGCACCCCCCCCCCCCGTTTGGCAGCAGCAGCTGCTAACTGTAAAAAAAAAAAAAAATACAAATGACATTTACTTACCTGCAGTCGCGCTGCCTCCCTCCGGGTCTCCTCTTCACTGGGGGGGCCTCCGATCGCCCCCCCCAGCCTCTTCAGCTTCAGGGGAGAGCCTGAAAGGGCTCTCCCCTTCCTCTCCCGACGGGCGCCGCCATCTTGCTGTTAAGCCCCGCCCCTTTGGGGGCGGGGCTAATGACGTCACCGCCGGGTGTCATCGGGGCACCCGGCAGTTCTCTTCTCAGATGCCGGTGATGGCTGGGCGGAGAAGGAGGGAGGTAGGCGATCCTCCGATCGCCTGCCTCCCCCCTTCTCTGCCCAGCTGTCACCTGCATCAGATCGCCGCGGGACAATGCATATGAAGATCGGAGGTGAGTAAAGGTAAAATGTTTGTTTTTTTTTTAATAAACATATTACAAAACCTGTGTCTGTCTTTTTTCTTATACTGTTAACCCTTTGTGAACTGGTAAGGGGTCCATGACCCCTATACCAGTTCACAAGGCTGGGGGGATGGCAAGCCACCTGCGCTAGCAGGTGGCTTGCCATTAACCCCTGGCACCCCCATTACCTGCCTCCCCAAAGGCCAGGGGGGGGCAGAAGAGCCCGGGCCCACATGGGCTATGTGGGCTCGTAGGCTGCAGGGTGGGGGGGGCACAAAAGCTGGCCCCCCCACTCTGTGCCTACAAGCCCCCATAGCTGGTCCCGGGCTGGTTACTGTGGGTAAGGGGGACCCCACGTCATTTTTTTTTTTATTTTTAAGGGTTTTTAACCCTTAAAAATCAAAAAAAAAATGGGGTCCGCCCCCCCTGGGAGGGGGGACCCTATGTCATTTTTTTTTTTAATTAACCCTTTGTGTTCTGTCATCCAGCAGCTATAAAAGGCTTCTTGCAAGTGAGCAGAAGCCAGTGATCGCCGAGGGACAGAGTGCTCCAGGATGGATGGGAGGTGAGTACAGTGTAAAAAAAAAATAAAAATTAATAAAATATTTTTTTCTCTGCTTGTGTCTGTGTGATTATTTACTTTTAACCCCTTGTGAACTGGTAAGGGGTCCATGACCCCTATACCAGTTCACAAGGCTGGGGGGATGGCAAGCCACCTGCGCTAGCGGGTGGCTTGCCATTAACCCCCGGCACCCCCATTACCTGCCTCCCCAAAGGCCAGGGGGGGGCAGAAGAGCCCGGGCCCACATAGGCTATGTGGGCTCGTAGGCTGCAGGGTGGGGGGGCCACAAAAGCTGGCCCCCCCACTCTGTGCCTACAAGCCCCCATAGCTGGTCCCGGGCTGGTTACTTTGGGTAAGGGGGACCCCACGTCAATTTTTTTTTTGATTTTTAAGGGTTTTTAACCCTTAAAAATCAAAAAAAAAATGGGGTCCCCCTCCCCTGGGAGGGGGGACCCTATGTCATTTTTTTTCTCGATTTAACCCTTTGTAGTGTGGATGGTATTTGTATTTTTTTTGTGAATGTTATAAAATACTTGTTTCAGTTAGAGGGGTCTCCTGGGCAGGAACAGGGGGCTACCGATAAATATGTGGTACCGTTCTAATCGGTAGAAATGGGGCTTTCTCATGCAATATGATTTTCCTTAATAAAATACATTTTTTATTTAAAATAAAGGAGTCAATTTTCAAAAAAAATTTTTTATTTATTTATTTATTTTTTTAACTTAATAATATTGTAAAAAAAAAAAAATGTACAAACAAGACATTTCATGTTAAAGCCTAAACTCTGCTGCAAAAAATATATATATATAATTTTCCTGAAAGTTCCAGCAAAAATGGCGCAAAACATGGCGAAAACATGACGCAAAATGGGGAAAAATGGCCTGTCAACAGAGGGTGACAAAATCTCAAGTAGGCTGGCAATTAAAAGGGTTAATAGTACCTATGCATGTTGGGTATTGTTCTGTTCGGGAGACCTTGCGCTTTCAGACTTAGCTTGTTTTTTCTGGTTTGCATATTTATATTTTAGGAAAAGGTGTTTTTTATTCAGCTTTTTAATAAATTTTTTAGGGAAACCCTGCGCAACCAAAGAATTCTTTGAGGTAATAATTCCAGAAAGATGAGCCCACTAGAACAAGTTGGGTACCCTTAGAAAGCTTAACGTGTGTACTTTCAGGGAATATATGGTTTATGGGGGATATTCTAAATGTCAAGGGTTGTTTTGGTTGAAAAATCGCAAGGTGCGCACTTTGTCTGCAGAGCTGAAATTTTCAAGTAAAATTACCGTTACGCACATGCTTTACTTTGGGGTGTTTGGCAGCTCTTCCCTTGACAGTAGCTATGCATGTTGGGTATCGTTCTGTTCGGAGGTTGTTGCGTTTTCAGATTAAACTTGTTTTTTCTTGTTTGTATGTAGTTTTTTAGGAAAATGTGGCTTTGATTCTGCTTTTTTATCCTTTTTTTAGGGAAACTCTTTGCAACCAAAGAATCCATTGAGGGATTACTTCCAGAAAACTATGGCCACATCAACAAGCCTGGTACGCCTAGAAAGCCTGAGGTGTGTACTTCCAGAGAATATATAGTTTGTTGGGGGTATTTCAAATGTAAAGGGTTGTTTTTCTGGAAAAACTGCAAGGTGCGCATATTGCGTAGCATAGTTGTATTTTATCTGAAAATCCCCTAAAGCGCTGTTTCAGTTTGGGGGAGTCTCCTGGGCAGGAAAGGGTGTCTACCTATACATATGTGGTACCGCTGTAACCGGGAGAAATTGGGATTTCACACGCAATAAGATTTCATTGACAAACTTACATTTTTTATTACAAAAAAAACTACAATATGTAAAAATTTTTTTTTTTTTTTTTGCACATATTTCACCCAAAAATATTAAGAATACACCTAACAAATGACAAACAAGACATTTCATGTTAAAGCCCAGACTCTGCTGAAAAAAACAATATATCATTTTCCTGGGAAATCCCTGGAAATCCCTTCCAAAATCACATTTAAACGTGGGGAGCGCAAAATAGTGCAAAATGGTCTGGCAACAGAATGTGACAAAAACTCCAGGTAGGCTGGCACTTAAAGGGTTAAGTTAAGGGCGCCAAGAATTTTGTCCAGCACATTTTTGGCGTTTGCTGTGACATTATGTGCAATTTGCACTTTTCCTTCCTTTTTCTGGTTTAGTCCCAATAAACACAAAGGGAATAAACACGTGTAGAGCAAAAAAATACAATTCTGTGAAATACTCACCTGTAGAATTGGTATTATACGCATACAGCACGTCCTGCTCCAGATGTAGTAATTACATGTGGGTAATCCTCCGCCTCCGTGCACTGCCGACATGTAGAAAACAAGCTCCTCCTGGCCCTACATATACCGAAGGACCTCCCACAAATCCCCAGCATTGAAAAGCAGTGAGAATGAGAAGCCAGGAGAAACCAACCACCCAAAACTGGCAACAACAACAATGATAACAATCACCAAACAGTGGATCCAGAACAAAGTGAAACCAGGGTGGGGTGGAGCAGGACGTGCTGCATGCGTATAATACCAATTCTACAGGTGAGTATTTCACAGAATTGTATTATTCTAAGCATACAGCACGTCCTGCTCCAGATGTAGTAATTACATGTGGGACATCCAATAGCAGTGTCCGTAAAGTAGGGTGGGATCCCCAACAGAAAAGGCAACAGCAAGCAGTTTAAACTACTGCCGACTGAAAAACCTTGCGGCCAAACACAGCATCAGCTGAGGCCCTAACATCACCCTTGTAAAACTTTGTAAAGGTATGAACAGAAGACCAAGTAGCGGCCTTGCAAACTTGTTCCACAGAGGCCTGGTGCTGAAAAGCCCAAGAAGCCCCAACAGCTCGAGTAGAATGAGCAGTAAGACGAAAGGGGGGAGACTTCCCCTTAGTAGTATAGGCTTGAACCACAGCCTGACGAATCCATTTACTGATAGTAGACTTGGCGGGAGCCAAACCCTTCCTAGGCCCGTGAGGCACAACGAAGAGAGCATCCGTCTTCCTGAAAGCCTTAGTGATAACTAGGAAATACTTGACACACCTAACCACATCCAAGGAATGCAAAACCCTTTCCTTGGGTTACTAGGATTAGGGCACAAGGAAGGAAGTACAATATCTTGATTCAAATGAAATGCAGACACAACCTTAGGCAGAAAGTCTGGCTTGAAGCGAAACACCACCTTATCCTGGTGTGTCTCATAGTAGGGAGGCTGAATAGATAGAGCCGCCAACTCAGATACACGTCTAACAGAAGTGATAGCTACCAGGAATACAACCTTGAGCGTGAGAACAGCGAGAGCAGCCTCCTGAATAGGCTCAAAAGGAGCACCCTGCAGGGCCGATAACACCAAGTTTAAATCCCAAACAGGAACCATAGGTTTCCGAGGAGGCCGCACATGAGTGACCCCCTGAAAGAAAGTCTTGATAAGAGGGTGCTGGGCAAAGGTCTTCTGAAAGAAGATAGACAGGGCCGAAACCTGGCCCTTCAGGGTACTAAGCTTAAGACCTAAGTCTAGACCATGTTGTAAGAACTCCAGCACCCTGGAGACTAAGAATTCCCGGCAGGGAAGAGACCTGGATTCACACCAGTCAATGTAAGAACGCCAAACTCTATAGTAGATAGCAGAAGTCGTCTTTTTCCTGGCTTGCACCATAGTAGCCACTACAGATGCAGACAAACCCTTTTCCATCAGGATGGAGGTTTCAACAGCCAAGCCGTCAAAGCCAGAGTTAGTAAATTGGGATGGCGTAGAGACCCCTGAGTTAGAAGGTCTGGCAACCTTGGCAGATCGTACTGATCTACTGCCATTTGAACCACGTCTGCGAACCACACTCTTCTTGGCCACCTTGGGGCCACCAGAATCACGGGTACCCCTTCCATAGCAATCTTGCGCAGAACTCTGCCCAGAAGGGGAATTGGTGGAAACACATACAGGAGCCGAAACTCCCTCCAAGACATTGACAGGGCATCCGTGGCCAGAGCCAGAGCATCCTGAGACAGATACACAAAGCTCGGGAGCTTGTGATTGTGACGGGACACAAACAGATCCACGTCTGGCACACCCCAACGGTGACACAGGGCCTGAAAAACCCTGTTGCAGAGGGACCATTCCCCCTGACGAGACGATCCCCTGCTCAGAGCATCTGCCAGCAGGTTCTCCGCGCCCGGAATGTAGACAGCCGAGATGCATTGGACATTGGCTTCCGCCCATGTTAGAATCAGAGACACTTCCTGGAGAGCTCCCTTGCTCCGGATCCCTCCCTGATGATTGATGTAGGCAACCGCCTTTCTGTTCTCTGAACGTACCTGAACCGCCAGACCCTTCAGGTGCTGGGTCAATTGTTCCAGCACCAATCGGACCGCCCTGAGTTCCAGGACATTGATGGGTAGATGGGCCTCCTGAGGGCCCCACCTCCCCTGGAAGCGCAGGGACTTCCAGAATCCCCCCCCCCCCCCCCCAGCCCGACAGACTGGCATCCGTTGTGACCAACTCCCAGGAGGGAGCCAGGAAGGATCTGCCCCTTGTCAAGTTCCTGTGGTCCAGCCACCACGCAAGGGATTGCCTGACCGAGGGGGGGGGGGGGGGAACACCCAGATCTCGTCCAAGGACGCTGGGTCCTTGTTCCAGACTGACAGAAGGTGAAGCTGCAGAGTTCTCAAATGGAACTGGGCAAAGGGCACCGCCTCGAAGCTTGCCACCATCGAGCCCACCAACTGCATTACCTGCCAGATGGAGGGATGAGGGCTCGAAAGCAGGGACCTCACCTGCGTTGTCAGAGCTTCCACCTTCTGCGGAGGAAGGAATATCCTTGACCGAACTGTATCCAGAATCATCCTCAGGAACGGGGTCACTGAGGAGGGGGACAGAGAGGACTTGGGGTAATTGATCACCCAGCCAAATGACTCCAGGGTGGACACTACCAACCGAGTGTCCAGCTCTGTTTGCTGCAGAGACCGAGAGGTGATGAGTATATCGTCCAGGTAGGGGAACACTCGTACGCCCCTTAGTCTTAACAGTGACGTCACCCCTGCCAGCACCTTGGTGAACACCCTCCTGGGAGGCGACGTAAGGCCGAATGGCAGGGCCACGAACTGGTAATGCTGATCCAGCAGCGCAAATCTGAGAAACCTTTGGTGTCCTGGAAACACCGAAACATGCAGGTAAGCGTCCTTGATGTCCACAGATGTCATGAAGTCCCCTGGGCGCAACGAGGCAATGGCCGAGCACAGAGTTTCCATACGAAAATGTTTGTTTCTGACAAATCTGTTTAGGATTTTTAAATCCAGAATGGGTCTGACTGACCCGTCCTTCTTGGGCACTGTGAAAAGGTTGGAATAGAACCCCATGCCCCTGTCTCTTAAGGGGACCTTGCAAATGACCCCTAGATCTAGAAGGTCCTGCACAGCCAGCATCAAGACCCGAGCTGAGGCAGGGTCCTGTGGGATCCGGGACCCGACAAACCTGGTAGGGGGCCGAACAGTAAACTATCTTGTAACCGAAGGACACTACCTCCTGAATCCACCGGTCTGAGACGAGGCGTCTCCAGACATGCTCGAAGTGCTGTAGACGTCCCCCCACCCTGACAGGCGAGGGCGCCCCTTCATGCCTGGGGAGTCTTGGGAGGGGCTTTGGGCTTGGGCCCCCAGGAGGAACTGGGACGGCGTCCTCAGGAATCTGCACGAGACCCAGCGAAGGTCACTCCTCTACCTTGCTTAGCCCCACCGTAGGGGGTCGAGTGGGAGCTTGGGCCACGAAAGGGCCGAATCCGACGCTTGCGCTGGGGTAACTTGCCACCCTTGGCAAAAATATCTAACCTTTCTCCAAAGAGGCGCAGCCCCTTAAATGGAAGCCCCGTAAGGGCCTTCTTAGCGACGTTATCAGCGGCCCACTGGCGCAACCAGACCGCTCGGCGTATGGCTACCACAAGAGCAAAAGATCTAGCGCTCAGCTTAATAGCATCGTCCGATGCGGATAGGATATAGTTCACGAAAGTCTCACAGGCGGCCAGAGCATTGGCAGCATCAGAGGGCAAGTCATCCGTCCCTTCAAGAGCAGTCTTAACCACCGTCCTGAGCGTCACCGCCGTAATGGCTAAGGCGCAAACTGGGCGGAGCGACGTTCCCCCAAATGCAAAGGCATGACATGCCAGTTGGTCAACTCGCCGATCTTCCAAATCCCGCAGCGTAGTAGTGTCGGGGGAGTGCATAATAGAGGTGTTGGAAAGACTTAGAATTGGGGCATCAACCTCGGGTGGCAATGTCCAACACTTGACCAGGTCGGCAGGAAAGGGATATTTCTTATCCACAGCTTTAGGAACCCCATGGAGTTTGCTGTTTCCATTCTTTCAGCACATGGCTATTGAAATGAGTTTGTTCGGGAAACTCCAACCGCGCCCTAGCGGTGTGAAACAGATCACCCCTTTGCTGGGGAGCCGCGGCAGGGGGAGAGAGGGATAACACATCAAAGATCTGGGTCAGTAGTCTATCAATGTCGTCCGAGGACCAATGATCAGAACCAGACTCTTCCTGTCCCCTGGACTCGTTGTCGTATGACCCTGAGTCAGAGAACAGTTCCCCTTCCTCTGAGGGGGAATGTGCATAGGAAAGCAGTAAATCATCAGATTCTATAGGAAGTATAGTAGATTCAGGATTCAAATGACGCCTCTTGGCAGTGGCCTTGCGCCAGCAATTAAGTTTTCCACACTAGCCAGTCTAGTGGCCAAATCAGTATGAGAATCCCCACTAGTATTGGGGGTTAGGCTCAGGCTTGGGGGAGTAGGGGAAGCAAGGCGAGGTGCGGGCCCAGCCTCGGAAGAGGTGGGAATACTGGCTAGCGCCTGCTGAACACAAGGGACGCAGACCCGTGTATTGTCACCGCTGCTAGGCAAGACCCCACAAGCTATACACAGACGGGCTTGTCCCAAAGGAACCCCGTTCACAATATCCTGAGATGCCTCCATATGGTGATAATTATATACAATATGCCAGTAGGGATTGACGCTATAAAGCAACCCTGGATGCCCCAATGACCCGCTGGGAAGTGGGAGTGATTTTTTAAAGGTCTGGACCGGGCGCTACACCGGGCCGGGAGAAGCCACCGAGGTTCACGGTCTGAAAGACAAGGGGAACAGGGATGTCAGAGCCAAGCAAGGAGAAGCAAAAGCTAAAGAAAGGTTGCCCATGAGGGCACTTACAGAACAGCGAGGGGAGGACAGTCTTCACCACGCGCACGTGAGAAAGAAATGGCGCCAAGCGAACCTCGAAGGGCCGGCCAGAGCGGGAGATGACGCGGAACGCGCCAAACCAAACCACGCAAGCCCCCCCGGAGAGCGCGCAGCTCGAAGGCGCGCAGCCAATCAGAAAATCAGTAGCTATGCAACCGACAACCGATCTAGAAAATCACCTCAGAGAAAACTGACAGGGTGAATACGGGAATAAAACGCTGTAGCGCCCATGAACAGAGCCGCCGTCCGCGTCAAGTAAAAAAGCAAAAGGGCGCTGCGGCTAACTTAAACATAAGTGCGAAGCGCAGCTCTGACACTCGGTAACAGTTAAAGGCTATAAGTCTCTAGTGTAATTAGGGCAAGGTTAGGCCAACGTACACACAACCCCCCCCCCCTCTTTTTCCCCCCACTAACGGGGGGATCTAGGGAGGAAGGTGACCCAAAAATCAGGGTTCACCGTTACACGGGGCGTGGGGGCACTGATGCGGGAGGGGCATCCACTGAAGGCTTTGATGACCTGGAAACACAGGAATATCAAGGTAAGCATTTTTGATGTCCACAGACGTCATGAAATCGCCTGGGCGCAGGGAACTGATGGCAGAGCGCAGAGTTTCCATGCGAAAGCGCCTGCACCTGACAAATTTGTTGAGGATCTTCAAGTCCAGGATGGGCCTGACTGACCCATCTTTTTTGGGCACAGTGAAGAGGTTGGGATAGAAGCCATTGCCCCTTTCTCTTAAAGGGACCTTGCAGATGACCCCCAGCTCCAGAAGGCTTTGCACCGCCTGCACTAGATCCTGAGCTGACACAGGGTCCTGAGGAATCCGGGATCTGATGAACCTTGGGGGGAGGGCAGACAGCAAACTATCTTGTAACCGGAGGACACTACCTCCTGAATCCACCGGTCTGAGACATGAAGCCTCCAGCCGTGAGCAAAGTGCTGAAGCCGTCCCCCCACCCGGATGGGTGAGGGCGCCCCTTCATGCCTGAGGGGGCTTGGGAGAGGACTTAAGCTTGGAGCCCCAGGAGGAGCCAGGGCGTCCATGTCCTCTGCCCCTACCCCAGAAGTCTCCTCGGGCCCCAGTAAAGGAACCCCCCCTCCCTTGTCTAGCACCACGGTAGGGGGAGGAAAAGGAACCCTGACCCCGAAAGGGCCGAGACTGCCACCTGCGCTGGGGTAACCTACCTCCCTTAGCAAACAGATCCAGGTGGTCCCCAAACAGGCGTAGTCCTTTGAAGGGAAAACCAGTGAGGGTTTTTTGACAGCGTTGTCGGCAGCCCACTGGCGCAGCCAAACCAAGCCGCGTATAGCCACCACAAGGGCAGAAGTTCTGCCACACATTCTAATGGTGTCATCCAGGGCAGAGAGGACATAAGTCACAAAAACATCACAACTAGAGAGAGTGCATTAAACTCCTACCTAGACACAATCAGGGGCCCCATCAAGGATACTTCTGAGCAGGGTTCTAATAGCCACAGCTGTAATGGCAGAGGCACAGACCGGGCGCAGTGCCGTCCCCACACATGCAAAAGCATGGGACGCCAGCTGGTCAATGCACCGGTCCTCAGCATCCCGCAGGGTAGTAGAGTCAGGGGAGTGCATGACAGAGGTGTTAGATAACCCTAGGACCGGGGCATCCACTTTGGGAGGAGATGACCAACACTTCACCACATCAGCAGGAAAGGGATACTTCCTATCCCAACTCTTAGGTACACCGGGAAGTCTGCTGGGGCGCTCCCATTCCTTGAGCACAAGGTTATTAAAATGTGCTTGCTCAGGAAATTCCAAGCGCGACTTAGCAGTATGAAAAAGTTCCCCCTGTTGCCTGGGGAGGAGAGAGACTATTGGCTCAGATTTTTGAGGTTCTGTTTATCAGCATCATCAGGGGCCCAGGGGTCAGAACCAGAATCGTCATGTCCCCTGGGCCTCTCAGATGACCCCGAGTCGGAGAATAGCTCCCCTTCCTCCAAAGGGGTATAGCCAGACAGTTCCAAAAACTCATCAGCTTCCATATGGAAAAGAGTGACATCAGGCATTAAGTGCCGCTTTTTTGCAGAGGCCTTACGCGCCAAGGTATTAGCAATTAACTTCTCAACACTAGCCAGTCTAGAAGACACATCAGGCTGAGAATCCCCACTTGTATGCAACTCCGTGGGAGTGAGATTTAAGCTTGGGGGGAGTAGGTGAGGCGAAACGAAGCGCAGGCCCAGCCGCTGGAAGGCCGGATTGCAGCGCAAGCACCTGTTCGGCACAAGGTACACAGACTCGCGCATTGTCAGCGTCAATATGGGACACCCCACAAGCTACACACAGCCGGGCTTGTCCCGAAGGAACCCCGAGCACTTTATCCTGAGACGCCTCCATATGGTGATTATAGCGGCACAATAGGCCGATAGGGATTGACGCTATAAGAGAAACCCGGGATGCCCCAATAACCCCCTAGGGAAGTGGGAGTAATTAACACTAGGCCTCACAAGTTAATAAACTAAATAGAGGAAGTAGGGCCGGGAGAAGCCAAGAGGGTTCGGCCAGACTGAAAAAGACATAAGCAAAGGGTAAGCGTACAAGTAAATAACGGAATAAAGCCGCCCGCGAGGGCACTCACGGACCGCGGTAGGTAGAAGCCCATCACGCAGCAGGCTGTAACCAAGAAAAAAAATGGCGTCGGGTATACGAGGGGCAGGCCGCAGGGACAGTGACGCGGAACGCGCCAAACGCGGGCCCCGCCGCGCGGCGGCAGCAATTTCAAGACACAATAAGTGCAAACAAGTCAGCGCGGCGACTGGCGCCAAGCATAATAAAATAATGAAGTGAAGCACGAAGGCCAATACACATACATACACACCCCCCCCTCCCCACCCCCCAAAGGCTACAAGGAGAGCGAGGGAGGACAGTGGCCACTTAACAGGACCCACCGATAGACAGGGGCAAGGGGCAATAGTGCGGGAGGGACATCCCATAGAGGCTCACTATATGCCTATACCGCCTACCCTTTGGTGGGGGATTGCGGTGGAGCAGCGCTCCTAAGCACGTAATATCCAAAGCGCCTCGATCCACCACAAAATATATCACCATCCACGCCAAACTGTGGACACGTGTTTCAGGTTTTTCCCCTCATCGAGTTACATGGTGACATTAGGGAGAGGCTTGGTGTACCAAGCAACTGCCATAAACCTGGTTAGGGATAGACCCATGTTAGGCGTATAGTGGTTTAAAGGGGATTTAAAATCCCTCTATTCAAAAAAAAAAAAAAAACTCTGTCCAACGATTTTCCAGGAAGGAAACACAAAGAAATGAGGTGAAGAGGAAGGGGTCGGGCTTTTAACCTCTGTTCATGTTTGTGCGCCTTCTTAAAATGGAAAGTATTTGCATCGGGCATACAAGCCAAGAATAGTGGAATTTCTCCCAGAATCCATTGCAGTAGGTGGACCATTCATTTGAATCCCTAACCAGGTCTACTGCTATATTCTGGCACTCCAAGCCTCACCACCCACATGACCATCCAGCCCTGGTGAGGGTCAAAAGCCCGGAAACCGTATGCCCCATGCAAATACGTTTTGTTTTAGGAAAGCACTTTCTGCCTTATACCTTTAAAGCAGAGCAAAACCCAACACAGCCACTGGCCTTTCCTTGTAGCATCCCAAATCCCCCCCCCCCCCATGCACAACAAAAAACTTACCTTACCTGGCTCTCTCTAATGTAAACACAGGAGGCGCATACCCAGCATCTTTGGGCTGTGTACGCGCCTCCAGCAATTCAGATAGCTTGTGCTCCCAGAAACAGAGGCCTTTATCGAGTATTACATATGCATGGCAAATGACGAGTTAACAGCAGTCTGAGGGGTTTCACACAGCGGGGCATCCTGATTTAGGAGGGGAACGATACCCAGGACAGACAAAATCCCAGATATTGTTCCTTTAATAGAGGACTTCTAGATCCCTTTAATCGCTGTATACCGCCTAACATGGGTCTCTCCCTAACCAGGCTTGTGACGATGCAGATTGTGCTAGATTAAAAGGCAGAGTCCAGTTGGCAGCGGGAGAAAACTATTATTTAGAAAAAAGATGTCAAGTCATATATTTTATGAGTGCACTGACCTAGTAAGAAGAAATACATTGAGCAAGGAGACAAGCGTAGTAAGCTGGTACCAGCCTGTACCCAGCCACCAAAACATTCCAGATGCAGCCTTTCCTGCAAGAGAAAGTAGAGTGATTAGACCAACTATAAACACAGAAAGCCGGGAGCTGATGCAGATGCGCATTGCATGATAAGTGCAAGCCAAAAAAAGGAAATGATATAGCACAAAATACACACAAACACAACAAGGAACATCATTAAATGTATGAGCATTAATGAAAAGGCCATGCAGACTATTTAGACATTTACAGAGCCCCTCCAAGGCAGAGGTGATAAGCACATTACAGAAAAAAAAATTAATCTTAAATATGAAAACATCATCCAGCAGTAAAGTAAGTGAATGAATGAATGCACTCTACATTCCAATGTGCAAAATAAAAATAATAACCTGGTGATACAATGGCCAACCAAAGAAACGACAACACCTTCCTGGATACAAACCATCCAGCAGCTCCAGTACTGCGCACCGCTTGCATTAAGTAGTAACCTAAAAATACAGATGAGATAAGTCCTCAGGATGCTGTACGTTAAGAGGCACGTATGTGTAGAATAGGGAGGAGGAGGATCAGATGGATACAAGTTAAGTACTGAGAAAAACAGGAGCACATCTCTTCAGCTTATCCATTTCCTTTCCCTTTCCCATTCTCAGCTTCTTTAATCTTACGTGATGAAGACCATGTGTACTTGAGTTTTATCAATCATATATTTCTTGCTGCCCTATAAAATTTGCACTAGAAAAAGATGACTAAGATGAAGGGCAGGGAAGCATATTGAAGTTGTGCATTTATAGCCTAAAAAAGTTCCATGGTTGCTCAAAACCTTCATTGTCCAATTAATATTGAACCATGTATTCAAGAACCAGAGGGACCACTCTAGTGTTTCCTTCAGCGTTTGAGGGGTGAGGCAGGGTAAGGTAAAGATGAGCAAAAGGCCTTGTTCACACAAAAGCAATTGAGGTTTGCTCGTGATGCACAGAAATCACTTTAGAAAAAAGTCCTGCTTGTAGCATTTTGGGGAACCATCCATCTGTTATAAATGGGCCAATATCAGTCTATCGGCCCCAGCTACACACGGGGAAGTGTGCTGTGTGCAGCATTTTTGGGAAATCCCAGCTATCCCATCAGGCAAACTAGGTTAAAAAATGCCCTCTGCATGGTCAATGTTTGTCATTTTAGCATTAACAGACTGCAGACCCTTAAAAAGAGGGGATCCCCCTTTGCTTCCCCTGCAACAGACGAGCATGCACTCCAGAATTCATTGGGCACCTGACCAACGCTCACTGTTTGTGCTAACTTCATCCCTATGTCAGTCACTACGAATGTGCACATGCAACTTTATTCACCGAGATAGAGTGTGCATGCCCCTGCAGTGTCACAGTGACTGACAGACGCAAGGGGTGGCCGGAGAGTTTCTGAGCCCTGGACTAGCCGAAAGCTACTTTGGGAGGATAAAAATACCATTTTGTGATTACTCACCTGTAAAATGGGTATTATAAGTATGTCACACACCCCGCTTCCACTATTCATGACATATGGGTTATGGTCCAGTAGAGGGCGAACTTCTGCAGAGATGAAAGCAAAAAAGAAGCCCCTCCCGGTCCATAAATACCTGGGACCTCCCACACATTCCCCAGTATATGACAGCAGTAAGGGGACCAGGAAGAGACAATAAAACATTCTAAATAAAAGGTTCACCATATAAAGGATCCAGAATACCAAAGGGCAGGATGAAGCGGGGTGTGTGACATACTTATAATACCCATTTTACAGGTGAGTAATCACAAAATGGTATTATTCCAAGTATGTCACACCCCGCTTCCACTATTCATGACATGTGGGACATCCAATAGCAGTGTCCATCATGGGTGGGGATCCAAATACAGCAAAAAAAAAAATGCACAAATTTAAACCACTGCAGCTTGAAGAACCTTGCGGCCAAAAACAGCATCCGCTGAGGCCCGCACATCAACCTTATAAAACTTGGAAAAAGTATGAACGGAAGACCAAGTAACAGCCTTACAAACTTGTTCAACAGAAGCCTGGTGCTGAAAGGCCCAGGAAGCCCCAACAGCACGTGAGCAGTGATCTTAAAAGGAGGAACCCTCGCCTTAGCGGAATAGGCCCCAACAATGGCCTGACTTATCCATTTACTAATGGTAGACTTTCACCTTTCAGGGCCCTGGCTGTCATTGCTAGGCTTAGGACACAAGGAAGGGAGAACTACATCCCGATTGAGATGGCAAGCAGAAGCGAAAAACCACCTTGTCCTGGTGTCTCCCAAAGTAAGGGGCCTGAATAGACAGAGCCGCCAACTCAGAGACACGTCGAACAGGAGGTAATAGCCACCAGAAAGGCAACCTTTTGAGTGAACACAGAAAGTGCCATATCCTGCACCGGCTCAAAAGGAGGCCCCTGGAGGGCCAAGAGAACCAAATTTAGGTCCCAAACTGGAACCAAAGGCTTTCTAGGGGGCCGAACATGAGTGACCCCTTGGAAAAAAAAGTCTTGACCAGATGATGCAAGGCAAAGGACCTTTGAAAAAAAAGACAGCCAGGGCAGAAACCTGACCCTTCAAAGTACTGAGCTGGAACCCCAGATACAGACCGTGTTGTAGAAACTCCAAAATCCTAGGAATCGAAAACACCCTGCAAGGTAAGGCCCTAGCCTCACACCAGTCAATATCGGTCCGCCGAGCCCTAAAGTAAATGGTAGAGGAAGACCTCTTCCTAGCTCTAATCAAGGATTGAGTAACCGCCTCTGACAAACCTTCCTCCCTCAGGATGAAGGTTTCAGCAGCCACACCGTCAAAGCAAGCGTTTGTAAATTTGGGGTAACGTAGCTGACCCTGAGAGATCAGATCCGGAAACAGGGGCAGCCTGTACTGACCTACCACCAGTCTTACGACGTCTGCGAACCAAACCTGTCTTGGCCACCTTGGGGCCACCGGAATTGCTGGTGCCCCCTCTAGAGCCAGCTTGCGCACTACCTTGCCCACCACGGAGAAGGGGGGAAACAGGTACAGAAAGCCCAGATCCCTCCAGGCAAGGGACAAGGCATCCACTGCCAGGGCCAGAGGATCCTGAGACAGATACAAAGGTTGAGAGCTTGTGATGTGTGCCGAGAGGCAAAGAGATCCACCTCCGGAGTCCCCCACTTGTGACACAGGGACCGAAATACCCTGTGGTTGAGAGACCATTCCCCTCGGCAAGAGAATCCCCTGCTCAGGGAGTCCGCCTCCGTGTTCTCCACTCCCGGAATGCACACTGCCGAGATGCGAGGAACATTGCTCTCCGCCCATGTCAGAATCAGACACACTTCCCTGAGGGCACTCCTGCTGCGAGTCCCTCCTTGGCGATTGATGTAAGCTACCGCAGTTCGATTGTCTGATCGAACCTGAACTGGTAAGCCTTGTAGGTGAAGTGTCAGACGTGACGTGACGGATAGCTCTGAGCTCCAAGACATTGATGGGGGTGTGAGCCTTCTGAGGACCCCACAACCCCTGGAACTGATGATCCTTCCAGAAACCTCCCCAGCCCGACAGGCTGGCATCCGTGGCAACCGTCTCCCAACAAGGGGCCAGAAAGGATCTGCCCTTCATCAGACTGTTTGGTTCCAGCCACCACTGAAGGGACTGCCGAACCCTGGGAGACATCAGAAAACACTGATCCAAGGACTGTGGACATCTCATGTGGAGCGACCTCATGTGGAACTGAGCAAAAGGGACTGCCTCGTAGGAAGCCACCATCAAACCTACCAGAGTCATCCCTAGCCGGATAGAAGGGCGAGGATTGGTTAGGAGAACACGTATCAGATCCTGAACCCTCTGCACCTGTGGCTGAGGTAGGAACACTCTGGCCTGACTGGTATCCAGATTCATGCCCAGAAAAGGGATCTCCCTTGATGGGGAGAGAGAAGACTTGGGGTGGTTGATCACCCATCCGAACCTTTCCAACGTCGTCACAACCGTCCTGGAGTCCAGCTCCGCCTGGCAGAGGGAAGAAGCTGTAATGAGTAGGTCGTCCAGATACGGCACAATGCGAATGCCCTGGGCTCTGAGCAGGGCCATTATGCCCGCCAGAACCTTAGTAAAACACCCTCGGTGCCGAAGTCAGCCCGAACGGGAGGGCCACAAACTGAAAATGCTGATCTCCAACCACGAACCTGAGAAATCTCTGGTGTGCTGGGAAAATTGGTACATGAAGGTAAGCATCCTTGATGTCTATGGACGTCATGAAATCCCCCTGACGAAGAGAACCGATGGCTGAGCGCAGAGTCTCCATGCGGAACTTCTTGGTTCTGATAAACCTGTTGAGAAGCTTCAAATCCAGAATGGGTCTTATGGAGCCATCCTTTTTGGGAACCGTGAAAAGGTTGGAATAATAGCCCCGCCTCTCTCTGAAAGGCACCGGGCATATGACCGCCATGCCCAGGAGATTCTTTACAGCCAACAGGAGCCCCTGCGCCGCCCGAGGATCCGATGGCACCCCAGACCGTAGGAATCTGGGAGGAGGCCGGTACTCGAACTCCAGTTTGTACCCAGACGAGACCACTTCCAATATCCACTTGTCTGTGACCTCCTAGGCCCAGACCTGGAAGAAGAGCCGCAGCCGTCCCCCCACCCATAAGGGTGAGGGCGCCTCCTCATTGCTGAGCTGGCTTGGCAGTGGGCTTGGAACCCCAGGTAGAGGCTGGACGGGCGCGTCCCCTGCCTCTGTTCCAGGAATCACCTCTGAAGCTAGAGTAGGCAAGACCTCTGCCTACTCTGGCACCGCTAAAGGAAGGATTGAAGGATCTTGCCCCCCGAAAGGAGCGACGCTGCTTCTTACGCTGAGGTAGCTTTCCACCTTTCGCCACAGAATCCAATTTGTCACCAAACAGCCGCATACCCAGGAAGGGCAGTGCTGTAAGTGATTTCTTGGCCGCTATGTCAGCCGCCCACTGGCGTAGCCATACCGATCGGCGCATGGCCACCAGCAGAGCCGAGGTTCTACTACACATGATAATAGTGTCATCCATAGCCGCCAACACAAAATTCATGAACAATTCACACATCTTAAGGGCTGTGAATTCAACGCTGGCCGGGTTGAGCTGGGACCCTTTTAACATGTCCCTAACCTCAGACCTGGTAGCCACAGCCACGAGTGCTGATGCACAAACAGGCTGCAAGGCTGAACCCACACTGGCAAAGGCATGGCATGCCATCTGATCAATGCGCTTATCCTCGCCATCCTTAAGGGTAGTGGCGTCAGGAGTGTGTACAACGGAGGTGTTGGAAAATCCTAAGATGGGTGCATCGACCTCGGGAGGGGAAGACCATCGCTTCACCGTGTCCACCGGGAAGGGATACTTCTTATCCCATCCCTGAGGAACACCGGAAAGCCGAATCGGCTTCTCCCATTCTCTAAGAATCATGCTATCAAAATGATCCTGATTTGGGAACTCCCAAGTGGGGCTTAGAGGAGCCAAAGAATTCCCCCATCTTCGGAGGGGCCTCCAGAACCTCTAAGAGATGGGCCAGGACTTTGGGGGCATCAACAGCATCCCCCAGCGCTTGCCCGGCATCAGAATCAAAGAACTGCAGTTCTTCAGTCTCAGATTCCCCAAACAATTCCCCCTCCTCAAGAGGGGAATAATCAGACCAGTCAGGGGAGTCATAATCATCAAAATCATGTACCGGCGTAGTCTGTAACAGATGCCTTTTCTGCCCACTGAGCTAGAAATAATTTTCTCGTGGTTGGCCAGCCTAGCACATACATCAGAGTGCGACTGCCCGCTAATGACCGGGTCACTTGGGGTACGGATAATGCGGGGTGGGGAAAGAGGAGATGGGCGGCACTGACCTAGACGCCTGTGATCCCGACTGCCGCGTTATGGCCTGTTGCGCACATGGTATGCAAATTAGTACATTTTCCCCTGTAAGGGGTACCCCACAACCCACACATAGCCGGGATTGTCCCGAAGGGAGCCCGAGCCCGGTATCCTGTGGAGCCTCCATATGGTGATTTTAAAGGTAGTCGCAATGACCAGAGGGAATTACGCTGATAAGCTACCCGGGATGCCCCTTTTAAGTCTCAAGTGGGAGGATTTTAGGTGCCCAATTTACTCTAGGGACCCTAGGCCAGGGAGAACCCCCTTTAAAGCAGGTAGCAGGGAGTCCTCCTGAAAGACACAAGCAGTGGCCATAAACACATGCGCACACACACACACACAGATAAATAGCAAAGTAACCAACAAATAGTTAACCACACAGTGTGACCTGTGCTGCCCCCAGCTGAAGGGGACACAATTATACTGAATAAGGATGAAAATAGGGGCCCAGGAGCAGGGCTGTGGAGTCGGTAGATAAATGTTCCGACTCCTCAGTTTTTTGTACTTCCGACTCAACTCCCCGACTCCGACTCCTCTGTATTAATATGTGAATGTATTTTATACATTCCTTGAAGGAAAGAAAGGCAACATACATGTCATTACCACAGGACTACTGGCTGGGAAGCCAACAGTCTACTGTATTGAACAGTTTAAGCAAAAGAAACACAATGAAAACAACAAAGTTTTGTAAAAAATGTATTTATTAATATTATTAATCAAGTGGCTGGATAGTAGCAGCAGGCATAAACATCAGGAACTTAACCAGTTCAAAAATACAAACCACATTATTTGGTTGTTTTAGAACAAAAACAAAAAGCTCATCTATATGAACCAAAAACAAAATTTGTAAAACCTAGAAATGGTGTATATTAATCTTGAAATGTAGTTATAGGCTTAGCAAATGCAAATCAATTCAATGTAGAGTTCTAAGGAAGAGAATTGCCTCTGCCAGGTCCTCTTTCATAGAGGCTCTTAAGTCAGACTATTTTTAGGGCTGAAAATAATCTTTCAACACTGACTTGGGTGGGTGGCATTGCAGTAACTATTCTGGCCACATCACTAACGATCTCTGGATAAACAAGGATGGCTTCTTCAACAGTAAGTTTTGATGAGCGATCATACTTTAAAAACTTTTTAGTGCTTTATAAAACTCCTGTTGGAACTTTTTATTTGGACATTTACTGGTTCTGTTATGCGTCGTCGCTTTCCTTTAGCAACTTCCATTTTGTCTAATAAGGAATCAAAGTCTAATTCTTTGTTTGAAGAAGATGATCCTGAGTTACCACTATTGCTTAAAAGAACTTCATCCTCCTGTGGAGGCATTTCAGGTCGTAATCCCTTCATGCGAACTGCTACATCATAGAGGGCCTTTTTCCGAGTAGCAGTCTGTTCACTGTTCAACAAAAGTCGGCTCATTGGGTCGACATAAATAGCCGCTAACAAGATTTCATTTTCCAGAAAAAGAGACTCTTTACATCATTGAAGATGCAATGCACTCAGCTATTAACCCTCCATTTTTGTTCAGGCAATATAACAGCCTCTTCCATTCCAAGAGGAATTTACCCGGGGTTAGATCGTCACATTGCAACCTCTTGGTGACAGTGAAGGGGTGAGAAAGAAGGTTCTCCAGCTCTTTTGTTTGTGTCCACTGGCTTTCAGTTAATGCAATATTTTCATTGTCCATTTCTTCTATGAAGTCTTTAAGTTCAAGCAAATGCTTGCGAGTTGTTTGATCCAAAATGGCTCCTTTTACTGCATGTCTTTTCAAAATTGCATCTGTTTTCGGGGCCCTGGCTGCAACAGTTACTTGCCGTAATTTGCCAATTAGTGTAGCTGCATGGCGATCTTTTAATCCATCTCTTATGGCAAGTTGCAGTGTATGAACAGCACATCGCATATGATGGAATAGTAGCAAGATTCATTGCTTCTTCAACAAAGTTGTCTAAAAAAATTTCAGCATTCTCTTCAGTTTCTAAACTTTCTCCAATACTTGCAGAGCTTTCTTCCTCTAACTCTAATATCCGTTTGTTACCTTCATCTGCGTTTATCTTCTCAATTGTGCTCAACATGTTAGAAGCGTTATTTGTCACAACACATAAAATCTGTTCCTTTTTAATTTCAAAATCTTTTAGAACACCCTCCACTAACTTCTGAAGGTAATCACTGGTGTGATGTGCCTGAGTGTCCTTTAATCCGAGGGTCTGTGTTATTGTTTTGTTATTTTCATCCACAAATCTAACATTAATAGCAAAATAATTGACTCTGACGTGTGCATGCATCCATTTTAAGGAAGACAAACGTCCTTTCAGAACTTTCTGTAGTTCTTTTTTACATTTGGCCTCCTCAATTATAAGTTTCCTTATACTTTGTCTTTCCAGAGAAACACAGTTTTTTTTTGCCATTTCTCCATTTAGGCCCAAAAAGGCTGTCTGTGAAAAGAAGGATAGTGGTACACTATTCTTTACCACCATTTCAATAATGTGGTGTTTGAATTTTTCTGGTGTCATCCTTATGATAACTTTGTCAGATATAAAGAATTTTCTTATTTGTGATTGTTCTCCAGTAGATTTCTGAACGTTTTTTGTCACAGAAGTAGATGCAATGTTTTCATTGCTATCTTTCTCATTCACGGCTTCTAACACTTTGGAATGAAAACGCTGTAAGTTTCTTTTCAAATTTGATGCTCTTGTAGGTGCATTTTTATCAGGCCCACTGAAACTGCAAATTTTTGCATCACATTGTTTTTCACCATCATCTTTTCTAATACATTGGCACACGTAATGTTTTCCATCACTTGATAATGCAAAGTGCTCATAAACTGTAGACTTTGTCGTGTTTGTTGTTAGCAGTCTTTTTGCCATTGTTTAGGATGCCTCTTTCCCTAAAATAGGTTATACTAACTGCCATATCATTAGATTTTAAATATCAACATACACAGTCTTGTAAGTTGTACATACATGGCTTTATACAAACAAATAAGCTATATATCCCAGCACTAAACCTAGACATTTGTCCTATACAGAAAAACATGCACAGACATGTACTGAACACAGCCTACATTTTAGTACTTAGTACTATAAACATTCATACATTCCTGCACCACACTTACAAACCTAGGATAGACAGTTTCTTCCAGAAACATGTACACATGTCTTCCCTCATACATACCTAGACACACAATTCTTCATTACACAGGCATGCAGGTTTTAAAAATACCATTTTGTGAGTACTCACCTGTAAAATGGTTATTACGAGTATGTCACACACCCCACTTCCAAATATTCATGACACTTGGGAACCCGACCTGTAGAGGGCGATCTTGCAGAGATGACATGGAAAAAGGAGCCCCTCCCGGTCCATAAGTACTGGGTTCCTCCCACTATTCCTCAGTCTTTTTAAAAAGCAGTGAAGAACCAGGAAGAGCAAATTATATTCCATAATTGAAAAATAGTTTGAAAATAATAATCACCATATAAAGTATCCCTTAGAACAAAAAAGGGCGGGGGAAGTGGGGTGTGTGACATACTCGTAATAACCATTTTACAGGTGAGTACTCACAAAATGGTATTATTCCTAGTATGTCACACACCCCACTTCCAAATATTCATGACACTTGGGACATCCAATAGCAGTGTCTATAATGGGTGGGGATCCCCAAGGAATAATGCATAACTTAAATTACTGCAGCTTGCAGAATTTTGCAGCCAAAAGCAGCATCCGCTGAGGCCCGCACATCAACCTTGTAAAAATTAGAAAAAGTATGCACAGAAGACCAAGTCGCAGCCTTGCAAACTTGTTCAACAGAAGCCTGGTGCTGAAAAGCCCAGGAAGCTCCAATAGCACGAGTAGAATGAGCGGTGACACGAAAAGGGGGAACCTTCCCCTTAGCCATATAGGCCCCAATGATGGCCTGACGTATCCACTTACTAAGGGATGATTTGGCAGGAGCAAAACCCTTCTTGGGCCCAGAAGGCACAACAAAAAAGGCACCGTCTTGCAGAAGGCCGAAGTAGTAACTAAATAATACTTAACACAACGAACTACATCCAAAGAATGTAAGACCCTTTCCTTGTCGTTACTAGGTTTAGGACACAAGGAAGGAAGAACTATATCCTGATTTAGGTGGAAAGCAGACACCACCTTAGAAAGGAAATCCGGTTTAAAACGGAAAAATACAACTCTGAAGTACTCACCTGTAGAGTTGGTATTATACGCATACAGCACGTCCTGCTCCAGAAGTAGTAATAACATGTGGGTAGTCCTCGGCCGCCGCGCACTGCAGACATGTCGAAAACAAGCTCCTCCCGGCCCTTCATATACTGGAGGACCTCCCACAAATCCCCAGCATTGAAAAGCAGTGAGAAATGGAGACCAGGAGAAAGCAACCACCCAAAACTGGCAAAAATATCAAAGATAACAATCACCAACAGGGGATCCAGAACAAGGTGAAACAGGGTGGGGTGGAGCAGGACGTGCCGTATGTGTATAATACCAACTCTACAGGTGAGTACTTCACAGAGTTGTATTATTCTAAGCATACAGCACGTTCTGCTCCAGAAGTAGTAATAACATGTGGGACATCCAATAGCAGTGTCCATAAAGCAGGGTGGGATCCCCAACAGAAGGCAGCAGCAGGCAGTCTAAACCACTGCCGCCTACAGAACCTTGCGGCCAAACACAGCGTCAGCTGAGGCCCGAACATCAACCTTGTAAAACTTAGTAAAGGTATGTACAGAAGACCAAGTAGCGGCCTTGCAAACTTGTTCAGAGGCCTGGTGCTGAAAGGCCCAAGAAGCCCCAACAGCTCAAGTAGAATGAGCAGTAAGACGAAAGGGGGGAGTCTTCCCCTTGGCAGTATAGGCTTGAACAACAGCCTGACGAATCCATTTACTGATGGTAGACTTGGCGGGAGCCAAACCCTTCCTAGGCCCATGAGGCACAACGAAGAGAGCATCCGTCTTCCTAAAGGCCTGCGTGGTAACCAAGTAAGACCTGACACACCTGACCATATCCAAGGAATGCAAAACCCTTTCCTTAGGGTTACTAGGATTGGGGCACAAGGAAGGAAGAACGATATCTTGATTCAAATGAAATGCAGACACAACCTTAGGCAGGAAGTCTGGCTTGAAGTGAAACACCACCTTGTCCCGGTGTCTCTCAAAGTAGGGAGGCTGAATAGACAAGGCAGCCAACTCAGACACACGTCTGACCGAAGTAATGGCTACCAGGAAGACAACCTTGATCGTGAACACAGCTAGGGCGGCCTTGTGGATAGGCTCAAATGGAGCCCCCTGCAGGGCCGACAACACCAAGTTCAGGTCCCAAACAGGAACCATAGGTTTCCAAGGAGGGCGCACATGAGTGACTACCTGAAAGAAGATCTTGATAAGAGAGTGATGGGCAAAAGTCTTCTGAAAAAAGATGGACAGGGCCGAAACCTGGCCCTTCAAGGTACTGAGCTTGAGACCTAAGTCTAGGCCATGTTGTAAGAACTCCAGCACCCTGGATACTAAGAATTCCGGGCAGGGAAGAGACCTGGATTCACACCAGTCAATGTAAGCCCGCCACACTCTATAGTAGATGGCAGCAGAAGTCTTCTTCTTGGCTTGGACCATGGTAGCCACAACAGACTCAGACAAACCTTTTTCCCTCAAGATGGCGGTTTCAATAGCCAGGCCGTCAAAGCCAGCGTTAGTAAATTGGGATGGCGTAGAGACCCTTGGGTCAGAAGGTCTGGTAACCTTGGCAGATCGCACTGATCTACTGCCATTTGAACCACGTCCGCGAACCACACTCTTCTTGGCCACCAGAATCGCGGGTACCCCTTCCAGAGCGATCTTGCGCAGCACTCTGCCCAGGAGGGGAATTGGTGGAAACACATACAGGAGCCGAAACTCCTTCCAAGACATTGACAGGGCATCCGTGGCCAGAGCCAGAGGGTCCTGAGACAGGGATACAAAGCTCGGGAGCTTGTGATTGTGACGCAAAGAGATCCACGTCCGGCACACCCCAACGGTGACAAAGTGACTGAAATACCCTGTCGCAGAGGGACCATTCCCCCTGACGGGACGACCCCCTGCTCGGAGCATCTGCTAGCAGATTCTCCGTCCCCGGAATGTAGACAGCCGATATGCATTGTACATTGGTCTCTGCCCAAGTTAGAATCAGAGACACCTCCTGGAGAGCACCCTTGCTCCGGGTTCCTCCCTGATGATTGATGTAGGCTACGGCCGTCCTGTTGTCTGAGCGTACCTGAACCGCCAGACCCTTCAGGTGCTGGGTCAATCTTTCCAGTACCAACCTGAGCGCTCTGAGTTCCAGGACATTGATAGGAAGATGGGCCTCCCGAGGGCCCCATCTCCCCTGGAAGCGCAGGGACTTCCAGAAACCCCCCCCCCCAGCCCGAAAGACTGGCATCAGTCGTGACCGTCTCCCAGGAGGGAGCCAGGAAGGATCTGCCCCTTGTCAAATTCCTGTGGTCCAACCACCACGCAAGGGATTGACTGACCGAGGGGGGAATTGCCCAGCTGTCGTCCAGAGACGCTGGGTCCTTGTTCCATACTGACAGAAGGTGAAGCTGCAGGGTTCTCAAATGAAACTGGGCATAGGGCACTGCCTCGAAGCTTGCCACCATCGAGCCCACCAACTGCATTCCCTGCCGGATGGAGGGACGAGGGTCCGCGAGCAGGGATCTCGCCTGGGTTATCAGAGCTTCCACCTTCAGCGGAGGAAGGAATATCCTTGATTGAACCGAGTCCAGAATCATCCCCAGAAACGGTGTCACTGAGGAGGGGGACAGAGAGGACTTTGGGTAATTGATCACCCAGCCGAATAACTCCAGGGTGGACACCACCGACCGAGTGTCCAGCTCTGCCTGCTGCAGAGACTGAGAGGTGATGAGAATATCGTCCAGGTAGGGCAACACACGTATGCCTTTTAGTCTTAAAGCGGACCTTCACTCTAAATAAGAGTCTATCTTATATGTTTCCCACACCCTGTACATACAGATTGCTCACATTAAAAATCATCCTACCTGCATCTACTGCATTTTATAAGCCTTTAAACATCCAAGATGGCGGCTTATGGAAGCTGCCATTTTTGCAGGCAGCCTGCAAACAGGAAGTGCCTGCAAACAGGAAGTGACTGTGCTGCTCTGCATTCTGGGACTGCTGACCTTTCCCTGACCTCAGCTCTGCTCTGTCTGAGCAAAGCACAGCTATAACCCGCCCCCCTGTACCTTATCCCACTCTCCTCTCCTCAGTAAGTGTGATGCTTCTGAGTCAAGATGGCGGCGCCCGTATCCTAAATTCCCGAACAGAGTTGCAGCCCAGTGGGGGAAAGTATAATAAATTAGTGACTAAACATGTAAAATATATTAATTTTAGATGCTGAGGAATTGTTTTTTAAGAGTTTGGGCTTTTCATTAAATCATGGTGAAGGTCCGGTTTAAGAGAGACATCACCCCTGCCAGCACCTTGGTGAAGACCCTGGGGGCCGAAGTGAGGCCGAATGGGAGGGCCACAAACTGATAGTGCTGATTCAACAGCGCAAATCTGAGGAACTTTTGGTACCCTGAAAACACCGGCATGTGCAAGTAAGCGTCATTGATGTCCACAGACGTCATGAAGTCCCCTGGACGCAGCGAGGCAATGGCCGAGCGCAGAGTCATACGAAAATGCCTGCTTCTGACAAACTTGTTTAGGATTTTCAAATCCAGAATGGGTCTGAATGACCCGTCCTTTTTGGGGACCGTGAACAGGTTGGAATAAAACCCCATCTCTCTTAAGGGGACCTCGCAGATGACCCCGAGCTCCAAAAGGTCCTGCACAGCCAGCATCAAGACCCGAGCTGAGGCAGGATCCGAGACCCGACGAACCTGGTAGGGGGCAGCACAGCAAATTCTATCTTGTAATCGGAGGAGACTACCTCCTGAATCCACCGGTCTGGGACGAGGCATCTCCAGACATGCTCGAAATGCTGTAGATGTCCCCCCACCCTGGCGGGCGAGGGCGCCCCTTCATGCCTAGGGGGTCTTGGGGGGGGCTTTGGGCTTGGGACCCCAGGAGGAGCCTGGGAGGCGTCCTCTGTTCTTGTTCCAGGGTTCTGAGCGCGGCCCAGAGAAGGACACCCCCCTACCCTGCTTGGTCCCCCGGTAGGGGGTAGGATGGGAGCTTGGACCACGAAAGGGCCGAATCTGACGCTTGCGCTGGGGCAGCTTGCCCCCTTTGGCAAAGATGTCTAATCTTTCTCCAAACAGGTGCAGAAACCCCGTAAGGGCCTTCTTGGCGACATTGTCAGCAGCCCACTGGCGTATGGCTACCGCCAGAGCAGAGGATTTAGCACTCAGTTTAATAGCATCGTCCGATGCAGATACGATATAATTCACAAAGGTCTCACAGGTGGCCAGAGCATTGGCGGTATCGGAGGGCAAGTCATCCGCCCCTTCCAGAGCAAACTTAACCATAGTCCTGAGCGCCACCGCCGTGATGGCTAAGGCGCAAACCGGGCAGAGCGACGCTCCCCCGAAGGCAAAGGCGTGACAAGCCAATTGATCAACTCGCCGATCCTCTAGATCCCGCAACGTAGTAGTGTCAGGGGAGTGCATAATAGAGGTATTGGACAGACTCAGGATCGGGGCATCGACCTCGGGCAGCGATGTCCAGCACTTAACCAGATCGGCAGGAAATGGATACTTCTTATCCACAGCCTTGGGAATCCCCTGGAGTTTACTGGGATGTTCCCATTCCTTCAGCACTAGGTTATTAAAAGTGAGTTTGTTCGGGAAACTCCAACCGCACCCTAGCGGTATGAAACAGATCGCCCCGCTGCCGAGGTGCTGCGGGAGGGGGAGAGAGGGATAAGACATCAAAGATCTGGGATAACAGTCTGTCAACGTCATCCTGGGAGCCAGGATCAGAGCCAGACTCCTCCTGACTCCTGGGCTCGTCCTCGTAGGATCCTGAGTCAGATAGGAGTTCCCCTTCCTCTGATAGGGACTGAGTATAGGAAAGCAGCACCTCATCAGATTCTACAGGGAGAATTTTAGCTTCAGGGTTCAAATGACGCTTCTTGGCAGTGGGCTTGTGCGCCATGGAGCCAGCGATAAAGCTTTCCACGCTGGCCAATCTAGAGGCCAAATCAGCATGAGAATCCCCACTAGAATTGGGGGTTATGCTCAAGCTTGGGGGAGTAGGGGAAATAAGGCGAGGTGCGGGCCCAGGCTCGGAAGATGTGGGGAGACCGGCTAGCGCCTGTTGAGCACAAGGTACGCAGACCCGTGACTTGTCACTGCTGCTAGGTGAAACCCCACAAGCTGCACAGAGGGGGATTGCGGTGGAGACTAGCTCCGTAAGCACACTAGGTGCTGCCTACCTTCAGCCGACCAACGCAGCCCAGGCTGGGAGGCATATTCTTAACAAGAAGGACGGGTGGGAATAGTCCCGCAGGGCCTCGGGCTGTCAAGCCCCGCTCGCCTGCGAGAGCGTGATTCTTCATGTCTTCGCCGTTCCAGCACCGCAGAGAATTCTGGGGATTTGTGGGAGGTCCTCCAGTATATGAAGGGCCGGGAGGAGCTTGTTTTCTACATGTCTGCAGTGCACGGCGCCGGAGGCGGAGGACTACCCACATGTTATTACTACTTCTGGAGCAGGACGTGCTGTATGCTTAGAATACAACCTTATCTTGATGCCTCTCAAAATAAGGGGCTAGAATAGACAAAGCCGCCAGTTCAGAAACTCGGCGGACAGAAGTAATAGCAACCAAAAAGGCAAGCTTCTGAGTAAGAATAGGAAGAGGAATATCCTGCAAAGGCTAAAAGGGAGCAGCCTGCATAGCTGAAAGCACCAGGTTAAGGTCCCAAACAGGAAGCATAGGCTTTCTGGGAGGCCACACATGCGCGATCCCTTGGAAAAAGGTCTTAACCAAAGGATGAAGCGCAAACGACCTTTGAAACAAAATAGCCAAGGCAGAGACTTGCCCTTTCAAAGTACTAATCTGGAATCCCATATACAGACCTCGTTGCAGATATTCCAGAATTCTAGGAATAGAAAATACTCTACAGGGCAAAGCCCTGGATTCACACCAATCAATATAGGACCTCAAGGTCCTGTAATAAATGACAGAGGAAGACTTCTTCCTAGCTCTAATAAGAGTCTGAATAACCGCATCAGAAAGACCTTCTTTCAAGATGGAGACTTCAGCAGCCATGCCGTCAAAGCCAGCGTTTGGTAACAAAGTTGACCCTGAGTGATGAGATCTGGAAGAAGAGGCAGAGGGAAACGATCCACTGCCAGCCTTACGACGTTTGCGTACCACAGACATCTTGGCCACCTTGGCGCCACCAGAATTGCTGGCGCCTCCTCCAGTGCTAACTTGAGCACCACCTTGCTGATCATGGAGAATGGGGGAAACAGATATAGGAACCCCAGATCCTTCCAAGCCAGAGACATGGCATCCGCTGCCACTGCCGGAGGATCCTGGGATAGAGACACAAAAGCTGGCAGCTTGTGATTGTGGCAAGAAGCAAACAGGTCCAACCGTGGAGTCCCCCACTTGTGACAGAGGAACTAAAAGACCCTTGGATTGAGAGACCATTCTCCCTGGCGAGAACATCCCCTGCTCAGGGAGTCTGCCTCCACATTCTCTATCCCCGGAATGTAAACTGCTGATATGCAGGGTACATTGATCTCTGCCCACTGAAGGATCAGAGACACTTCCCGGAGGGCACCCCAACTGCGAGTCCCTCCCTGGTGATTGATGTATGCAACAGCTGTTCGGTTGTCTGACCGAATCTGAACTGGCAGACCCTGTAAGAAATGGGTCAGTCGAAGTACAACAAGACGTATGGCCCGAAGCTCTAATACATTGATTGGAGAATGAGCCTCCTGAGGCCCCCACAATCCTTAGAACTGATGCTTCTTTCAGAAGCCCCCCCAGCGCACCAGGCTGGCATCCGTGGTAACCAGTTCCCAACGCGGAGTCAGAAATGACTTGCCCTTCTGGAGGTTGTGCGATATTAACCACCACTGAAGGGACTGCAAAACGTGGGGAGACAATAGACAAGTCTGATTTAATGATAGTGGGCACCTGTCCCACTTTGCCAAGAGGAAGAGCTGAAGCGTCCTTATGTGAAACTGGGCAAACGGGACTGCCTCGAATGCAGCTACCATCAATCCCACTAGTCTCATCCCTAGACAGACTGATGAGGGTTGGACAAGAATAGACGAATCAAGTCCTGAATCAGAACCATTCCAGAATCAGGCCCAGGACGGGAATTTCCCTGGACGGACAGAGAGAGGATTTGGGGGAAATTTATTACCCATCCGAACCTCTCTAGCGTTGAGACCACCATCCTGGTGTCCAACTCTGATTGTTCAAGGGAGGAGGCCGCGATAAGAAGATCATCCAGAAAAGGCACAATGCGGATGCCCTGGACCCCGAATATAACCATCACTCCTGCCAGCATCTTGATAAAGACTCTTGGGGCCGAGGTAAGGCCGAATGGCTGGGCCACAAATTGATAATGCTGGTCTTCTATCGAGAACCTGAGAAATCTCTGGTGACCCGGAAAATAGGAATGTGCAAATAAGCATCCTTGATGTCTATGGATGTCATGAAGTCCCCCTGACGGAGAGCATCGATCGTTGATCGCAGAGACTCCATGCGGAATTTTCTGAAACTGATAAATTGATTGAGTCTCCTTAGGTCTAGGATAGGCCGAACAGAGCCATCCTTTTTGGGTACCATGAATAGGTTGGAGTAAAATCCCAAACCCCTTTCCTCTGGAGGCACTAGGCCGATAACACATGTTTAACAGAATCGCTACTGCTGCCCACAGTCCCTGCGCAATTTCAGGATCTAACGGCATCCGGGACATGAAAAATCTGGGAGGCGGCCGGGACTCGAATTCCAGTTTGTAACCGCAAGAGACTACTTCCAGAACCCAATTGTCTGATACCTCCTGAACCCAGACCTGGAAGAAGAACCGCAGCCGTCCCACCACCCCTAAGGGTGAGGGCGTCCCCTCATTGTTGAGCAGGCTTAGTGGCAGATTTGGTTTTGGACCCCCAATTCTGACTTGGACGGCTACGTCCCCTTCTTCTATTCCATGCATTCCCTCTAGGGGCTGAAAAGGCCGATCCTCTACTGGATCTAGAAAGGAAGGGTTAAAAGAGGCCACTCCACGAAAGGAACAACGTTTTTTCTTACGCTGAGGCAATTTACCTCCTTTAGTGACAGAATCCAATTTTTTCTTTAAAGAGGCGCAATCCCACAAAAGGGAGCGCTGTAAGCGACTTCTTGGCTACAATATCAGCTGCCCACTGCCGCAACCATACTGACCGCCGTATGGCGACTAACAAGGCAGAGGTTCTGCTGCACATGAGCAGAGTATCATCAAAGGCAGAAAGTACAAAAGATGCTAACATCTCACATCGCTTAAGAGCAGCGTACTCATCAGAGGCCGGATCAAGCCCTGAGTAATTCATTAGGTCTCTCACAACATACCTAATAGCCACTGTCATGAGTGCTGAAGCACCAACAGGCAGCAAGGCCGAGCCTACACTGGAAAAAGCGTGGCACGCCATTTGATCAATACGCTTATCCTCTCCATCTTTAAGTGTAGTGGAGTCAGGAGAATGCAACACAGAATAATTGGATAAATTAAGTATAGGGGCATCCACCACAGGTGGTGATGACCAACGCTTAACAGTATCAGCTGGGAAGGGATATTTCTTGTCCCAGCCCAAGGGAACGCGCAGGCTTCTCCCATTCATTAAGAATAATTTCATCAAAATGCTTTTGATTTGGAAATTCTAAACGAGGTTTAGAGACTCCAAAGAATTCCCCTTTTTGAGGAGGGACTACTTCAGGAGGAGTGATAACCAAAACCTCAAATAACTGAGCAAGAGCCTTTGGGGTATCCACAACACTAGCTTCACCCTGCTCAATCACAGTACCAACAAATTGCTGTTCATCAGAAACATCTGATTCCTCATATAATTCTTCTTCTAACTGAGAAGGATCAGACCAATAAAGCATTTCACAATTATCCGACTCACTTACCGGAACGGCCTGAGTCAAATGTTTCCTTTTAGCTGAGGCCTTCTTGGCCACAGAGCTAGACATTAATTTTTCAAGATCAGCCAATCTGGCACATAAATCAGAATGCGACTCACCACCCATGACAATATCACTGGGGGTACGGACAAGACACGGCGGAGTAGGAGATAAGGCAGAAGCCGCAGATGCCGAAGCCTGGGCGCCAGTTGGCTGCATATTAGTTAATTAAGCACAAGGGACGCAAATAATTACGTTATCCCCAACAAGGGATGCCCCACATCCAAAACATTGCCGAGTCTGTGCAGAGGGAACTGCATGCCCGTTGTCCTGAGATGCCTCCATATGATGTTTAGTATTATACTATAATTGATTATAGTCGCCAAGTATATATGGGATTTACGCAATTGCTACCCGGGATGCCCCTTTAAATAGTCCCAAGTGGGAGGATATTAACACAAATGGACCCCCAAATAAGGCTTTAAAGGGCTAAAGACCAAGAGAAACCCCCTTTTAAAATAAAGAGTTTCTACCTACAAAGAAAACAGTCACCAATGCACACAATACAAAAAATGACAAAGCATAAAAAAAAAAAAAAAATGGCAGAAAACTCCCTTCAGCAAGCTGAGGGGTACTCACAGTACCAAAAGTATCCTACTTGTAACCTGTGCCAGAGTCTTCTGGACAAATCTGTCCCACACTTGTTTCCTGATTGAAGATTTCAAGGGCCATCAGGCTGGCTGACTTGGTGACAAAGCTCATGGTTAGGCTTAAGTATTCCAAATAAAGGAAGGTGTCAGATTAGAACCCTAGTAAGGATTGTCTAGGGAAGAGCAGCAGGAGCCAGGCAGACAAAGAGCACACAAACAGGTGCTCTGGGAATGAAATGATGCTGTGTGCCTAAGCCCTGCCCACCCCCAGAATCACATGACCAAGAATGGAGGGAAATTCAAATCTGAACACAGCCAGAAACAAAGAGCTTTAAAAGGTAAGCAAAAAGGGAATGCTGCCTAGACAGAAATAGGATAATCTAAATAAAACATATCCTATTAAATAGTATAGTAAACATACATAATAATATATATATAAAATCTTATTACATATATATATTTTTTCTTTTATTTGTGTGCATGGTGAGAAATAAGCCCAGATAACGCGCCCCCCCCCCCCCCTCCTTTTTACCCCAGCAGGGTAAAGGAGAACTAAAGGGGAGAGGATAGAAATGCACCCATAAGGCACAAGGGGATTATAAAGGGACAGGGGCATCCCATGCCGGGAACACCAACCCGGAAACTGCCTACCCACATTTGGGTCTCACGGAGGAGTAAAACTCCTGTATACACCAGAAGGTGTATGTATCTACCTTTGCCTGAACCATACAGCCAGGGCTGGGAGGCATACTATAACCAAACAGGTTTTTTTTTTTTTTTAATTCAGGCAGAGAAATAGAGAAAGGCCGGGAGCAAACCTGGCTACCTGCAACTTGAAGGAGAGTCATCTTCTGAATGCTTCGCCGACTGCAGAGACGAAAAGACTGAGGAATAGTGGGAGGAACCCAGTACTTGTGGACCGGGAGGGGCTCCTTTTTCCATGTCATCTCTGCAAGATTGCCCTCTACAGGTCGGGTTCCCAAGTGTCATGAATATTTGGAAGTGGGGTGTGTGACATACTAGGAATATAAATCTAAACACTTACAGTTGAATCCAAGAAGCTGTTCCACCAAGTTCTAAGCTCTTCTAGCAGAGAGGTAGTTGGGCAGAAGCTGCCTTCTCCTTTCTGTGTGCTGATCTTCTGCCGAAGATAGGGCAGTGGAAGGATCCAGAAAGGGGCCTTTATTATAAAACATGATTTCCCTAGTAGAATCCCATAGTCATGTTTAAAGTTTAAGCTAACAATCGAAGTTTACAAGTTTTTATAGCCTTTTGCTGAATGACAGCAGTTTTTCCAATGGTACAGCTTCATTCTTGAACTATTGATCCTCCATTCCCTTCACTTATACAAGTGTCTCTAGTCCTGCAAAAAACATATTTACTTAATCCCTTACCAGTGAGAGGCTAGGTTATCCATGGGTTCCCTGTAACAGCAGAACACAACACTATGCAAAGTATAAGTATTGCCGCTTCTAATTGTGCGTTGCGTGCCATATAGTGAAGCACATGAAAAGCATGTCTCTTCACGGTCACTTAACATGTTCGTTTTGCGGTTACGTGAGGCACTGCATGCATTGGTCTTTATTCTTACAATAGAGAAGTCATTAATTATAACTTTTTGTGAATTGGGACATTTAAACTTGCTTTTTTAAATTCCAATCAAATTTTAGTAGGAGTCGGTGCATTGTTTGCCGACTCAGACTCCAGGTACCCAAAATTGACTCCGAAGCACTGCCCAGGAAGGCACTCACGTGTCTCACAAGAAGGGGCAGGCAAGCGCGGATCGCGCGCAGCACCCCCCTTCCCTCCCAACCAGCAGCGCAGTACCCAGCTATAGGCTGGGTTCCACCAAAGTGGCCAAACAGGATGGGGCGGGCCGTGCCAGTGCCCGGCCCCCTCGACACCGCAGCCTGAGGGGAAGAAGCTCCCCTCAGCATATAACAATAATGTGATCTAAAGTGCAGCACCACAAGCACACCATTTTACACACACTCCCATACATAAGAGTGAAAAGCTGAACATGGGAAGACCCATCCCCCCCCCCCCCGGAGGGCTACGAGAGGGACCCGGAAGGGGGGGAAATCCCACACCATGGCTGTAAGGGAGAAAATATATATATATATATGGGCATCCCACCCTCACCCGGACCTGCAGCCAAGGCTGGGAGGCTAGTATAGGGACTTACAGTATAAAGGTCCGGGCAGAAATAGGGCAAAAAATGGCCGGGTGTAAGCCCGGCTTACCTGCAAGGAAGAGCAGCATACATCTTCTGACTTGCTCGCCGTCCTGCAGAGAAGGAACTGGGGAATGAGTGGGAGGTCCCAGGTATTTATGGACCGGGAGGCGCTTCTTTTTTGCTTTCATCTCTGCAGAAGTTCGCCCGCTACTGGACCATAACCCATATATCATGAATAGTGGAAGCGGGGTGTGTGACATACTTGGAATAAGGTGATTACCCCCACACTAAGACACTAAAGATAAATTACATGAAAAACTGAAATTTCTTTTTAAAGTATTTAAGCAGAATATTTGATCCCCAGCTAAGGTCTTCACAGTTGGGAATTGCCACATGGCCTTCCACCTAGATTTTATTAGCCGTCTGCAGCAAAACAGATGTCGCACACCTGTCAGAACAGGTTTGTCCATGTCTTGTTCCCAGTACCCCTCTATTTTAACACCCTGCAGCATGTCTTGCTGAACGCCTAAATACAAACTAATCAAAGACAGAGCATGGCATGTGCTCAGGATGCATTTAGTAACAGTGTACAGAGGAAAATAAGACCAACGTGAAGATTGTTAGTAAGTGGAGAGGTCAAGAAATATTAAGAGGTGCAAAATGAACCTGTGTAAGAAATGAAGTGCAATGCAGTCCAAAAGATTCCCGTCACCCTTTTGACCCATGAGGACCGCGTGTGGACAGTGGTGGTGAAGATTTCCCGCTGTTTCGTCCCCTTACAGTCATCGCCTGTTGGTCATTATAAGATACAATCATTTCCTGACCATCTTTATAGGTGAATTGTGCAAATAAACAAGGTGGTCTTAAATCACATTTGTAAGACATTCATAGGATTCAAGAAAGCAAAGAGATTGGTCTAAAAAATATTTTAGTTTTATACTGTCTAAGATGTTCTCCAAGGACTCAACTAAGCAGAAAGCCTGAGATCCCAAATTGGGATGCCCCCTAGAGACAATCCTAAACAGCTGCTATTAGCTATTAGGTAAACTAATATGTTTTTAAGCAAGCCAACTATGTAGTAAAACGGGAGCAAAAGCTTTTCCAATGTGTAAATCCCAAAGTTCGTGGCCAATTTACACTTAAAACCCCAATCGCAACCTGCGGTAATACAAAGCTGCTTATTAAAAGGGAGACTAGAAAAGCACTTAGCAGTAGAAGGTCACTAGCTTATACAGCCCTCACTCCGCTGCTCTTCTGTTACATATATACTATATAACCAAGAAAAAGCAGCATTTTGCCAACTGCATTGTAATATTGGAAGACTAAAAATAGTCAATGTATTCCTACCCATCTGCAGAACACATTGTGCAATTAAAAAAATAAAAGAGGCTACAACAGAATAAAGCAAATTCACCACAGTTCTGTCCTTAATCTTTTTGACTACTAAAAAATACTACCACTACTAATAAAATTTGCAAGCTATCTATGATCCATTTCCTATGCATATTCGAAAGAGAACAGCAGAGTAAACAGTCAAGTGGTCTAATTTTGCTGCTATTAAACAAAAAAACTGGCCGAGCCGATTGCTAGCCCCCGGATCAGCCCTATGGCGGTGCGGTGATCGGTGTAGAAAGACTCAGGGTGATGGTGAAGCACAGAGGCATGCAGTGGGGCCCATACTTACAGATAGATTCTCCACTTAGTCGGAGATGTCCATCCTGTGTCTGATATTCCGCCACATTCATTTTTCCACAGATATTTGAGTGAGCTGAAACACATACACACACGGGGAAATAAAATAAAAGCAGCTAGGCACAGATTTGCATGATACCTGGGAGACCAGAAAGGGAGCCGTGAATAAAATTTGTTTGCTAGCACAGCACTGCTAAACAGCTCAGCGGCATTCTCCATTTTTACTTTGGAACTGAGAGTCACGGAATGAAATATAGAACTGCATATGTAAAGGACATATTAAAATATAAAAGGTTTTACATAACCGGACTTCTGCAGCTGTATCTGCAACAATCCCAGAAGCCTTCAGATAGTAAATGAAGAGTGCAGACACATCTGCTAACTGTGGAAGTAAAAATGGGAGCTGACTTAAAGAGTCCCTACATCTACCTCTGCAACTCTATGCCAGGGAGTCTCCAGGTCCTGAGCGGATTTTTTATGTTAGTAAATGTTTGTTTTATGGAAACTGTTTTGACTACCTGAAATCTGTAGATATTGGCGACCGTAAACCAAGAAGAAAGCCCTATAAATGCAGAACACTGCTGCTATGGCCACTGCTGAGGTAGGGGAGCTCACTCAACCTTACACATGGCCAGCAGCAGTGTTCTGTGCTACTATCTGCAATCTTTTGCTATTGGCAATGTACACCACCATCTGCACTGATTGGTGTATGTTGCCAATAGCAACAGATTTCAGATAGTGATGACCACTTCAATAAATCACACATTTGCCAACATTAGAAAAAATAAATAAAATTAAAAACACTAGATCAGCTCAGCACCTTTAAGACATAATTTTGTCACACTTCTTTTCCCCTGAAAGGAGGAAAATGCCCCTGGGTCTTTATGAAGCGAATGCAAAAAATAAAAAAAATACAATTCTGTGATTACTCACCTGTAGAATTGATATTATGAGTATACAGTACGTCCTGCTCCAAATAGAATACTTACACGTGGGTATTACTCCGCCAGATGGCGCTGTACTGCAGAGACACTGAAAACAGGCTCCTCCCGGCCCCTCAAATACCCAGGGACCTCCCACAATCCCCAGCATTGAAAAGCAGTTAACGAGAAGCCGAGAGAATAACAAACCAAACTGGTAACTATAACAATGATAATCACCATAGATAATGCAAAAGGCTGGGGTGGAGCAGGACGTACTGCATACTCATAATACCAATTTTACAGGTGAGTAATCACAGAATTTTTATTCTTAGTATACAGTACGTCCTGCTCCAACTAGAATACTTACACGTGGGACATCCAATAGCAGTGTCCATAAAGTAGGGTGGGATCCCCAAAAAGGTAACAGCAGACAGATTAAACCACTGCCGCATGCAGAACCTTGCGGCCAAAAACAGCATCAGCTGAGGCCCTAACATCAACCTTGTAAAACTTTGAAAAGGTATGAACAGAAGACCAAGTAGCGGCCTTGCAAACTTGTTCAACAGAAGCCTGGAAGTGCTGGAAGGCCCAAGAGGCACCAATAGCACGAGTAGAATGAGCAGTAAGGCGGAAGGGAGGACTCTTCCCCTTAGCAGAGTAGGCCTGAATCACAGCCTGATGGATCCATTTGCTAATAGTAGACTTGGCGGAAGCCAAACCTTTCCTGGGACCAGAAGGGACCACAAAAATAGCATCAGTTTTCCTGAAAGCTGCAGTGGCCACCAGGTAGTACTTCAGACACCTAACCACATCCAAGGAATGCAAAACCCTCTCTTAGCATTGCTAGAATTAGGGCACAAGGAAGGAAGAACAATGTCCTGATTCAAATGGAAAGCAGACACTACCTTAGGCAGAAAATCTGGCTTAAAGCGGAACACCACCTTGTCCTGGTGTCTCTCATAGTAAGGGGGCTGGATTGAAAGTGCCGCCATTTCAGACACACATCTAATAGAGGTGATAGACACCAAAAATACCATTTTGTGAATACTCACCTGTAAAATGGGTATTATAAGTATGTCACACACCCCGCTTCAAGACATTCATTACACTTGGGTATACTGACCTGTAGATGGCGATCTTGCAGAGATTATATCAAAAAAAGGTAAGACCCTCCCTGCCCATAAATACCTGGGACCTCCCACTCATTACCCAGTATAAAGATAGCAGTAAGATCAACGGACCAGGAAAGCCAATTAAAACTAACAAAGGTTCACCATATAAAGGATCCAGAACACAAAAGGGCAGGGTGAAGCAGGGTGTGTGACATACTTCTAATACCCATTTTACAGGCGAGTATTCACAAAATGGTATTATTCTAAGTATGTCACACACCCCGCTTCAAGACATTCATTACACTTGGGACATCCAATAGCAGTGTCCATAAAGGGTGGGGATCCAAAAAACAAGGCAACAAGGCACAAACTTAAACCACTGCAGCTTGCAGTACTTTGTGGCCAAAAACAGCATCCGCTGAGGCCCGAACATCAACCTTGTAAAACTTGGAAAAAGTGTGAACCGAAGACCAAGTAGCAGCCTTACAAACCTGCTCAACAGGACGCCCCAACAGCACGAGTAGAATGAGCAGTAACACGAAAAGGGAGAACCTTCCCCTTGGCAGAATAGGCCCCAACAATGGCCTGGCGAATCCATTTACTAATAAGACTTGGCAGGAGCCAAACCCTTCCTAGGCCCAGAGGGCACCACAAAAAGGGCGTCAGTCCTACGAAAAGGAGAAGTAGCCACCAAATAGTACTTCACACAGCGAACCACATCCAGAATGCAAAACCCTCTCCTTGTCATTGCTAGACTTAGGACACAAGGAGGGGAGAACAATATCCTGATTCAGATGAAAAGCAGAGACCACCTTAGGAAGGAAATCAGGCTTGAAGCGGAAAACAACTTTGTCCTGATGCCTCTCAAAGTAAGGAGCCGTAATAGACAATGCTGCCAACTCCGAAACACGCCGAACAGAAGTGATGGCAACCAGAAAAACAACCTTCTGAGTAAGCGTAGAAAGTGCAATATCCTGCAAAGGTTCAAACGGAGGACCCTGCAAGGCAGACAAAACCAAATTCAAATCCCACACTGGAAGCAAATGCTTCCTAGGAGGCTGAACATGCGTTAACCCCCTGGAAAAAGGTCTTAACCAGAGGATGAAGAACAAAAGACTTTTGAAAGAACACGGCCAGGGCAGAAACCTGCCCTTTCAGTGTACTAAGCTGCAAACCTTGGTCCAGACCATGTTGCAGAAATTCCAAGACCCTAGGGACAGAAAATGCCCTGCACCAGGATTGCTGACGCGCCCTCTAGGGACAGTTTGCGCACCACTCTGCCCACCATGGGAAACGGAGGGAACAGGTACAGAAACCCCAGATCCCTCCAGTTCAGAGACATGGCATCCGCTGCCAGAGCCAGCGGATCCTGTGAGAGAGACACAAATGCCGGAAGCTTGTGATTGTGACGAGAGGCAAAGAGGTCCACCTCCGGAGTCCCCCACCGGTGGCAAAGCGACCGAAAGACCTTGGGGCTGAGCGACCATTCCCCCTGGCGAGACGACCCCCTGCTCAGGGATTCCGCCTCCGTGTTCTCCACTCCCGGAATGTACACCGCCGAGATGCATGGGACATTGCGCTCTGCCCAATCCAGGATCAAAGACACTTCCCTGAGGGCACGCCTGCTGCGAGTCCCTCCCTGGTGATTGATGTAGGCGACCGCCGTCCGATTGTCTTACCGAACTTGAACCGGTAGGCCCGCAACTGATGAGTCAAGTGAGCCAGAACCAACCTGATGGCTCTCAACTCCAGAACATTGATGGGATTGTGAGCCCCCAGAGGCCCCCACAGACCTTGAAACTGAAGATCCTTCCAAAATCCCCCCCAACCTGGCAGGCTGGCGTCCGTGGTGACCGTCTCCCAACGAGGGGTCAGAAAGGATCTGCCCCTCATCAGATTGCTTGGTTTCAGCTACCACCGAAGGGAAAGCCGCACCCGGGGGGGGGGGGGGGGGGACATCAGAAAAGACTGATCCAATGACAGCGGGGACGTGTCCCAAGCCGCCAAGAGATGGAGCTGAAGCGTCCTTGTGTGAAACTGTGCAAAGGGAACCGCCTCGAACGACGCCACCATCAATCCCACCAGAGGCAGGACTTGGGATAGTTGATCACCCAACCGAAACTCTCCAGAGTGGACACCACAGTCCTGGTATCCATCTGCGCCTGATGAGAAGATCGTCCAGACAGGGCACAATGCGGATACCCCTGGCTCTGAGGATGGCCATCACTCCTGCCAACACCTTGGTAAAAACCCTTGGAGCCGAGGTAAGGCCAAACGGAAGAGCCACAAACTGAAAATGCCGATTGTCCACGACAAACCTGAGGAATCTCTGGTGTGCCAGAAATATTGGAATATGCAGATAAGCATCCTTGATGTCTATGGACGTCATGAAGTCCCCCTGACGAAGTGAACGGATGGCTGAGCGCAGAGTTTCCATTCGGAACTTCCGGGACGGACAAACCTGTTGAGCAACTTCAGATCCAGAATAGGACGAACGGAACCGTCCTTCTTGGGCTCCGTTCACAAATTGGAATAGAAGCCCAGGCCCCGGTCTGAAAGGGGCACCGGACAGATGACAGCCATGTCCAAGAGACTTGCTACTGCCGCCCGAAGCCCCTGGGCGGGCAGAGGATCTGACGGCACCCGGGACCTGAAGAATCTGGGAGGGGGCCGGAACTCGAACTCCAGCTTGTAACCGGAAGACACCACTTCCTGAATCCACCTGTCTGAGACCACCTGGACCCAGACCTGGGAGAAGAGTTGCAACCGACCCCCCACCCGCAAGGGTGAGGGCGCCCCCTCATTGCTGAGCCGACTTGGCAGCGGTTCTAGGCTTGGAGCCTCAACTGTGTCCTGGACGGGCCCGGCCCCTGCCCCTAGGCCATGAATCACCTCTGGACGAAGGGAAGGCCGAACCCCTGCCAACTCTAGCCCCACGAAAGGACAGAGAAGGAAGCCGCCCCCCAAAAAGGGTGACGCTGCTTCTTACGCTTCTTAACCTACCTCCCTTTGCCACCAAATCCAATTGGCAAAACCATGACAAGCCATCTGGTCAATGCGTTTATCCTCACCATCCTTGAGGTTAGTGCACTCCGAAGAATTGAGGACTGAGGAGCTGGACAACCCCAAAACAGGAGCATCCACCTCGGGGGGAGACGACCAGTGCTTCACTGCGTCAGCCGGAAAGGGATATTTCTTGTCCCAACCCGGTGGGACACCCGGAAGCCGCGTCGGCCTCTCCCATTCCTTGCGAATGATACCATCAAAATGCTTTTGATAAGGAAATTCCAAGCGGGGCTTCGTCTCTTCAAAGAACTCCCCCTTCAGCGGAGGAGCCGCCTCGGGGGGAGAAATAGCCAGGACCTCAAACACCTGAGCCAGGACCCTGGATGTATCCGAGGAATCCCCCTGGCCCTGCTCGGTATCAGTGCCCACAAACTGCTGATCGTCTGAGTAATCAGACCCCTCATACAGCTCCCCTTCCTCACGCGGGGAGCAATCAGACCAATCCAGGGAGTCAAAGTCCTCCCTATCAAAGGCCTGCGTAATAGACCCCAAAAGGGATACCCCACACCCCAAACACAGCCTGGATTGCCCCGAGGGGGGCACAAGCCCAGTATCCGGGGAAGCCTCCATATGGTGATTTTTTAGTACTATATATATAGTATTATACAATTAATGTGTACAATGGTCTTTTTATTTTTGGGAATTATGCAATAATGCAACCCGGGATGCCCCTTTAAGTCCCGAGTGGGAGGATTTTAAGCCAGCTAAAAATTAACCAGGGACCCTGGACCAGGAGAACCCCCCTTTAATATGATAAATGGTCCACACACAAGACACAAGCACACACTCAGACCATGCTAAATGTATAGAAGATAATAAATGACAGTGATGGCCATCAGGCCCCTCCCCCAACCTTCGGTGCCGCAGGTAACGACGCGCAGTGTGCAGTAGGAGGAGGGAGGGCCGGTGCGCTTCGCGCCCGGCCCCGCCCCTCCCCCGGCCTGAAGCCGGGACATGAAAAGCCGCGCTCTCAGCACGGGGGCGGGCCATAGGCGCACGCGAGCACCCGGCCCCGCCCCCCCGCCCGGAGGAGAAGAAGCCCTCATGGGCTCGCTGCCGCCATTGCGGGAAGCACTCTTAGCGCGTCGGAGGTCAGCGCAGCGGGACCTCCGGCGCCATGAAAGTGAATGTAAAGCACACACATGTAAAACAAACACACACACGCACACACACATAACAGACAGGAATCCATAAGGGACCCGCCCCCCCCTCTAAGGGTAGCTGGGAGAGGGAGAATCCATGCCAGGGAAGGGCCAAGGGACGGGGCATCCCAAACCGGGATCACCAACCGGGATAGCCGCCTACCCCTTGTTATGGGGTCTCTCGGCTCCTAAGCACCAGGGGTGCCAACTACCTTTGCCCAGACCAGCAGCCTAGGCTGGGAGGCAGGGAATATTAACAAGGGGATCCGGGCAGAAATAGAAGAAAAAAAAGGGGGGCCGGGAGTCATCCCGGCTACCTGCAAGGAGGAGACATCATCTTCTGACTTGCCCGCCACTGTAGAGATGAAAGACTGGGTAATGAGTGGGAGGTCCCAGGTATTTATGGGCCGGGAGGGTCTTACCTTTTTTGATATCTCTGCAAGATCGCCATCTACAGGTCAGTATACCCAAGTGTAATGAATGTCTTGAAGCGGGGTATGTGACATATTTAGAATAAGACAACCTTGAGAGTAAGAATGACCAGGGCAGCGTCCTGCAGATGTTCAAAGGGAGCACCCTGCAAGGCAGACAAAACCAAGTTCAGATCCCAAACAGGCACCATAGGCTTACATGGGGGGGCACACATGAGTGACCCCCTGGAAAAAGGTCTTGATCAAAGGATGCTGAGCAAAAGACCTCTGGAAGAAAACAGACAGGGCAGAAACCTGACCCTTCAGAGTACTGAGTTGGAGCCCCAACTCCAAACCATGCTGTAATAACTCCAGAATCCTGGGAACAGAAAACACATGACAGGGAAGAGACTTAGACTCACACCAGTCAATGTAGGCACGCCACACCCTGTAATAAATGTAGAAAACTTTTTCCTAGCTTTTATCATGGTATCAACCACCGAGGCAGACAACCCTTTTTCCTTTCAGCAGCCAGGCCGTCAAAGCCAGAGTTTGTACATTGGGATGGCGTAAGGGCCCTGAGTAAGCAGATCTGGCACCCTGGGCACAACGTACTGATCTACTGCCAGCTGCACCACGTCTGCGAACCACACTCTTCTTGGCCACCTGGGGGCCACCAGAATTGCTGGCACCCCTTCCAGAGCAATCTTGCGCAGAACCCTGCCCAGCAGGGGAATTGGGGGGAAAACATACAGGAACTGAAAGTCCTGCCATGACATGGATAGGGCATCCGTGGTCAAGGCCAGAGGATCCTGAGACAAGGAGACAAAGGCCGGGAGCTTGTGGTTGTGACGGGACGCAAACAGATCCACATCTGGTAGACCCCAACGGTGACACAGGGATTGGAAAACCCTGTTGCAGAGGGACCATTCTCCCCGACGAGCGGTCCCCCTGCTCAGAGAGTCTGCCAGGAGATTCTCTGCCCCCGGGATGTACACAGCTGATATGCAGGAACATTGGCCTCCGCCCAAGTCAGAATCCGAGATACTTCCTGGAGGGCCCCCTTGCTCCGGGTCCCTCCATGATGATTGATGTAGGCAACTGCCGTCCGGCTGTCTGAGCGCACCTGAACAGGCAGACCCTGAAGGTGATGAGCCAGGACCAACCTGATCGCCCTCAGTTCCAGGATGTTGATAGGTGTGTGGGCCTCCTGAGGGCCCCACCTCCCCTGGAACCACAGGGACTTCCAGAATCCCCCCCCCATCCCGACAGACTGGCATCCGTGGTGACCGTCTCCCAGGAGGGGGTCAGAAAGGATCTGCCCCCCAGCAGGTTCCTGGAGTCCAGCCACCACGAGAGGGACCGCCTGACCAGGGGGGAAAGCACACAGACCCTGTCCAGGGACGCTGGGTCCTTGTCCCATACTGACAGAAGGTGAAGTTGTAGAGGCCTCAAGTGGAACTGGGCATAAGGCCCCGCCTCGAAGCACGCCACCATCAGGCCCACCAACTGCATTCCCTGCCTGATGGAGGGATGTTGACAAGATAGCAGGAACTGGGCCTGCGCAATCAGAGCGTCCACCTTCTGTTGAGAAAGGAAAATCCTTGCTTGAACTGTATCCAGAATCATTCCCAGGAATGGAGTCACCGAGGAGGGGGACAGAGGACTTGGGGTGATTGATCATTCAGTCGAAAGACTCCAGGGTGGACACCACCAGCTGAGTGTCCAACTCTGCCTGATGTAGAGACTGGGAGGTGATTAGAATGTCGTCCAGGTAAGGCAGCACGCGGATGCCCCGAGACCTGATCAGAGACATCACCCTAGCCAGCACCTTGGTGAACACCATGGGAGCCGAAGTGAGACCAAAGGGCAATGCCACAAATTGGTAGTGTTGATCTGCCAATGCGAACCTGAGGAATCTTTGGTGACCTGGAAACACAGGAACATGAAGGTAAGCATCTTTGATGTCCACAGACGTCATGAAATCCCCTGGGCGCAGGAAACTGATGGCAGAGCGCAGAGTTTCCATGCGAAAGCGCATGCTCCTGACAATTTGTTGAGCCTCTTCAAATCCAGGATGGGCCTGACTGGCCCATCCTTTTTGGGTACTGTGAAAAGGTTGGAATAGAAGCCCTTGCCCTTTTCTCTTAAAGGGACCTTGCAAATGACCTCCAGCTCCAGGAGGCTTTGCACAGCCTGAACTAGATCCTGAGCTGAGACAGGGTCCTGAGGAATCTGGGATCTGATGAACCTTGGGGGAGGGCAGACCGCAAACTATCTTGTAACCGGAGGACACTACCTCCTGAATCCACCGGTCTGAGACATGAAGCCTCCAGACGTGAGCAAAGTGCTGAAGCCGTCCCCCCTACCCGGATGGGCGAGGGCGCACCATCATGCCTGAGGGGGCTTGGGAGAGGACTTGGGCTTAGAACCCCAGGAGGAGCTAGGAAGTCCACATCCTCTGCTCCTACCCCAGGAGTCTCCTCGGGCCCCAGTGAAGGTAACCCCCCTCCCTTGTCTAGCACCATGGTAGGGGGGTGAAAAGGAGCCCTGATCCCGAAAGGGCAGAGACTGCCACCTGCGCTCCTTTAGCAAAAAGGTCCAGGCGGTCCCCAAATAGGCGTAGTCCTTTGAAGGTAAAACCAGTGAGGGCTTCTTTGGCAGCGTTGTCAGCAGCCCACTGGTGCAGCCAAACCGAGCGGCGTATAGCCACCACCAGGGCAGAAGTTCTGGCACACATTCTAATGGTGTCATCCAAGGCAGAGAGGACAAAATTTACAAAGACATCACAGCTAGATAGTGCATTAAACACGTCAGCAGGCAAATCATCAGGGGCACCATCAAGGACATTTCTGATCAGATCAAGAGCCACAGATGTAATGGCCGAGGCACAGACCGGGCGCAGCGCTGTCACCACAATTGCAAAAGGCATGGACGCCAGTTGGTCAATGCGCCAGTCCTCAGCATCCCGCAGGGTAGTAGAGTCAGGGGAGTGCATGACAGAAGTGTTAGATAACCCTAGAATAGGGGCATCCACCTCGGGAGGGGATGACCAGCACTTAACCACATCAGCGGGAAAGGGATACTTTTTGTCCCAACTCTTAGGCACACCGGGAAGTCTACTGGGACGTTCCCACTCCTTAAGCACAAGATTATTGAAATTAGCTTGCTCTGGAAATTCCAAACGTGATTTAGCAGTATGAAAAAGCTCACCCCTTTGTCTAGGAGCTGCAACAGGGGGAGAAATGGACAGAACCTCAAAAATCTGGGTCAGCAATCTGTCAGTATCATCCGGGGCCCAGGGGTTAGAGCCAGAATCGTCATGACCCCTGGGTCTCTAATCAGATGACCCCGAATCGGAGAACCCCTCCCCTTCGTCCGAGGGGGTATAGCCACATAAATGCCAAAACTCCTCAGTTTCCATAGGGAAAAGAGTGACATCAGGCGTTAGGTGCCGTTTTTTTGCAGAGGCCTTACATGCCAGGGTATTAGCAATTAACTTCGACACAAGCCAGTCTAGCAGACACATCAGGCTGAGAGTCCCCACTTGTATTCAAATCAGTGGGAGTGAGACTCAGACTTGGGGGAGTAGGTGAAGTGAAACGAGGTGCAGGCCCAGCCACAGGAAGGCCAGATTGCAGCGCTAGCACCTGCTGGGCGCAAGATACACAGACCCGTGCATTGTCACCGCTAATAGGTGAGACCCCACAAGCTACACACAGCCGGGCTTGTCCCGAAGGAACCCCAGTCACATTATCTTGAGATGCCTCCATATGGTAATTACAAGGCACAATACGCCAGTAGGGATTAACGCTATATAGCAACCCTGGATGCCCCAATAACCCGCTAGGGAAGTGGGAGTAATTACACTAGGCCTCACAAGTTAATTAACAGAGGGCCGGGAGAAGCCAATGGATTCGCCCATCTGAAAGACATAATGAAAGTGGGGCGTAAGCAAACATACAATAAAAGTTTGTAATAAAGCCGCCCGCGAGGGCACTTACGGACCGCGGTAGGTAGAAACCATCACACAGGAGTTCACAATCAGACAAAATGGCATTGGTATACCTCGAGGGGCGGGCCAGCGCGAGCCATGACGGAGCGCGCTAGAACCAGGCCCCGCCCCCCCGAAGAGCGCGAAGCCAACCAGACAAGCAGCCAATGACGGCGCGAGAGCGCCTGAGGTAACGCTGCCTCCAAGCGTGGAACATTATGAAAAAAAAAGTGCGCACGGCGGCGGTAATGACAAATAATAAAGTCAAATCAAGTCAGTGCGGCGGCTGACACAACATAAGTAAAGTCAAAAACACAAAAGCACATATAATGTATACACACGCACACCCCCCCCCCTTTTTCCCCCCCGAAGGCTACAGGGAGAATGAGGGAGGGCGGCGGCCCATCTAGATAGGACCCACCGATATACGGGGCATGGGGCAATAGTGCGGGAGGGGCATCCCATAGAGGCTCACCATAAGCCTATACCGCCTACCCTTTGGTGGGGGATTGCGGTGGAGCAACGCTCCTTTAAGCACTCATGCTGCCTACCGTCACCCGACCAGCGCAGCCAAGGCTGGGAGGCACATTACTAGTGGAACGGGTGGGAAAAGTCCTACAGGGCCGCAGGCTAATAGCCCCGCTCACCTGCGAGAAGAGAGCCATATTCTTGTCCTTCTCAGTCAGACTGCAGAGAAATTCTGGGGATTTGTGGGAGGCCCCCGGGTATTTGAGGGGCCGAGAGGAGCCTGTTTTCAATGTCTCTGCAGTACAGCGCCATCTGGCGGAGGATAACCCACGTGTAAGTATTCTATTTGGAGCAGGACATACTGTATACTAAGAATAAGCAGTTAAAAGCCGGGATAAAATAATCATCAATCACCATACAGAGGTAACAAGAACAACAAGGGTGGGGCGGAACGGGATGGGATGTACACTCATATCATCAATTCTACAGGCGGGTAATCACAGAATTGTATTATTCTTAGTGTACATCCCGTCCCGTTCCGAAATATATCCTTACTCAGTGTCCGTAAGGTAGGGTGGGATCCCCAAAGGCAACAACAAACAGTCTAAACCACTGCCGCCTGCAGAACTTTGCGGCCAAACGCAGCATCAGCTGAGGCCTTAACAGCAACCTTGTAAAATTTAGAAAAAGTATGAACAGAAGACCAAGTTGCAGCCTTGCAAACGTATTCAACAGAAGCCTGGTGCTGAAAAGCCCAAGAGGCACCAATAGCACAAGTATAATGAGCGCGGAAAGGAGGTTTCTTTCCCTTAGCAGAATAGGCCTGAATCACGGCCTGACGGATCCACTTGCTGTGGAGATGAAAAGCAGACACAACCTTAGGCAGAAAGTCAGTTTTAAAGCGAAACACCACCTTGTCCTGGTGTCTTTCAAAATAAGGAGGCTTGATGGAAAGTGCCGCCAATTCAGAAACACGCCTGACAGAGGTAATAGCCACCAAAAAGGCTACCTTGACAGTGCGTGGACAAAGCCGCCTCCTGCAAGGGTTCAAAGGGAGACCCTTGCATGGCAGACAAAACCAAGTTCAAATCCCAAACAGGTAACATGGGCTTGCGCGGAGAACGCAAATGAGTAACGCCTTGAAAGAAGGTCTTGACCAGATGATGCTGAGCAAAAGATCTTTGGAAAAAAAAACAGCCAGAGCAGAACATTGCCCTTCAGAGTACTAAGCTGAAAACCCATGTCCAAGCCATTTTTTAAGAATTCCAATATCCTGGGGATTGAGAACACCCAACATGGAAGTGACCTAGACTCACACCAGTCAATGTAAGCACCCCAAACCCTGTAGTAAATGGTAGAGGAAGACTTCTTCCTAGCTCTGATCATGGTATTAACTACAGAAGCCGGTAACCCCTTGTCCATCAAGATGGAGGTTTCAGCAGCCAGGCCGTCAAAGCCAGCGTTTGTAAACTGGGGTGGCGCAACCGCCCCTGAGTGAGCAGGTCCGACACCAGGGGCAGGACAAACTGATCTACTGCCAACTGTACAATTTCTGCGAACCAAATTCTTCTTGGCCAACACTGGGCCACCAGAATGGCTGGCACTCCCTCCTGGGCTATTTTGCACAGCACCTTGCCCAGCAGAGGAAACAGAGGAAAAACATAAAGGAGCTCAAAGCTCTTCCAAGACATTGCCAGAGCATCCACCGACAGGGCCAGGGGATCCTGTGACAGGGATACAAAGACTGGAAGCTTGTGACGTAACGCAAAGAGATCCACATCCGGCTGGCCCCAACGGAGACACAGAGAGTGAAACACCCCGTTGCTGAGGGACCATTCTCCCATGCGAGAGGCCCCCCCTGCTCAGAGAGTCTGCTTCCAGATTCTCCACTCCCGGAATGTACACCGCTGAGATGCAGGGAACATTTTCCTCTGCCCAGGACAAAATCAGGGACACTTCCTTGAGAGCCCTCTTGCTCCTGGTTCCTCCCTTATGATTGATGTAAGCAACCGTCTTGTCTGAGCGGATCTGAACCGCCAGACCGCGAAAGGTGCATGATCAGCTGGTAAAGCACAAATCTTACTGCCCTCAGTTCCAGAATGTTGATTGGGGCATGGGCCTCCTGAGGACCCCACTGCCCCTGGAATTTCAGGGACCTCCAAAAGCCCCCCCAACCAGTCAGACTGGCATCCGTGGTGACCACCTCCCAATAGGGAGTCAGAAAAGATCTGCCCACTAGCAGATTCCTTGGGTCCAGCCACCATGACAGAGGCCGCCTGACCAGAGGGGACAGAACAAATACCTAATCCCGGGACCCTGGGTCCCAATCCCATACTGACAAGAGATGAACCTGGAGAGGTCTCATGTGAAACTGAGCGTATGGGACAGCCTCTAAGCTGGACACCATCAGACCCACCAGCTGCATAGCCTGTCTGATGGACGGATGAGGGTAAGGCAGAAGGAGTTGTGTTTGTGCCTGAAGACCCTCTACCTTCAGCTGAGGGACAAAAGACCGTGACCTGGGAGGAATCCAGAGTCATGCCCAGAAAAGGTTTTACCCTGGGAGGAGACAGGGAAGACTTGGGAAGATTGATCACCCAGCCAAACTTTTCCAGAGTGGATACCACCGTCCAACTCTGCTTGTTGCAAAGTCTGAGAAACTACAAGAACGTCGTCCAGGTAAGGGAGAATGCGAATGCCCTGAGATCTCAGCAGAGCTATTACTCCTGCCAACACCTTGGTGAACACCCTGGGAGCAGAGGTAAGACCGAATGGCAGAGCCACAAACTGGTAATGCTGATTTTCCACTGCGAACCTGAGAAATTTTTGGTGGCCTGCAAAAATTGGCACATGAAGGTAAGCATCCTTGATGTCTATAGAGGCCAAGAAGTCCCCTGGGCGAAGAGAATTTATGGCAGAACGCAGAGTCTCCATGCGAAAGTGCCTGAATCTGACAAATTTGTTGAGGAGCTTTAAATCCAGGATAGGCCTGACTGATCCGTCTTTTGGGAACAGTGAAAAGATTGGAATAAAATCCCATGCCCCTTTCCCGCAGAGGGACCGGGCAAATGACCCCCAATTCCAGTAGGTTTTGGACAGCAAGGTATAGATGCTGAGCTGACAGGGGGTCCTGAGCTATCCGTGATTTTTTGAATCTTGGGGGCGGCCAGGCTGTAAACTATCTTGTAACCGAAAGGAGACTACCTCCTAAATCCACCGGTCTGAGACAAGACGTCTCCAGATGTGAGCAAAAAACCGAAGCCGTCCCCCCACCCGGATGGGTGAGGGCACCCCTTCATGCCTGTGGTGGTTTGGGAGAGGATTTTGGCTTAGAACCCCATGACTCACCACGGCCTCCCGCGGGGGGTCCCTCTTCCTCTCCTAGGGGAATAAAAGGGGGACAGGGCAACTCTGGACCCCCGAAAGGGCCTGAGTGACTTCTTGCGCTGAGGCAGCTTGCCTTCCTTGGCAAACAGATCCAGACGTTCTCCAAAAAGGCGCAGTCCTTTAAATGGGGCCCCAGTAAGAGCCTTCTTAGCAGCAATATCAGCCATCCATTGGCGCAGCCAAACGAACGGCGTATAGCAACCAGCAGGGCAGAGGTTCTGCCGCACATTCTAATGGCATCCTCCAGGGCAGCAAGAACATATTAAGTAAATTCCTCACAATACATAAGCCAGTTAAATACATCTCTGCCCAAAGCCGCAGAACCGCCCTCTAAGGCACTTCTGATCAATCTTCTAATCACCACAGTTGTAATAGCAGATGCACATACAGGACGCAGCGCGGTCCCCACACAGGCAAAACCATGAGTGGCCAGCTGATCAATGCGCCGGTCTTCCACATGGTTTAAGGTGGTAGTAATCGGGTGAGTGCACCACAGAGGTATGAGATAGACCAAGAATTGGTGCCTCAACCTCAGGTGGGGAACACCATAATTTAGCAGTTTCCAGGGGAAAGGGATACCTCTTCTCCCAGCTTTTAGGTACACCTGGAAGTCTACTAGGCTTTTCCCATTCCTGTAAAACGAGATTGTTGAAATGTGCCTGTGCAGGGAACTCCCAGCGCGGTTTAGCAGCATAAAATAATTCTCCCTGCTGCTGCGGAGGGGCAACAGGGGGAGAGATTTCAAGCACTTTAAATAAATGGGCTAGTAGCCTGTCAGTATCAGCTACATCCAAGGCTTGGAACCCGTCCTGGGATCATCAAAGGACCTATTCAGATCCTCAGATTCAGAGAATAATTCCCCCTCAGGGGAAAACCCAACAATGTCTTGAAGTCATAGGGCAAACATATGCATTATCAATCAAATGCCGTGTCTTGCCAATAGCCTTGCGCGGCTCATAACCACCCATCCGCCTCTCCAGATCGGCCAATCTAGTAGTAAAATCAGATTGGGCATCCCCGCTAGCATGCGCCGCAACCAGAGCCGAATGCAAGAGAGGGAGTAGGCAAGGCCTCAGGGGAAGCGGCCCTCAGCAGGGGCATCCCAGACAACCGTGCAACCGTCTGCTGGGCGCAGGAGAGACAGACCTTTAAGTCGCCAGGTACAGGGGAAATCCCACAATCAGTACAGAACCGGCCTTGTCCCGAAGGAAACCCGGACTCATTGTCTTGAGAAGCCTCCATATGGTGATTATTGTGGCTCAAATAAGGAATAATGCAGAAGCAAACCCGGGATGCCCCCAATGCACCGCAAGGGAAGTGGGAGGATTTAAGGTATTAGACAAATTCTCTTAATCAATGTAAAGGCCGGGAGAAACCACTAATTCTATAGGCCTAAAAAAACATAAGAGGAACCCGTAAGTACATATACATAAAACTGAAATAATAAGAATAGCCCGCGAGGGTAATTACAGACCACACACAAGAGACGTCAGCCGCGCAGCACCGCCGAGACAAGATGGCGCCCAGACATAACTCAAGGGGCGGGCCACGGGGGAGCGATGCAAAAGGCGTCACTCGCCCCGCCCGCCTCCCTCCGAAAAGCCCAAAAAAGACGCGCCCACGTGACTTAGACAGTCAATGGCTGCGCAAAGGAGCCTGAGGTAAATGTTGCCGCCCTATACAAAGTGGTGTACAAGAGGGCGATATTAGAGAAAGAAAACGCCAGAGCATAAAAAACAAAAAGGTGCCACATAGTACAAGACACACGACATATAATATAAAAGAGAACCCCCCTTTTCCCCTAAGGGACTCAGAGGAACGAGGGGAGTCAGCAGTCACAAGGGAACCCACTATTGAGGGATAGGGGGTGACAGGCACACAAATTCTGGCAGGGCATCCCATAAGGCTCACCATGGCCTGAACCGTCTACCCTTTGGTGGGGGAGTTGCGGCGGAGCATAGCTCCTTAGCACCTAATATGGTGCCATCTACCGTCACCCGAACGCTACAGCCAAGGCTGGGAGGCAGTATAGTAAAGAAAGAACGGGTGGGAATAGCTCAACAGGTCCATAGGTCCATAAGACCCCGCTCACCTGCCTGAAAAAGAGAGCCACTTTCTCGTCCTGGCAGTCCGAGACTGCAGAGAAAATCTGGGGTTCTGTGGGAGATGCCTCGGTATATATGGGCGGGAGGGGCCACTTTTTCTGCTCTGCAGTCACGTGACATCTGAAGATGAATAACCCATGAGTAAGGATATATTTCGAAACGGGGCAGGATGTACACTTAAATCGGACCTTCAGCGTGATTTAATGAAAAGCCCAAACTCTTAAAAAAACGGTTCCCCAGCATCTAAAATTAATATATTTTAAGTTTTTAGTTACTAACTTATTATTCTTTCCCCCACTGGGCTGCAACTCTGCAACAACTTTAGGATACGGGCGCCGCCATCTTGACTCAGAAGCATCACACTTACTGAGGAGAGGAGAGTGGGATAAGGTACAGGGGGGCGGGTTATAGCTGTGCTTTGCTCAGACAGAGCAGAGCTGGGGTCAGGTAAAGGTCAGCAGTCCCAGAATGCAGAGCAGCACAGTCAGAAGGCACTTCCTGTTTGCAGGCTGCCTGATAAGATGGCGGCTTATGGAAGCTTGGATGTTTAAAGGCTCATAACATGCAGTAGATGCAGGTAGGATGATTTTTAATGTGGCCAATCTGTATGTACAGGGTGTGGGAAAGATATAAGATAGACTCTTATTCAGAGTGAAGGACCGCTTTAAGAATATATACAATTCTCAGACGAGAACATAAAAACCTCACCAGCAATTATAAGACATAAAAAGCAAGTTAAAATAAAATAAAGCCTTGAGGTCCAAAAATTCAAAGGCAAAAAAAAAAGGAATGCGCAGGCCACATAGAAAACAAAACCTCGCCTACCTTTCAGCCAGCAGGCTCAATCCCAAGTGGTGCTGTAGGCCAAGCCAGTCAGGTTGAAGCTATTTGCATGCTCCAGGCACATATGTGAGTGACCACCAATGTTAGTAGAGGTCATTCCTGTGTGTACAAAGGCTGGCTGTGGAGTGCTTTTGGCACTGGACCTGACAGCATTGAAACTGGACTGCTGCAGCACACAAAACTCTGTGGGATCAAGTCTGCCATGCACGGCACATGGGGTTTGTTTTTTTATGAGCCTTGACAACCAATGAGAACTGGAGAACAGAAGAGCGTAGAAGGTAGCAAAGCTCAATAAACCAGCCACCACCAACCACGTGAAACAACCACCACCGATAGAGTCCAATACCTTTCAATGCATAACCAAGCTTCAGCAGGACCATTTGAAAGATGCTCATAAGGAGGGTTGTCAGGTGGGACACTGCACTTTTGGCCAGCACCATTGCCTTGTGCTTGTAGTAAGGCAAATCCCCTAATAGGAAAAAATGTCAATTAAGTGGCGTGAACAAAAAAAAAAATACAACTCACTTGGCACCCTAATGGACCAACCAGTCAAGTCACCAGCTCCTCATTAACTTGTATGGAAGCTAATCATGCGACCGCCAGCAACCACTCAGATTAAATGTGCAAGCTCAGCAGTCAAACCTGATTGGTCACCAGTATTCATGTGATTGGCAGCCATACAATGAATGAGAAGTGGTAAGCACTGGCTGACTTGGATTTAGTTCCTTTATAACAACAAAAGGGCTTCCCAGTTAGCCGCTTCGTGACTGCGGGCATTTTGTTTTACTTTAATGAGCAGAGCGGTATGGAGAGCATTAGCCACTACTCTTCAATTAACATAGTAACATAGGTTACAAAGCATAGTCATTCACACCTATGCACTGCAGCATAAAGAAAGGTAAACTGTGAGCAGCACACCTCCTGACCCTGCTCCCATCCCTTGTGCGTTAGGCAAAGCAATACCTGTAATACAATTAACAAAAAAAGAAAAATCCACAAAACTTGGACACTACAACATTGTGGGCATAGCCTTCTGAACCTCCACTCGGCTAGTAGAGTATGACATCTCGCCTGGAAGAGGAAACACAAACTGGACAACATTAAAATGCCCGCCCCTTTCTCCCAGGCCTCAGTGCTACTAATAATAGAAGGAACATAATCTATAAACAATCTAACTTTTGACCTTCCTGAGTTTTGTTCTGTGCCCCAATCCCAATTCGGGGTGCCCCACTGTGTGAAACGCCCCAGTTAGCCCAGTAAAATTTGCCTCTCCTCGGTCCAACGGCGCATGCACGGGTTCTCCTTCAATCTGAGCCCTTTGCCTTGTTTACATGCTTCGGCAAAGGGCTTGAATTGATTTCAATAGTAAGTGAGAGGCCACATCCCTAGCAACGCTCGCGCACTGCCCAAAGATGCAGTTCCTCAACAATCTCTTGTCAAAAGGAAAATGGCTCAGATGAGAGCCCGCCCATACGCTGTTGGAGCGTGGAAAGGAGATTACCGATGCCCCGAGAATTTCACACAGTGGAGCATCCCAATTCAGGAAGCCCCAGGAAGGAAAGGCCAGCTTTTAGATGTGTTTTGCTCGGCTTTAAGTCATGTAAAGGGTAATTTAAAAAAAAAAAAAAAAAAAAAGTTTGCTTTCAGGTTCAGACATAGTAAAAACATCATTTAAAACCCCAACTGCTAACAGTCACTTTAGGGTTTCTACACGGCTAGCTAGCTTGACACGATGGCTGCTGAAGATAAACAGCCAGCCAGCATAGCCTGCTACCTGTAATAGAGAGGGTCGGCCAGGCCAAACGTGTAGCCTCTGACTGGTAAGATCTGGCAAGTTTTTAAAAAAAAAATTAATGTACTAGATATTGCAAATGGCGATATTTAAGCAAAAAGTAAAAACTAAACACAAGACCTTTTTATTGTGCCCATACATGAGTTTGCTTTCACCTTAAAATGGTTTTCTTTAAAACTCCAAACAGAAGAGGACCCACAAAACACCAAAAAAGCAATCATTCACTAGAACCCTGGGCAGCTACAGCGTGGTAACAGTTCTTACTTGATTTGTGCTTCTGGCTCCTGTCTCGGGTGTATACTTTGGTGGAGGCAGTGTATGTGGACAAGGCTGGCGTGCATGATGTAGAAAAGGTTGTGAGGGCATCGCTCCTCTCAGACAGCATGCTACAGTCATTGCAAGTGTACCCATTATTTAAGGTTGTCTGCGTTTGTGCACTGAGAAGGTCTCCATTAGCACGGATCACCGTTGTGTCCCCAGCTAAAAAGAATGAAAAGAGATTGTCTTTTAAGTTTTTTTGGCTGGTGGAGGCGAAAAATATTCATAAGAGCCAATAGCAGGGGCTAAAAAAAAACAAAACAAAGCTCACCTTTCAGATCTTCATCATCAAGACCTGCAATGAAAAGGGAAATATAAAAAAAATTATTTTCACATAATTAGAAAAGAAAAAAAATGTACCTTTCATTAAATCAGAGCTTTATAGCTTTTCACAATGCAATTCGGTCTTCTTCAAGCCAGGAGCTTGCTGAACTGGTTGCCAAGCAACCACTAATTCACCAAAAGGAACATTTAATGTCACAGCTGTACCAAAGGCAGCAGCACAATACATGTAAAAATGTGTCTGGGCTCTTCAAGAGAATATTAAAGCTGCAGAGCCTGTAGTGGTCCCAGCAGAGGAAAGTACTACAAAATTCACAAAGCCTTTTGGGTGTCTGCTGCTAAAATATATAAAAATTGGTTTTAGTGTAGTCCCCCCCAAGCACAGGTTGGAACACCTAAATTTCCTAAATTTCGTTTTACAGAAAACTGGACGGTGCAGAATGGGAACTTGAACCCTATTCAGAGCTATGCACCTCTGGGGAGACCATGTACAGGTGCACTGCAAAAAATATGAATATCACACTTTTTAATATTTTTTGTAATTCAGTTGAAAAACTGAAACTCATTATATTGAGTCAATACAAACAGAATGACATTTTTGAAGTGTTTTTACGTTAATGTTGCTGATTATGGCTTACAGCAAAGGATAACCCAAAATTCATCATCATTAGATTAACTAACCCAAAACAGTTGCAAATGCTTCCTAAGCATTTAAAAAGATCCCTTAGTCTGGTTTAGTAGGCAACACAATCCTAGGGAAGACTGCTGGCTTGACAGATGTCCAGAAGGCAGTCACTGACACACTCCACTGACACTCCACAAGGAGGTTAACCAAAAAATACAATTCTGTGAAACTCCCCTGTAGAATTGTTTTTGAATATATCCAGTCCAGGTCGTCCCAAAGTGATGACATGTGGGTATTCCGCCCCCAGGGGGCGCTTGACTGCAAGATCAAAAGCTGTCGCTCCTCCCGGCCCCCTATAAAAGCAGGTGTCTCACTAGGATTTCCCAGTGGTTAAAAATCAGTAAGAAAAGAGAGACAGGCCAGGAGGCCAAGAATCCATGTTACTTCACATAGCTTCAGCATGTACTCTCTCCAACAAAAACCTTAAGGACAACAGTCCAAGATAAAAATGGTAATCACCATAACAGGCAGAATGAAAACAAGGGCGGGTGGGACGACCTGAACTGGATATACTCAAAAACAATTCTACAGGTGAGTTTCCAAGAACTGTATTTTTCCCTATATCCAGTCCAGGTCGTCCCAAAGTAATGACATGTGGGATATCCAAAAGCAGTGTCCATTAGGGCGGGATCCCTAGTGCGGAACAGCACCTTTTGGCCAAAGACAGCATCAGCTGAGGCCCTAACATCAACCTTGTAAAACTTGGTAAAAGTGTGAACTGAAGACCAAGTGGCAGCCTTACAAACCTGTTCAACAGATGCCTGGTGCTGAAAAGCCCAGGAGGCACCAATAGCTCTAGTAGAATGAGCTGTAATACGAAAAAGGGGGTTATTTCCCCTTGGCAGAATATGCTTGTACCACCACCTGTCTGATTCACTTACTGAGAGTGGACTTGGCTGGTGGCAAACCCTTCCTAGATCCCTCTGTTAGGACAAAGAGCAAATCCGATTTCCTGAAGGATTCAGTCGCAACCAGGTAATACTTAATGGCTCTGACCACATCCAAGTCATGGAGGGTCCTTTCCTTAGAATTAGTCGGTGCTGGACACAAGGAAGGCAAGACAACTTCCTCATTAAAGGTGAAAGGGAGAAACGACCTTAGGCAAAAAATCAGGTTTAAGGTGAAAAACCACCTTATCCTATGTCGCTCAAAGTAAGCGACATAGTAAGCGCTGCCAGCTCCGACACGACGCACCAAGGTGATCGCTACCAAAAAGACCACCGTGAGAGTCAAAATAGACAATGCAGCATCGCACAATGGCTCGGAGGGAGGGCCCTGAAGAGAAAGTACCAAATTCAAGTCCCACACCGGTATTACTGACTTACACGGTGGACGTACATGGGTGACTCCTTGGAAAAAGGTCTTGATCAAACTATGATTGGCAATGGATCTCTGGAAAGAGATGGCTAAGCCTGAGACCTGGCCCTTGAGGGTGCTCAGCTGGAGACCCAAGTCTAAGCCGTGTTGTAAAAACTCCAGGATCCTAAAAATAGAGAATGTGCGACAAGGGAAACTCTTGGATTCACACCAAGCAATGTAGGCATGCCAAACTCTGTAGTATATCGTGGAAGAAGACTTCATGGTAAGCACAACCGTGGCCGATAGCCCCTTTTCTGTCAGGATTGAGGTTTCAACAGCCAGGCCGTTTAAGCCAGAGTTTGTAAATTGGGGTGTCGCAGTGACCCGAGTGAGAAGCCCTTGGCCGTCGGGCATGATGTAGCGATCCACCGACATCTGAACTATGTCCGCAAACCAACTCCTTCTCGGCCAGCGAGGAGCAACCAGAATGGTTGGTACCCCCTCCTGGGCTATCTTACGTAGCATTCGGCCCAGGAGCGGACACGGAGGGAATGCATAAAGGAGCCCAAACTCCGCCCTGGAATTGCCAGAGCGTCTGTGGCAAAGGCCAGCGGATCTCTTGACAGGGAGACGAACCTTGGGAGCTTGTGATTGTGTCTGGAAGCAAACAGTCCGGCTGACCCCAGCGGAGACACAGAGCCTGAAAGGTCTTGTTGCCGAGAGACCATTCCCCCAGGCGAGAGGCACTCCTGCTCAGGGAGTCTGCCTCCTGGTTTTCTACCCCGGGGATGTAAACCGCCAAGATGCAGGGAACATTCTCCTCTGCCCAAGTCAGAATCTGGGTCACCTCCTTGAGGGCTCGCTTGCTCCGAGTCCCGCCCTGGTGATTGATGTAGGCGACAGCCGTCTGATTGTCCGAGAGAACCTGGATCGCACAACCCCATAAATGGGGAGTCAAGCGAAGAGGCACCAAGCGGATCGCTCTCAGCTCCAGGAGATTTATGGGTAAGCGGTCCTCTTGCGGACCCCACTGACCCTGGATCTTCTGCCAAACGCATCTGTGGTAACTAGCTCCTACCGGGGAGTCAGAAAGGACTTGCCCACCAATAGGTTTCTGGAGTCCAGACACCACAAGAGGGACTGTCCCAGACGGTCAACAGGTTCAGCTGAAGAGATCTCATGGGAAATTGGGCGAAGGGCACAGCTTCGAAGCATGACACCATTAGGCCCACCAGTCTCGTCTCCAGACGGATCGATGGCCGCTGACAAGACAGCAAGGTCTGCACCTGCGTCTGGAGGCCCAACACCTACTGCTGTGGCAGGAATACCTTGACCTGAGAGGTGTCTAACGTCATGCCCAGGAAGGACCTCACTGTTGAGGGAGTGATAGACTTTGGGTAATTGACTACCCAATCCGAAATCCTCGGGGAGTGGATAACACCGTCCGGTTGTCGCTCTTGGCCTGCTGAAAGGACTGAGCTGCAAATCGGTACATCGTCCAGATAGGGCAACACATGAATGCCCTGGTTCCTCAAAATAGCCATGATGCCCGCCAGCACCTTGGTGAAAACACGGGGGCTGAGGATACCTTGAATGGCAGTGCCACAAACTGTTAATGCTGATCCTCCAGAGCAAACCTCAGGAACCTCTGATGCCCCTGGAATAATACAATTCTGTGAAATATTCACCTGTAGAATTGGTATTATACGTATACAGTACGTCCTGCTCCAAATATAATACTTACACTTGGGTTATCCTCCGCCAGATGGCGCTGTGCACTGCAGACATGCAAAAACAGGCTCCTCCCAGCCCTTCATATACCCGGGGACCTCCCACAAATCCCCAGCATTGAAAAGCAGTGAACCAGAAGCAGGGAGAATTCAACCACCAAACACAACTGGTAATGATAACCACCATACAGGGGATCCAGAATAATGCAAAAACCAGGGTGGGTTGGAGCAGGACGTACTGTATACGTATAATACCAATTCTACAGGTGAGTATTTCACAGAATTGTATTATTGTATTATTGTAAGTATACAGTACGTCCTGCTCCAGATATAATACTTACACTTGGGGATCCCACCCTACTTTATGGACACTGCTATTGGATGTCCCAACAAAAAAGGCACAGCAGACAGTAAAAGCACTGTCACCTGCAAACCAAGAGCGACATGAGCAAAGGCTCTAACGTCAACATCATAACAACCTTTGAAAAGGTACAAACAAAAAACAAGTAGCGGTCTAGTAAACTTGTTCAACAAAACCTGGTGCTGAAAGGCCCAAAGATACCAAGGCACCAGTAGAATCAGAAATAAAGTGAGAAGAACTCTTCCCCTTAAAGGAATAGGCCTTAGTAACAGCCCGACAAGATCAAACGCTAACAGTAGCCCAGGAAGAAGCCAAACCTTCCCTAGGACCAGAAGGGACATCAATCCAAGTAAAGGCTAGGCCCAAGGCTGCTTAATCCCTGGAAGCAGACGAGATCAGGCACATACAGATGTAGGTGCCCACAAACCCCAAGGGGCATCAGTCCCCTTAAGGGACAAGAGACAATCCAGAAAAAAAATTCCAGCACCTGTTGAGGGAAAATAGATCCCCTTGCCTCAGCGTTACTAGGAATAAAGCACAGGAGAAAGACAATGTCTTAATACATGAGCCTAAGACACCACCTTAGGCAGAAGGTCCAGTGTAAAACGGAACACCACCTCATCTTGGTGTATATATCAAAGAACGAGGGCTAGCCAAACAGAGCCGCCCGCTCAGGCACACGTCTGACTGAAGTAACAGCCCCCAGAAGGACAACCTTGTGGATAAGAACAGTCAGACAGCATCCGGAATAGGGCCAAAGGGAAAACACCCCGCAAGGCAAACAGAATAAAATTCAAATCCCAACAGGGACCCTAGAACTACGTGGGGGATGCACCTGAGCAATCCCCGAAAGAATGCTTAACCAAGGCAATGATGGCGGCGGCGGCCAAAATAAAAAGAACAAGCAGCGCAACTCTGACACCCAGTTGCCAGTCAAGGGCAAGACTACGTCCATAAGCGTGACAATACAGTACACTGAGACCGCCAAACACACACCCCCCCCCCATTCTTTTCCCCCGAATACGGGGGGGAACGAGGGAGAATGGCGACCCTTTACACAGGGTCCACCGCTACACGGGGCAATAGTGCGGGGACGGACATCCACTAAAGGCTCACCATCAGCCTAAACCGCCTACCCTATGGTGGGACTGCGGTGGAGCATGGCTCCGTTAAGCACACATGGTGCTGCCTACCTTCACCCGACCGGCGCAGCCCAGGCTGGGAGGCACATCACAGGGAGGACGGGTGGGAATAGTCCAACAGGGCCGCAGGCTGTAATAGCCCCGCTCACCTGCGAGAGTGTGATACTTCATGTCTTCGCAGTCTGCACTGCAGAGAAATCTGGGGATTTGTGGGAGGTCCCTGGGTATATGAAGGGCCGGGAGGAGCCTGTTTTTGCATGTCTGCAGTGCACAGCGCCCTCTGGCAGAGGATAACCCAATTGTAAGTATTATATCTGGAGCAGGACGTACTGTATACTTAGAATAGAAATACATCATCCCCTAAAAGGGATACCCCACACCCCAAACATAGCCTGGATTGCCCCGAGGGGGGCACCAGCCCAGTATCCGGGGAAGCCTCCATATGGTGATTTTTTAAAAAAAATTAGATATATAAATAATAATAATAATAATAATAATAATAATAATAATAATAATAATAATTATATATATTATATTATAATATATATCTCCGAGGGAATTACGCAGTAATGCAACCCGGGGTGCCCCTTTAAGTCCCGCGTGGGAGTAATTTTCAGACAACTAAATTTAACCAGGGACCCTAGGATCGGGAGAACCCCCCTTTAATAGGAACGCTGGTCCACCTGGAACACACAAACACACAATCAGACCAACATAGCAATTGTCCAAAGGGTTAATAACAGAAGTGTTGCCAAGCAACCCCAGGGAGGGGCATCAACCCTAAGGAAAACTAATGGTCCACAGGCCACTCACCCAACCATCACCGCCTTCAGAGTCCCGCACGCCCGGCAGTAGTGAAAAAGGCGCAGAGGAAGAGGGAGGGCGCGGTTCACGCGTCGCGCCCGGCCCCGCCCCGGGACCTGAAATGCGGCGCCCGCAGCACGGAGGCGGGCCGTAGGCGCGCGCGAGCGCCCGACCCCGCCCTGAGGGGAAGAAGCTCCTCTTGGGCGCCTGGGAGAGACGCCATAACTTAAACGCCAGAGGCCGGAGCCGGCGGTCCCTCAGTAAAGCAAGGCACAGTAAAGCACCACACACACACACGTTATAATAATAAATAAAGGTGAATCCATAATGGACCCCCCCCCCCCCCTCTAAGGGTATCCTGGAGAGGGGGAATCCATGCTAGGGTGAGAGCCAAGGGACGGGGCATCCCAAACCGGGGTCACCAACCCCCGATTAGCCACCTACCCCTTGTTATGGGGTCTCACGGCTCCTGAGCACCTAGGGTGCCATCTACCATTGCCCGGACTAGCAGCCTAGACTGGGAGGCAAGTAATACAAATAAAAGAATCCGGGCAGGAATAGAACAATATGAGGGCCGGGAGTCATCCTGGCTACCTGCAAGGAGGAGACATCCATCTTCTGACTTGCTCGCCTCTGCAGAGATGAAAGACTGGGGAATGAGTGGGAGGTCCCAGGTATTTATGGGCCGGGATGGTCTTACTTTTTTTATTGACATCTCTGCAAGATCGCCATCTACAGGTCAGTATACCCACATGTAATGAATGTCTTGAAGCGGGGTGTGTGACATACTTATAATACTGTGAATGTTTCTTGCCTTAAGAAAAAAAAAAAAAACACAGGACAAATGACAGGATTGTGACTACTACTATTCCACTATTATAGGAGAACTTGTGTTAAAGTGGTCCAACACTCACTTTTTGTTCATTCCCCCCCCCCCCCCCCCAGCACAGAGTATCTTAACAAGTGGCGGGCCTGCCGCAGCATGTTTTTTTATGAAACCAGGCCTTTTCTGCCCCTGTAGCCACGCAGCCTGCAACCTTGAGATTGCCTGAACTAAAAGCTGCCGGATGACGCACATGCCAGCCTGGCAGAACTGACGGGTGATGCACGCTCCCATCCCCAGCCTATCTGAGATGCCAGGAATAAAGGCAGCATTATTTACAGTGCGGTGAGAGCCAAGGCAAAGGTGAGTTTTGCGACCACACACACAGCCTTTTACATATTTAGGTGGATTTTAATTATTTTGAACCATTTTTTACTTTAGGGGTTTAGTGAGGGAGCAGGTGTGGACTTAAAATGGTAAGACAATCAACCTTACAAAATGATAATTCCCCAATAACCTCTCCATCTACAAACATTAACAGTGGTAGTTGGAATACATTTTGTTTTAGAATTCAGATTCATGAATATTCTTTTTTCCAAGTTTAGACTCTATGCTATGAGTCACAGCATTCAGGGCAGAAAACATCTAAATTATTCCACTTGCACTGTGGGCTTTGACCTTTAAGGCCTTAAATTTTCTTTTGCCCAACATGCCTGCAGCAGCAAATTCCTCAACGTGTGATTGTACAACTAAGAATGGAATATGTGCATAATAAAGAAAAGCTCACTTTTTGTGTGGCTCTTTACTATAGCTAACACAAAGAAAAACACCCTCAATTAAAATTAAAAGAAAAAAAAAAAAACCCCTGTCTGTTACCTTTGACTGATCAATCCAATAAAGTATGTTATTAATCAGTAAACAGTCCCACAATCCTAGGCTGACCCTTCGCCCCGGTCTCCTGAAGGGAAGAGGAATTTCCTCTTTATCTTTACTGCCTACTGTACCCCCACCAGGCCTGACTGCAAATAGATGCCTGAGGACTCAGGTTGACACCACCCCCTCCCTAGTAATCGGCTAGAATGAGGACAGCACAATGCAAGATGTTACCCATTTTAGAACTACTCTGACAATATGGCTTAGTTAAAGCCCTAGTTTAAGCTCTACACAATGGGGATACTTTTTGGTATGCTGGGACAATTACATTAAAGTAACTGTATGGTCACAAATAAAAAGGGCCTCCATATACCTCCCCACCCACGATACCCCAAAGGGCCATCAGATACCTGGTCAAAGCTTTTCACATCTGTTGCTACATGAAAAAGAAGAGTGACCCAATCACAGCATCAGCGATTGGGTGATGAAACTGTCAATCATTTTCCACAGTCACCAGACAGAAGCTTAGGGACACATGCGCACCATGGCCGCTGTGGTAACGTGTGAAAAGCTGGGAGTAGGCGAGTCTTTTTACTTTTGTTATAACTGGCTCCAGTGGCTTCTGCTGCAGCAACCTTTTCTCCAGGTCCTGGCCTCTTCCTGCTGCCCTGACATTTTACAGCAAAGGCTAAAGTCTGTAAACATTTGCAAAGAATTAATAAAGTGAGGACCGTGGATAAAATTTGGCACAAGTGACATTAACGAGAAGAAACAAGAAAATTGGTCTGGCGGCAACATTAAAGGAGTTGCAGGAATTTCTGGCAAGTACTGGCCGTGTTCTGCATTAAAATTCTCAAAAAAGTCCGGCTCTCAAGTGTATCTAAAAATTCATTTTTACTAGATCAATTGCTCATTGATCATGCTCATTGATCCAAAATGTAATAAAAAAAAGTTTTTACAGTATGTACATTCTGCAGTGCCTGACGCGTTTCGGGCCATTAGTTTTCCATGCCCTTAGTCATATAACTTTGCTTATACCATGGACTACTTAAGGCCCGAAACGCATCAGACACTGCAGCATGTACAAATTCAGTTGCTTTTATTTAATTCTTGGTAACATAAAACATTGACATTTTAAGAGGGGAATGTAGATTTCTTTTTTTTACAAAAGTTTCCATGGCCAGCTCAATACTTAATGGGGAATAGACTGCCAAGGCTTAAGAGATAACAACAAGGTCAATATGAAGAGAATCCATTGTCCAGCACTCAGGTAACGCCTAAAATACAATTCTGTGAAATACTAACCTGTAGAATTGATATTATAAGTATACAGTACGTCCTGTCCCAAATGTAATACTTACACTAAGGTTATCCTCCGCCAGATGGCGCTGCACTGCAGAGACATGCAAAACAGGCTCCTCCCGGCCCCTCAAATATCCGGGGACCTCCCACAAATCCCCAGCATTAAAAAAAGCAGTGAACGAGAAGCTGGGAGAATTTAACCACCCAAACTGGTAACTATAATAATGATAATCACCATACAGGGGATCCAGAATAATGCAAAACCAAGGGTGGGGTGGAGCAGGACGTACTGTATACTTATAATATCAATTCTACAGGTGAGTATTTCACAGAATTGTATTATTCTTAGTATACAGTACGTCCTGCTCCAAATGTAATACTTACACTAGGGACATCCAGTAGCAGTGTCCATAAAGTAGGGTGGGATCCCCAACAAAAATACAATTCTGTGAAATACTCACCTGTAGAATTGGTATTATACGCATACAGTACGTCCTGCTCCAATATAATACTTACACGTGGGTAATCCTCCGCCAGAGGGCGCTGTGCACTGCAGACATGCAAAAACAGGCTCCTCCCGGCCCTTCATATACCCAGGGACCTCCCACAAATCCCCAGTATTGAAAAGCAGTGGGAAAAGAAGCCGGGAGGAACCAACCACCAACTGGTAACAATAGTAATAACAATCCCCATACAGGGGATCCAGAAAAATGTAAAACCAGGGTGTGGTGGAGCAGGACGTACTGTATGTGTATAATACCAATTCTACAGGTGAGTATTTCACAGAACTGTATTATTCTAATCATACAGTACGTCCTGCTCCAATATAATACTTACACGTGGGACATCCAATAGCAGGTGGGATCGGAATAGCAGGTGGGGTGGAATAGTAGGGTGGGATCCCCAACAAAAAAGGCACAGCAGACAGTAAAGGCGCTGTCACCTGCAAAACTTTGCTACCAAGTACGACATGAGCAAAGGCTCTAACGTCAATTCCATAACAAAACCTTTGAAAAGGTATGAACAGAAACAAGCAGCGGTCTAGCAACTTATTCAACAAAAAACTTGGTGCCGAAGGGCCAAAGGTACCCAAACACCAACAGAAGGAATACAAAGAGAGAGGGAGATTCTTCCCCCTTAAAGGAATAGGCCAGTGTAACGGCCCAACCAGCCCAAAGGCAACAGAAGCCTTGGTAAAACTTAGAACTCTCCCCAATGGGGAAATGAAAACTGGTCTCCCACCAGACAGGCGGAGATACTGACCCCTTCAGTAACAAGGATCCGCAAGAAGCCGAAACCTTTATTCAGGACCAGGAAGGCAAAACATCCAAGTAAGATCAGTCCAACGGGCGCATAGGCCATGGAAGCAAACGAGATCAGGCGCATATGGAGGCGCCCGCAGACCCCAAAGGGCATCAGTCCCCTAAGGGACAATAAACAACCAGGAAAAGTTCAACACCTGTTGAGGGAATGTAGACCCCTTACTTCATCATTACAAAGAATAAGGCCCATAGGCAGACTAAAAGGACTCCATAAAGATCATAAAACACCACCTTGGACAAAAAGGATCCGGTGCCAGGCGGAATACCACCACATCATGAGATTATTATTTTTTCCATGTGAAACTTCCGGGGACGGATAAACCTGTTGAGGAACTTCAGATCCAGGATGGGACGAACCGACCCGTCCTCCTTGGGCACTGTGAAGAGATTGGAAAAAAATACCCGAGGCCCACCTCCGAGGGAGGAACTGGACAGATGCCTGGCATTTCCAGAAGATTCCTCACCCCTCCCCAGCCAACGGATCCGAGGGCACACAAGACCTGAAAAATCTTGGAGGAGGTCGAGACTCGAACTCCAGCTTGTAACCGGCTGACACCACCTCTCGGATCCACCTGTCCGAGACCGCCTGGTCCCACACCAGGGAGAAGTGTCGCAACCGTCCCCCCACCCACAAGGGTGAGGGCGCCCCCTCATTGCTGAGCGGGCTTGGCGCGCCAGGAGTGACCGGGACGGCCACGGCCTCTACCCCTGTTCCAGCTTGCACCCCTGGAGGCCGAAAAGACCGCACCTCTGCCAGCTCTGGCTCCACGAAAGGAGGGATTAAAAGAACCCCCCCCCCGAAAGGAACGACGTAGTTTCTTGCGCTGAGGTAACTTACCTCCCTTGGCAACCGAATCCAATTTCGCACCAAACAGGCGCAAACCCACAAAGGGAAGAGCCGTAAGCGACTTAGAATTAAAGTCAGCAGTCCATTGCCGCAACCACACCGACCATCGGATAGCCACCAACAAAGCCGTGGTCCTACTACACATCACCATGGCGTCATCCTGAGCGGCAAGGACAAACGAAACAAAGGACTCAACGCTTGAGAGCAACAACCTCTTCACAAGTAGGATCAAGGCCCGCAAATAAACCTGACAATGGACCTAACCGCCAACAACAAAAGTGCCGAAGCACAAACAGGCCTCAAAGCCGAACCCGCACTGGCAAAACCGTGGCGAGCCAGCTGGTCAATCTGGCGATCCTCACCATCCTTAAGGGTAGTAGTGTCAGGAGAATGCAACACGGCCGTGTTAGACAGCCCCAAAACCGGGGCATCAACCTCGGGAGGAAAAGACCAACGCTTCACCAAGTCCGCCGGAAAAGGATACTTCTTATCCCAACTCGGCGGAACACCAACAAGACGATTAGGCTGCTCCCATTCTTTAAAGGACGACATTCTCAAAATGTCGTTGACTGGGAAGCTCCAAACGCAGCTTGGCCACATCAAACAACTCACCCTTAGGCAGGGGAAGCCGCCTCAGGAGGGTCTAAAGCCAAAACTTCAAACATTTGAGCCAATATCGAAGGGGTGTCGAAGACCATCCCCGCAGCCTGGTCACCCTCAGCACCAAACTGCTGGACATCAGGGTCGTCCGATTCCTCAAGGATCTCCCCCTCTTCAGCCGGGGGGCAATCGGACCAGTCCAATGCCTCAAAAACATCAACATCTGGGTCCGGCGGATGTATGCCGGCGCACACAATCGAATGCCTGAGGTGAAGAGGCTCACCTCACAGTAAAAAACAGCCATACACACGCCAACAACAACATCCCCTAGGAGCGCACACAACCGCCGAAACTAAGCTAGCATAAATGCGCCCCCCCCTCGTAGCGCAGGGAGAAGGGACCAAGCGGGGAAGAAGGGCATCACCATAGGGAGAAACAAGACGGGGCATCCCAAATCCGGACAACCGCGTTGCCCCATATTATGGGGTCGAGCGGAGGAGTCCAGCTCCTAGGCACCCTGTGGTGCCGTCTACCCTCACCCGGCCGGCAGCCTAGGCTGGGAGGCTTCCATTATAATAAGGGGCAAATAAAATACAATTCTGTGAGATACTCACCTTTAGAATTGGTATTATACGCATACAGCACGTCCTGCTCCATCTATAATACTTACACATGGGTAATCCTCAGCCAGAGGGCGCTGTTCACTGCAGACATGCAAAAACAGGCTCCTCCCGGTCCTTCATATACCCAGGGACCTCCCACAAATCCCCAGTATTGAAAAGCAGTGAGAAGAGAAGCCGGGAGAAACCAACCACCAACTGGTAACAAAAGTAATGATAACAATCACCATACGGGGATCCAGAAAAATGTAAAACCAGGGTGGGGTGGAGCAGGACGTGCTGTATGCGTATAATACCAATTCTACAGGTGAGTATCTCACAGAATTATATTATTGTAAGCATACAGCACGTCCTGCTCCATCTATAATACTTACACATGGGACATCCAATAGCAGTGTCCATAAAGTAGGGTGGGATCCCCAAAAACAAGGCACAGCAGACAGTAAAGGCGCTGTCACCTGCAAAACTTTGCAACCAGGTACGACATGAGCAGAGGCTCTAACGTCAATCTTATAACAATACCGTTGAAAGGTATGAACAGAGACAAGCAACAGTCTAGTAACCTATTCAACAGAAAAAACCTGGTGCTGAAGGGCCAAAGGTACCCAAACACCAATATAATGGAATAAAATGAAAAAGGGAGATTCTTCCCCCTTAAAGGAATAGGCCAGTGTAATGGGCCAACCAGCCCACAGAAGCCTCGTGGAAAACTTAGAACTCTCCCTAAGGGGAATGAACTTGTCTCCCGTCAGACAGGCGGGAATACTGACCCCTTAATTAGCAAGAAGCCGAAGCCTTTACTCAGGACCAGGAAGGCATCCAAGTAAGATCAATCCAAAGGGTGCAGTGGCCCTGGAAGCAAGCATACATAAAGGAGGCACCCGCAGACCCCAAGGGCATCAGTCCCCCTACACCTGTTGAGGGAATGTAGACCCTTTACTTCAGCATTATTAAGAATAAGGTCCGTAGTTAGACTAAACGGACTAAAACAATGATCATAAAACACCACTTAGGCAAAGAGGTCCGGCGTAAGACTGAACACGTCATGGTGATTATATATATATATATATATATATATATATATATAGCCAAGGCCACCTTCTCAGGCACACGTCTGACTGAAGCAGGAGCCCCCAGAGAAGCGACTTGGACTACAAACCAGCTCAGACAGCATCCAGCATAAGTCCCAAGGGAACAATCCGCAGGGCAAACAGAATGAAAATGGATCCCAACAGGAACCACAGAACTGCTTGGGAGATGCCCATGAGCAAACCCAAAGAGAATTCCTCACAAGGAAGACAGAACTCCTACAGGAAGACAGGACAGAACCTGAACCTTCAGAGTACCTAGATGGGGAGCCAACCCCAACCTATGCTGTAATGACTCTAGAACCCTGGGAACCGAGAGCGTCCAACAGGTAAGAGACCAAAACTCATGCCAATCAATATGGGTACACCATGAACCACAATAGACGGAGGAAGAGGAAGCCAAGAAAACTTGCTGCTAGCCCCCTATCTACCAAGTCAACCAGAAGATAAGCACGTCCAAGGGGTGAATGAATGAGCTGTCAAGCCCCAGACTAGAGTCTGTAGATTGAGACGACAAAAGAAGGGGCCTGACAAGGGCAGAACCGCACTCCTGAGAGCGTACAGGTCAGCAGACCTCAGCAGAAGCATCTGCGAACCACAGTTCACAAGGCCACCCAGGGGCCATCAATCTCACGGGTCTCTCTATCAGCACAACCGTGCGCAGAACCCCACATAGTAGGGTGAACAAAGAGAAGGCATATAAAATAGAAAATCTATGCATAATTTTACTAAGCCCCCATGACCAGAGTCAGAATATTCTGGGACAGTAAAAACAAGGGCGGAGCCCCTGTGGTATAAGCGAGACCCAACAGAGCCACCCCAGTTGGCTCTCAGAGCGACACCAGGATAGCATAACCTGCCACTGAAAGGCATCCATTGGAGCGAATACCGCTGAGGAGCAGGGGGCGTAGACCCCCACCCGGATCAGGAACCCTCCAGAGGGATCATCCTGCTTCAAGCTCCAGATCAGTAATAAAAACAGGCCATTGTCTTCCAACAGACCAAGAGTCCCCAAATAGACAGGTCCTAAAAGAGGAGAAGTCCAGCCGTATAGAGTCAACGGAAGGCTCACTGTTGCAACAACCAGTAGGTAAGATGGACCCTCTAAGGGACCCTACCTAGGAACCACGGGGGGCTTGGAGAAAGTCCCCCCCCCCCCCGCCTACCTGCGAGACTTGGTACCCAAGGTGACCATTCACAGGAAGATGCAAGCAAAGAAGGGGGTGCTCCCTGACAGGGCACTTGAATATGATCAGCTCAAGAGGAACCACCTTACCAAGGGGGAATGAGCACAGACCAAGCCCCAGGGGTGCTGGAACCCCATGTAGGATCAATAACCTACTGTGCCGAAAAGCCCAAGGGCTCTGTATATAAGGGATATCATCTGATACGCCACCAATGGGCCCACCAGCTGCAATCCTGCCTGGTGAAAGTAAGATGTCAGCAAAGGGGGACAGAGCCCCCGTAACCAGGAGTCCACTTGTTGCCAAGGAAGAAGGCTCAAGCCTGAACCGAATCCAAGGAATGGAGATAGCGGATAAGGGACCAAGAGGGATTGAGGTGACTGAGCACCCATCCAGTAACTCCCAGGGGACACCGCCGGCCGACCAATCCCCTCGGCCTGACGTAGAGATTGGGGAGTAAGGAAAGACGACCCGGTAGGTCCTAATGCGGACGCCCCCCCAGGCATGTCCGAGACATCACCCCCATTCGCGCCATGGCGAGTAGCCTGGGAGCGAAAGAGGCCACCAACAATGCCTCAATCCGCAGGGCTGGTCCTGCCACACCGCCTAGTAACGGTCTTGGTGTCCAGCAGACAGGGGGAACTAAGAAGATCTAGAACTCCACAGGAGGCCGGAAGCCCCCCTTGCACAGGGCACCTGTGTCCCAAGACAGAGATGTCATATAGGGACTACCTGTGAGAGTAGAATTGCCAGGCCTACCATAGGCCAGCGTGGCCAAGACTGCCTCAAACTGTTGAGGGAAGGAGGAAGGTTAATATAGAGGCCGTAGCCCCATACAGTTAAGGGCAACCTGTAAGGAAGCCCAAACTCTGTAGGCCTAGTACGGCCTGCACCAATTCCTGAAGGAAAAACAGGGGCTAGAAGAACCCCGACAACCACTGAGAGGGACCGCCCAGCAAATGCTATCCTGTGTCCAGGGGAACTACCTCCTGGAACCACCAGAAGGAGAAAGTACATTCCTAGATGGGAGACAGCTGCTGCAGCAGTACCCTCGCCCAGAAGGGCGAGGGAGTCCCTTCATGCTTGGGAGATTTGGACTTAGTCCTGCCAGAGGGCCCAGGGCGTTGCCTGCCCACCCCATGGTGGAATTCCACACCGAACAGTTGGAAGCACACCTCAGGTTCGCGTTTGACACCAATGTAGGGAGGTGGAGGGGTGGCCCTGCCCTGGGGAGGCCGGGACGGCCTTCTGCGTAGGGGTGCCTTACCCTTTGTTTCCAAAAAAAGTCCAAACGGGCCCCAAATAGTCGCCGTCCTCTGAAGGGAAGGACAGTGAAAGCCTTTTTCGTAGCATCGTCAGCACCCCACTGTCGCAGTCAGACTAGGCGGCGAATAGCTACCACAAGGGCAGAGGTTCTAGCACACATCTTAATGGTGTCATCTAGCGCTGAGAAGATGAACCTCACAAACACATCACAGTCTGATAGCACCCCCCAGGGGAGGTCCTCAGGTCGGTGGTCAAGTACTTTTCTAACGAGTCCTGGCGGCCACTGCAGTGATGGCTGCAGCACAGACCGGGCGCAGAGCCATCCCTGCACACGAAAAGGCGTGGGAAGCCAGTCTGTCAATGCGCCGGTCCTCAGCATCCCGAAGGGTACAGTAATAAGGAGCCGTCATGAAGGGGGGGTTAGTAACCCCTATAATCTGTGCATCCACCACAAGAGGTGCTGACCAAAAATTAACCACATCAGGAGGGAAAGGGTACTTCCAATCCCAGACCCCTGGGACCCCTTTAAGTTTACAAGGCGATTCCCATTCTTGGGATATAAGATTCTGGAAATGATCCTGTTCCAGGAACTCCAAGCGCGGCGGCGCTGTGTGGAAACTCTCCTTCTTAGGCTTGGGAGCCTCTCCAGGAGGGGAGATTGACAAAACCTCAAAGATCTTAATAAGTTCATCTGTGTCACACAGTCCCCAAGAACCGGGCCGAGAATCATCACGGCTCCCGGGCATCTCATCCGAGGAGCCCGAATCTGAGAATAGCTCACCTTCCTCAGAAGGATCAAGGTCCTGCATATCAGCAGAGTCATCGGTATCGTTGGGAACCAGAGAGCCAGGAGGCGTCAGGGACCGCTTCTTTCCAGGGCCCATACGCTCCGCCAATCCAGACAGCACCTGCTCCACCGTAGGCAGCACGTGCGGCACGGTTTGCTGGTCATCCCCGCTCGAGTGAGACTCATCAGGAGTGAGGTTTAGGTCCGGGGAGACGGGTGTATTGAAGGGAGGTGCAGCCACTGGCAAACCTGATTGCAGGGTCAGTGCCTGTTCAGCACACGGTCCGAAGACCCGTGCTCTGTCAGCATCAGCATGGGGCTGACCACACACCGCACACAGCCGGTCATGTCCCAGAGGGACCCCAGGTACTTAATTCTGAGATGCCTCCATATGGTGATTATCTGAGCAGTATGCCCGCAGGGATTTACGCAATAGGCAACCCTGGATGCCCCAAGACCTGCTAGGAAGTTGGAGAATTTGTTATGTGGACCCGCTGTAATATATGTGAGGCCGGGAGAAGCCATCGAAGTCCTGGCGTCTGAAAGACTGGGACAAGAGGGGTGGTGTCAGTGCCATGAGCAGCAGAATAAACACATAGAACAAATACCGCCCCGGAGGGCACTTACATGACCAAGGGAGGAGGCGGATCGCACCACGCACGCGCGCGAAGATTGTCAAAATGGCGCCAAGCAAACCTCGAGGGGCGGGCCGGATCAGGTTGTGACGCGGAGCGCGTCATGCCGAGTCCCTGCCTCCCCCAAAGAGCGCGAAGCTCTAACCAAACGAAAAGAGTAGTGGATAGAACGCACATACATAAAGTTGCTGTCACGCTAGAAAATGCCGTCTGGGCAGTACACTAATGTTAATGCAAGGACAAACAGGCTCGCAACCATAAACTTATGTGGAGCAAGGAGCGTGACACAGACACCCAAGTACAATAAAAGAGCAAAGGCCTTAAACGTGTTATATTGCACTAGGACTGCCACACATAACCCCCCCCCCCCCCTTTCTTTTCCCCCGAGCTACGGAAGGAAGCGGGAGGAAGCGAGGGAGAAGCGGACCTGCGTCCAGGGACTAACTCTGTGAGGGCACGGGCAACAATGCGGGAGGGGCATCCACTAGAGGCTCTGGTGGGGGATTGCGGTGGAGCATGGCTCCGTTAAGCACACAAGGTGCTGCCTACCTTCACCCGACCAACGCAGCCCAGGCTGGGAGGCATATTCTTCATAAAGAGGACGGGTGGAAATAGTCCCACAGGCCCACGGGCTGTAAAGCCCCGCTTGCCTGCGAGAGCGTGATACTTCATGTCTTCGCAGTTCAGCACTGCAGAGAAATCTGGGGATTTGTGGGAGGTCCCTGGGTATATGAAGGGCCGGGAGGAGCCTGTTTTTGCATATCTGCAGTGAACAGCGCCCTCTGGCGGAGGATTACCCATGTGTAAGTATTATAGATGGAGCAGGACGTGCTGTATGCTTAGAATAAATAGCCTAGCAGAAATAGACCAGGAGGGGGGCCGGGGTGCTACCCCGGCTACCTGCAAGCAGGAGACTTCATTCTTCTGTCTTGTTGCCATCTTGCAGAGAAGAACACTGGGAGATAAGTGGGAGGTCCCAGGTATGTATAGACCGGGAGGGGCTCGTTTTTCCAAGACTTCTCTGCAACATCACCACCTGCAGGTGGGTTAACCCAAGTGTAATTATTAAAGTTGAAGCGGGGTGTGTGACATACTTAGAATAAGGAGCATAAAGCCGCCCGCAAGGGCACTTACATACCGCGGTAAGTAGAACCGTCACACACGCGCGCAACCAGACAAAATGGCGCCGGGAGTACCTCGAAGGGCGGGCCAGAGCGAGCCGTGACGCAGAGCACGCCAAGCCAGGCCCCGCCCCCTCCGAAGAGCGCAAAGCCCACAGACAAGCATCCAATGAGAACGCAGAAACGTCTGAGGTAACGCAGCCGCCCGGTGCGGAACATCCAAATGAAGGAAGAGACACGTGCGGCGGCTGCGGCATTTTGCAAATAGTAAAAAGGACAAGTCAGAGCGGCGGCTGACACCACGTATACTAGTCAAAGACAATACACCATATGCACGAATCACAATACACACTCACCCCCCCCCTTCTTTCCCCCCCCGAAGGCTACAGGGAGAATGAGGGAGGACAGCGGCCCTCTGTACAGGACCCATCGCTACACGGGACGATAATGCGGGAGGGGCATCCCATAAAGGTTCACCATCAGCCTATACCGCCTACCCTTTGGTGGGGGATTGCGGTGGAGCAGCGCTCCTTAAGCACACATGGTGCTGCCTACCTTCACCCGACCAGGGCAGCCCAGGCTGGGAGGCACATCAAACGAGGAATGGGAGGGAATAGTCTAACAGGGCCGCAGGCTAAGCTCCCTGCGAGAGAGTGATGAATTCATGTCTTCGCAGTAAGCACTGCAGAGAAATCTGGGGATTTGTGGGAGGTCCCCGGGTATTTGAGGGGCCGGGAAGAGCCTGTTTTGCATGTCTCTGCAGTGCAGCGCCATCTGGCGGAGGATAACCCTAGTGTAAGTATTACATTTGGAGCAGGACGTACTGTATACCAAGAATAATCATGCCCTTAGTAATAACTGAAACATGTGACTAAGGGCACCATGCGTGGCCCAAAAAACGCATTATGTGATCTGGAACATGTAAGTCGCCTTCACATGGAATCTGTGTATATATTAAGACTGGAGCAATAAACAAGTGATTTTAGAGACTTTACCCGAGTGCTTGACAACGGATTCTCTTCCTCCCCTACACTAGGTTAGCGCATATTTGTTTTATCGTACATCTTTAACACCTCACCCCACAAATGGTCCACTTCAGTTTGCTCCCGTATTGAAGATTCATCCAGCACAGTGGACAACGTTGAGGCATCACAGAGGTTTGTGCTAAAGCTGCTGTGTAGAGATGTGTTGGAAGTGGCTTTCAGTGAAGCAGAACGATGACTGCTGGAAGATTGTCTGCTGGTGTTATGCTGCTGCCTGATCGATCTGCAATAAGACAACATTTTTTATAAAGCTCAAACCAACAAACCACTGCTTTTTCACATTCAAGTAAAAAACAACACATATCAGAGATGTTATTGAATTGTGCTATTCAGGGTGACCCCCTTGTTAAGTGATGGTGTGGTGTACAGGTGCACCGCAGGGTATGGTCTGAACAATCGGCATTAAAATAATAGGCTCTAAGTTAGGTGGGTCCGGCCAGACACCATTTGGATGGAGGAAGCAGGGGTCCCCTGCTCACCACCCGGCGTGCCTTAGAGTCCTACCATCCTTGGCGGGCCGCGGAATTGGGTCAGGGAGAATTTGGCCCAATGTGACAAATGGCATGGGCACCTGCGGCGTAGCTCACTCCCTGGGCACTGTCAACCGCATGAGGGCAGATATCCGGGTCTGGGGGGGGGGGGGGGGGGGGGCAGGTATGGCACCATGTAAGGCTGTTGCTGTAACATTGTTCTTTGTACAGCATTATTTATTTATGTACCTTTTTTGATCATCAAAAACAGATTAAACAACATACCCAAACCTCCTGAACATTTTCTCCTAGCAATTATTTCAAGCCCTCTCCAGCACCAGTCCCCACCCAAAAAAAAAAACAAAAACTGGCAATGCCAAATAATCTTGAGAGGGCAGACTCGACACTCCTCACCCAGCTCTCAATTCACAAGTTCATCTAGGATTAGGGGAGTGTGTGTAGAGCCAGACTAGATCCTTTCAGACCAGTGTGGCAGCACAGCTAGGTGGAGGCAGGAAGTGTGTACTAGAGATAATTATTGATTTTAAAAAAGGAAATTTTTGGATGAGAACCTCAGACTGCTTCCGATGGGACTCTGCCTAAAGGAAAATACCTCAAATTGTGGAGTGCCAGAGAGCAGGAGAGTGCCCTGCTTACCTACCACTCAGCTTCCACTTTCCTCTATCCCCAAATGAGAAGTTAGGCCACTAGGTTAGCAAGCACACAAAAGTTCCCATGCACAGAGACGCCCATAGCCCTCAATGGGAGCTGACACACATACCAGTCAGGCTTCTCATACCCCACCCGCCCATTGCCTTGATAACCATGTCAGATGTAACAATACATTACCTGTTCAGAGATCTCTCACTTCCCGAATAGGAAACATTTGAGGCAATGCTGTCATTGTGAAGACTATCTGAAAAGCTGGTTACAGTAGTCGTTAAACGGAGACTACGCCGGGACATTCTTGGAGAGTCAAATACTGGATCCAATTTATGCAAATTCTCAAAGTCCAGTGCAGCAGTCGAATAACTAGAACTGTAAAAAAAATAAAAAAATAAAAATTGCAAACGTTGCATCACAAACAACTGTTCGAATATCTAAAGCCTTTCCTATCCGACTGGCTTCAACTCAAATCTTAAAGCGGACCTTCACTCTGAATAAGAGAATATCATCATATGTTTCCCCCACCCTGTACATACAGATTGCTCACATTAAAAATCATCCTACCTGCATCTACTGCATTTTCTGAGCCTTTAAATATCCAAGATGGCGGCTCAAAGGGCTTCAGGCTGCAAACAGGAAGTGTCTTCTGACCATGTTGCTCTGCATATAGCACAGCTATAATTTCACCCCCTGTACTTTATCCCGCTCTCCTCAGTATGTGTGATGGCAATGCCCGTATCCTAGAGTCTTGAACAGAGTTGCAGCCCGGCGGGGGAAAAGAATGATAAGTGACTAAAACCTTAAAATATTTTAGATGCTGGGGGGGGGGGGGGGGGGGGACAGTTTTTGAAGGATTTGGGCTTTTCATAAAATCATGCTGAAGGTCCGGTTTAACCAAAACCATTTTAAAATGTCCCTGCTGTCCAGCATGGCTACAATCTGTTGCTGTGTATTCAGCTGTAAAACAGCGCAAAACATTTTTTTATTCTCTGTGTATCTGGAAAGCACATTAGAGGTTAAATGGGAGAATTGCGGTCATGTTAAATAGGTATGGCTGGAAAAAATATACCCACTAAAGCAGACCTAAACACTTTATAGGGACATGGCATAACATAACCTAAACTACCCCTGTACATATCATCAAGCTCTTCATTAGAGAGATTTTCTGCTTTTCCCAGCAAAGCTCCTTTAAAAAGGAAAAAAAAAGAAACAGCTGCACACCCATGGGTAGCTGCAGTAGCAGCCACTAGTAAGAGCCACTGCAGGATGCAGCCATGTCCCCTCCCTCACCTTTTTGATCTCAATGAACCAATGTTTGGCTTCCTAGGAATTAAAGCAGCAAATGGCTCTGATTGGACAAGAGCCTGTGCATGCACCGTTGAACTGAGGAAAGATAAGCAGTTAGCAACGAACTGAAGGGGTTTAAAAAAGTGGGGCATCCCAATTTGGGAATGCACCCGAGGCTGGCCACACTGGGTTTTGTTCTACTTTAAGTGGCATCACCAAAATTAGGGTGCCCCAGGGTGAATTTCAAAGCACCAAAACAGGTCCTACAGGATTGAGATGGTTATATGGTGAAACTAGTGAACCAGTGGAGATTTACATGTAGGGGAATCCCAAGTTTTTTTTTTTGGGGGGGGGGGGGGGGGATTAGTCTACTTTAAGAAAAAAAAAAAGGAAATTGCATGTTGATTAAGGGTATAAAGGAAAGGGGGGTAACACAAACACCCAGAATTTACTCAAAGGGAAAACTCCCTTTTTGTCAGGTTTCTGGTCTTTTGCCTTATTGTTTGGAATGTAAAATAAGCCTAGGATTGTGCCCCCATATCTGTGATTTACTTAGCATGTTGTTTCCAAGTTTCTTGGATTCCCATGGCTCAGCAGCAGCTTTGGATAAACAAAAACTGCAGTACTGGCCTCTCCAGCTGAGAACACTGCCATTAACCATTTAGCTAATGGATCACAGGACTATGTCCCCCCCCCCCCCCCCCAAATCTGGGGAAGTTGAAGGGGTTAATCCTCTGGTCTCTGCCTTAGCCAATCAATCAGATGATTAGCAAACCAAAGTCAGGACGTTTTGGATATGTACTGCATAACACAGCTTTAGTGTACACGGCTAACATACGCATTAGGTTGATTCGTGACCGTGAGAAAGTAAACACTTTTTCCTTTGATTTTTTCAAGCACCATATTTAGATGTGCAATTAGTTTTTAAAAATACAATTCTGTGATTACTCACCTTGTAGAATTGGTATTATAAGTATGCAGCACGTCCTGCTCCAGACAGTATTCATAACAGCTGGGTTATACCTCCACAAGAGGGCGCTTTACTGCAGAGATGGCAAAAAGAGGCCCCTCCCGGTCCATATATGCTTAATTGTAAAATCCTCTCTACAGCCTGCTCTGCGGGAGGATATATGTGAGGGGAATGACCATGTGGAGTCGGTATGGGTAGAAATACATGGAGGGAGAAACAAAAATAAAATACTGATGGGGGTTTGCTATAAACCTCCAGATATATCCGAATCCATAGAAAATATGATGCTAAGGCAAATAGATATAGCCGCTAAAATAAATGAGGTAGTGATTATGGGGGACTTTAACTACCCAGATATAGACTGGGATGCTGAAACATGTGTTTCGCAGAAAAGTAATAGTTTTTTATCTAAAACAAAAGATGGCTACCTTTCCCAACAAGTACAAGCTCCAACAAGGGGGAAAGCCATATTGGACCTAATACTAACCAATGTACCAGACAAAGTAATAAAGGTACAGGTTGGGGGACACCTTGGAAGCAGTGATCATAATATCATTAATTTCCAATTAGCAGTCACTAGGGTGCCTTATCAAGGAGTCACAAAAACGCGGGACTTCAAAAAGGCAAAGTTTGACCAACTTAGAGATGCCCTACACTGCATTGACTGGGAAAATGTCCTTAAGAACAAAAGCATGGACGCTAAATGGGATACTTTCAAAGGAATACTTAATTTTCAGTGTGACAGATATATACCTTACAGGAATAAAACTATTAGACACACATGTAAACCGATGTGGCTAAATAAAAAGGTTAAGGGGGCAATAAACAACAAAAAAAAGGCATTTAAACGTTTAAAGCAGGAAGGGACAGCGGAAGCGTTAAAAAACTATAAAGAAGAAAATAAACAATGTAAACAACAGATAAAGGCAGCTAAGCTGGAGACAGAAAGACTGGTCGCGAAAGAGAGTAAAACTAACCCTAAATTATTCTTTAGCTACATAAACCGTAAAAGGTACAAACCTGAGGGTGTGGGCCCCCTGAAAAGCAAGGATGGGACCCCTATAGAGGGAAATGAGGAGAAAGCTAATTTGCTTAACAACTTCTTTGCTTCTATATTCACAAAAGAATTTGACATGCCGAGTGAAATGCAGGGGAATAACCGAAACCCTCCATTAAATGTCACTGGTCTAACCAAGGAAGAAGTCCGGCACCGTCTCAAGCAGATGAAAATCGATAAATCACCGGGACCAGATGACATACATCCTCGTGTTTTAAGGGAGTTATGTACAGTAATAGACAAGCCGTTATTTCTAATATTTGTGGATTCCATAACTACAGGGTTTGTTCCGATGGATTGGCGCTTGGCAAATGTGGTGCCAATATTCAAAAAGGGATCTAGGGGGGAACCTGGGAACTACAGACCGGTAAGCTTAACATCTGTGGTGGGCAAGCTGTTTGAAGGTTTCTTAAGGGATACTATCCTGGAGCACCTTGGGGAAAATGACCTTATTACTCCATATCAGCATGGATTTATGAGGAATCGCTCCTGCCAGACAAACCTGATCAGCTTTTATGAGGAGGTAAGTTCAAGATTGGATCAGGGGGAGTCATTGGATATCATATATCTTGACTTTTCTAAAGCATTTGATACTGTGCCACATAAAAGGCTGGTACAAAAGATGCGAATGCTTGGACTGGGGGAAAACGTGTGCAGATGGGTGGGAAATTGGCTTAGTGATCGGAAGCAGAGGGTGGTTATCAATGGTACACACTCAGATTGGGTCACTGTTACTAGTGGAGTACCACAAGGGTCAGTTCTGGGACCAATTCTCTTCAATATATATATAAATGACATTGGGTATGGATTAAACAGTAAAGTCTCAATCTTTGCAGATGATACTAAGCTGAGTAAAGTAATTAAAACAATGGAGGACAACAGGCAACTACAAACAGATTTAGATAAATTGGAAGCATGGGCAGTTAAATGGCAAATGAAGTTTAACACAGATAAATGTAAGGTTATGCACATGGGAAGGAGAAATCTGTGTCATGATTACACACTAAATAAAGAAACACTTGGTAAAACAACAATGGAAAAGGACCTAGGGGTTTTAGTTGACAATAAGCTCAACTGTAGTAATCAATGCCAGGCAGCTGCTGCCAAGGCAAATAGGATCATGGGGTGCATCAGGAGGGGCATAGGTGCTCATGACCAGAACATCATTTTACCCCTGTACAAGTCACTGGTCAGACCCCATATGGAATACTGTGTACAGTTCTGGGCACCTGTGCTTAAAAAGGACATATCAGAACTGGAGCGCGTTCAAAGAAGGGCAACAAAGTTAATAAAAGGAGTGCGGGGGCTAGAGTACCCGGAAAGATTGTCCAAGTTAGGTTTATTTAGTCTAGAAAAAAGACGATTGAGGGGTGATCTAATAACTATGTATAAATATATTCGGGGTCAATACAAGGATCTGTCCCACAATCTATTTATACCCCGGAGTGTAACCATAACCCGGGGGCATCCACTAAGGTTAGAGGAAAGGTGCTTTCTCCACCGACATAGGAGGGGATTCTTCTCTGTAAGAGCAGTGAGACTATGGAACTCGCTGCCAGAGGAGGTAGTAATGAGGGATACATTAAAAATGTTCAAAAGTGGCATTGATGCCTTCCTGGCATGTAATAACATTTCCGGCTATGGCTACTAGACCACTGGAAGGAGTTAAACAGGCTGAACTGGATGGACTAAAGTCTTTATTCAGCCTTACATACTATGTTACTATGTTACTATATATACCCGGGACCTCCCACTAATTCCCCAGTATAGAAAAGCAGTAAGGGAACCAGGAGAAGCCAATAACAAATTTAACAACGGTAACAAGGAACAATCACCATATAGAGGATCCAAGAATAAAGCAATCAGGGTGGGATGGAGCAGGACGTGCTGCATACTTAGAATACCAATTCTACAAGGTGAGTAATCACAGAATTGTATTATTCTAAGTATGCAGCATGTCCTGCTCCTGATAGTATTCATAACAGCTGGGACATCCAATAGCAGTGTCCATAAACGGGTGGGGATCCCAAAAAGGCAACAACGCGCAGTTCAAACCACTGCCGCCTGCAGAACCTTGCGGTCAAAAACAGCATCCGCTGAGGCCCGAACATCAACCTTGGAAAAGAAGACCACGTAGCAGCCTTACAAACTTGTTCAACAGAAGCCTGGTGCTGGAAGGCCCAGGAAGCCCCAACAGCACAAGTAGAATGAGCGGTAACATGGAAAGGAGGATCCTGCCCCCTAGTAGAAATACAATTGTGAAATACTCACCTGTATAATTGATATTATAAGTATACAGTACGTCCTGCTCCAGATAGATTACTTACACTTGGGTTATCCTCCGTCAGATGGCGCTGCAACTGCAGAGACATGCAAAACAGGCTCCTCCCGGCCCCTCAAATACCCAGGGACCTCCCACAAATCCCCAGCATTGAAAAGCAGTGAACAAGAAGCCGGGAGAAATTAACCACCAACTGGTAACTACAAGAATGATAATCACCATACAGGGGATCCAGAATAATGCAAAAAAAACAAAACAGGGTGGGGTGGAGCAGGACGTACTGTATACTTATAATATCAATTCTACAGGTGAGTATTTCACAGAATTGTATTAGTATACAGTACGTCCTGCTCCAGATAGATTACTTACACTTGGGACATCCAATAGCAGTGTCCATAAAGTAGGGTGGGATCCCCAACAAAAAAGGTAACAGCAGACAGTTTAAACCACTGCCGCCTGCAAAACCTTGCGGCCAAAAACAGCATCAGCTGAGGCCCTAACATCAACCTTGTAAAACTTTGAAAAAGGTATGAACAGAAGACCAAGTAGCGGCCTTGCAAACTTGTTCAACAGAAACCTGGTGCTGGAAGGCCCAAGAGGCACCAATAGCATGAGTAGAATGAGAAGTAAGGCGAAAGAGGACTCTTCCCCTAAGCAGAATAGGCCCGAATCACAGCCTGACGAATCCCTTCGCTAACAGTAGACTTGGCAAAAGCCAAAAACCTAGGACCAGAAGGAACATTCCATTCAAGAAATGACCAGGCCCCACGCCGCTTAGCCCCCAAAATCAGACGAGATCGGGTGCATTCAGGATGGAGAGGCCGTAGGCCCAAAGGAGCATCAGTTCTCCTAAAGGACACAGTGACTACCAAGGAATACTTCCAACATCTGTCCAAGGAATGCAGAACTCTTTCCTCAGCGTTGCTAGGAATAGGGCACAAGGAAGGAACAACAATATCTTGAATCAATGAACAGAAGGCACCACCTTAGGCAGAGAGTCCGGCTTAAAGCGGAACACCACCTTATCCTGGTGTCTCTCAAAGAATGGGGGCTAGATAGACCGAGCCGCCAACTCAGACACATGTCTGACCGAAGTAATAACCACCAGAAAGACAACCTTGAGGGTAAGTACAGCCATAACAGCATCCTGAATAGGTCCAAGGGAACACCCTGCAAGGCAGACAAAACCAGGTTCAAATCCCAAACAGGGACCATAGTATTACGTGGGGGAAGCACATGAGTAACCCCCTGAAAGAAGGTCTTAACCAAGAAAATTGAGCAAAAGACTTCTAAAAGAAGACGGACAGGGCAGAGACCTGACCCTTCAGAGTACTGAGTTGGAGACCCGACTCCAACCCATGCTGTAATAACTCTAGAACCCTGGGGACAGAGAACACCCGACAGGGAAGCGACCTAGGCTCACACCAATCAATATAGGTACGCCATACCCTAAATAGATGGAAGAAGTTTGTTTCTAGTCTTCCCATAGTCTCAAACACCGAAGCAGATAAGCCTGTCCCCCTCAAGAAGGGTGCTTCAGCAGCCAGGCCGTCAAGCCAGAGTCTGCAGATTGGGATGAAGTAAGGGGCCCTGTTTGAGCAGATCTGGCACTCCTGGCAGAGCGTACCGAGCTACTGCCCTCTGCACCACGTCTGCGAATCACTCTTCTTGGCCACCCGAGGGCCACCAGAATCACTGGCACCCTTTCCAGAGCAATCTTGAGCAGGACCCTGCCTAGCAGGGGGAATGGAGAAAGACATACGGAACAGAATGTCCTGCCATGACGCTACTAAGACATCTATGACCACGGCCAGAGGATCCCGAGACAGGGAAACAAAGCAGAGAACTTGTGAACGTGACGGGTCACAAAACAGAACCACAACCGGGTTGCAAAGGGAACCTCAGCTGAGCGTATACCGCTGTTATGCAGGGAACATTGACCTCCACCCAGATAAGGATCAGAGACACTTCCTAGAGGACCCTCCTGCTCCGGGTCCCTCCCTGATTATTAATGTAGGCCAAAGCCGTCAGACCTAGCGCCCCCGAACGGGCAGGCCCTGAAGAGGAGTAGTCAAGCGAGGTAGACTAACCTAAATGCTCACTATTTCAAACATTGATAGGTGTATGGGCCTCCTAAAGGCCCCACCTCCCCTGGAACTGCAAGGACTTCCAAAAGAAGACCCCCCCCCCCCCCCAACCTGATAGATTGGCATCCACGGTGACCGTCTCCCAGGAAGGGGCAAGAAGGGAACTGCCCCCAGACAGGTTCCTGAGTTCATCCACTACAAGAGGGACCTCCTCACCAGGGAGTAAGGCACACATACCCTGCTTCAGGGATGCTGGGTCCTTGTCCCGTAGAACCAATAGGAGAAGTTGCAGAAGGCCCCAAGGGGGACTGAACATAAGGGTCCTCTTCGGAGCACGCCACCAACGGGCCCACCAGCTGCATCCCCTGCCTGGTGGAGGGACGGGGACAGCTATGAGGGACTGAGCCCATGCAAACAGATTGTCCACTTTATTGCTGAGGAAGGAAGATCCTTGCCTGAACTGACAAAGAGGACTTGGGGTGTTTGATCACCCCTCCAAATGACTCCCAAATGGACACCCCCAGCCGAGTATCCGACGTAGCCCGACGTAGAGACTGGGAAGTGATGAAGATGTCCAGGTAGGTCATCAATCGGACGCCCCTTGGTCTCAGAGCCATCACCCCCGTCAGCACCTTGGTGAGCACTCTGGGAGCTGAAGAAAGGCCAGATGACACGGCCACAATTGGCAGTGTTGGTCAACCAACGCGAATCTGAAGAACCTCGGTGTCCAGAAGACACAGGGAAGTGAAAATAAGCATCATTGAGCTCCACAGACGGCAAGAAGCCCCCGACGCGCAAGGAGCTGATGGCCGAGCGCAGTGTTTCCATGCAGAACCTGTCTGTAATTGACGAATTGCTGAAAATCTGTGAATCCAGATTGGGCCAGACTGACCCATCCTTTTAGGGAACTGTGGAAAGGTCGGTGTAGCGGCCCCTGCCTCTGCCTGTTAAGGGCAATCTGCAAGAGACCCCCAGACCCCGCAGGCCTGGCATGGCCCGCACCTGAACAGAGGCAGGGACCAAGAGTAACCGGGACCTGATAATCTTGGGGGGAGGCCGCAAAGCAAAACTATCTAGTAGCCGGAGGACACTACCTCCTGAAGCCACCAGTCTGAGGCGTGATGCCTCCTGCTCCAGGAATTCCAAACGTGATGTTGCGGTATGGAAACGCTCCCCTCTTTGCCTGGGAGCCTCACCAGGGGGAGAGATAGACAGAACCTCAAAGATCTGGATCAACAATCTGTCAGCGTCATCCTGGACCCAGGGGTCAGGGCCAGAGACTTCATGACCAGTCGGACTCTCATCAGATGAGCCCGAGTCAGAAAAGAGCTCTCCATCAGAAAGGGTATAGCCACACAGATTCATAAACTCCTCAGATCCCATAGGGAAAACAGTAACATTAGGCGTCAAGTGCCGCTTCTTGCCAGGGCCCTTACGTGCTAAAGACCTCGCAATGATCTGTTCAGCCGTAGGCCATCTATTCAGCCATAGGCAGTCTATGAGACAATTCAGGCTGAGAATCCCCACTTGTGTGCGACTCAGCAGGAGTGAGATTTAAGCCTGGGGAAGTGGGTGAAGTAAAACGAGGTGCAGCCACTGGCAAGTCAGAATGCAAGTCCAGCGCTTGCTCAGCACAGGGTACGCAGACCCATGCCCTGTCAGCGTCAGCATGGGGTTGTCCACAAGCCATGCACAGCCGGTCTTGTCCCAAGGGGACCCCGGTCACATTATGCTGAGATGCCTCCATATGGTGATTTTTAGGCACAATATGCCAGTAGGGACTGACGCTATAAAGCAAACCTGGATGCCCCAATGACCCGCTAGTGAAGTGGGAGAATTTTACAAGGCCCAACTAACAATTACACTGGGCCGGGAGAAGCCAATGGATTCGCCCGTCTGAAAGACACAATGAGAAGAAAAGGGTGTCAGAACCAAAACACTACAATGAGTATAAAAGCCGCCCGCGAGGGCACTTACGGACCACGGCAGGCAAGAACGTCACACGTGCGCGCGTGAACTGACAAAATGGCGGCAAGTACCTCGACCAGAGCGCGCCATGACGCGGAGCCAGCCAGGCCGGGACCCCGCCCTCCCGATGGGCGAGAGGTCCAACAAGCAGCCAATGAGGACGCAGAGGCGTCTGAGGTAACGCCGCCGCCCGGCGCGGAACATCCAAAGGAAAAAGCGCGCGCGGCGGCGGCAGTTATACGAGGTGAACCTCATGGGCTATAATACTGCCTCTGCGCAAATCTAAAAATACAAACCAGCGCGTCAACACCAAAAGTACAAGTCCAAAGACATTACAAAGGCCATATGCATGAAATCACAATACAGTGACACCAAACACCCCCCCCTTTCTTTTCCCCCCCCGAGCTACGGGGGGGGGGGGGGAACGCGGGAGGACGGGGGCCCTTTGTACAGGGCCCACCGTTACACGGGGCAATAATGCGGGAGGGGCATCCCATAGAGGCACATCAGCCTATACCGCCTACCCTTTGGTAGGGGACTGCGGTGGAGCAGCGCTCCATAAGCACGCAAGGTGCTGCCTACCTTCACCCGACCAGCGCAGCCCAGGCTGGGAGGCACATCACCGGAAGGATGGGTGGGAATAGTCCAACAGGGTCGCAGGCTTTAATAGCACCACTCACCTGCGAGAGAGTGATACTTCAGGTCTTCGCAGTCAACACTGCAGAGAAATCTGGGGATTTGCGGGAGGTCCCTGGGTATTTGAGGAGCCGGGAGGAGCCTGTTTTGCATGTCTCTGCAGTGCAGCGCCATCTGGTGGAAGATAACCCAAGTGTAAGTACTATATCTGGAGCAGGACGTACTGTATACTAAGAATATAGGCCCTAACAATGGCCTGACTAATCTATTTGCTAATAGTAGACTTAGCAGGAGCCAACCCCTTCTTGAGACCCGAGGGAACCACAAACAAGGCGTCCGTCTTTCTGAAAGGCGCTGTAGCTACCAGGTAGTATTTCACATTCCTGACAACATCCAGAGAATGCAAGGCCCTCTCCTTGGGATTACCAGGATTAGGGCACAAAGAAGGAAGCACAATATCCTGATTGAGATGGAAGGCAGAGACAACCTTAGGCAAGAAGTCTGGTTTAAAGCGGAAAACCACCTTGTCCCGGTGTCTCTCAAAGTAGGGGGCCTGAATAGACAGAGCCGCCAACTCAGAAACACGCCGGACAGAGGTGATACCCTGAAGGTTGTCTTTTTGGTGGCTAAGGATAGACAAGGCAGCCTCATGCATCGGTTCAAACGGAGGACTCTGAAGGACAATACCAAATTCAAATCCCAGACAGGTACCATGAGTTTGCGGGGAGGGCACACATAAGAGACCCCCTGAAAGAAGGTCTTGACCAAAGAATGTAGAGCAAAGGACCTCTGGAAGAAAACAGCCAAGGCGGACACGTGACCCTTCAAAGTGCTGAGCTGCAAAACCCATATCCAAACCATGTTGAAGGAACTACAGGATCCTAGGAATGGAGAACACGACAGGGAAAAGGAGAGGATTTCTTCCTAGCACGTACAAGAATATGAACAACCGAATCAGACAATCCGCTCTCCTTCAGGATGGAGGTTTCATCAGCCAGGCCGTCAAAGCCAGCGTTTGTAAATTGGGATAACAGAGCCGTCCTTGAGTGAGAAGATCCGGAACCAAGGGTAGAGCGTACTGATCCACTGCCAGCTGCACGACGTCTGCGAACCACACCTGTCTTGGCCACCTGGGGGCCACCAGAATGGCTGGCACCCTCTCCTGAACCAACTTGCGCAGAACCTTGCTCAGAAGAGGAAAAGGAGGGAAGAGGTACAGGAGACAGAGTACCTGCCAGGACAGAGACAGAGCATCCACCGCCAGAGCCAGAGGATTCTGGGACAAGGAGAAAAATGCTGGCAGCTTGTGATTATGGCGAGAAGCAAACAGATCCACGTGCAGCATCCCCCACCCCGGTGACAAAGGGATAGGAAGACCTCGCTGTTGAGGAACCATTCCCCCCCCCCCCCCCCCACACAAGAGGTCCCCCTGCTCAGGGAATCCGCCTCCAGATTCTCCGCTCCCGGAATATAAACTGCTGAGATGCACGGGACATTGTCCTCAGCCCAGGAAAGAATCAACACCTCCCTGAGTCCCTCCCTGATGATTGATATAGGCGACCACAGTCTGATTGTCGGAACGAACCTGTACCGGCAGACCCTGAAGGTGAGGAGTCAACTGTGCCAGTACCAACCGAACTGCCCTCAGCTCCAGCACATTGATAGGAGCATGAGCCTCCTGAGGGCCCCACAGCCCCTGGAATTGGAGGGCTCTCCAGTAGCCCCCCCAACCTGACAGACTGGCATCCGTAGTGACCGTCTCCCAACAAGGTGTCAGAAAGGATCTGCCCCCAGAAGATTCCTCGAGTCCAGCCACCACAGGAGAGGCCGCCGGACCAGAGGAGAAAGAACAAAGACCTGATCCAGAGATAGGGGACTCTTGTCCCAGACTGAAAGGAGATGGAGCTGAACGGGTCTCATGCGAAATTAAGCATAAGGGACTGCCTCGAAGCAGGCCACCATCTGTCCCACCAATTGCATCCCTTGGCTGATGGAAAGACGAGGGCTGGACAGCATGAATCCACCTTCTTCTGAGGAAGAAAAATCCTGGCCTGAATGGTATCCAGATTCATGCCCAGGAAGGGGGTCACCCGGGACGGGGAGAGGTAGGACTTGGGATAATTGATCACCCATCCGAACGTGTCCAGGGCAGTCACCACCGTCTGGGTATCCAATTCTGCCTGCTGGATAGAATGAGATGTAATGAGAAGGTCGTCCAGATAAGGGAGAATGCGAATGCCCCAGGCTCTGAGGAGGGCCATCACCCCCGCCAACACCTTGGTGAACACTCTGGGGGCCGAGGTGAAACCAAAGGTAAGTGCCACAAATTGGTAGTGCTGGTCCTCCAGGGTGAACCTGAGGAACTGCTGATGCCCTGGGAAGACTAGCACATGAAGGTAAGCATCCTTGATGTCTATGGAGGTAATTTAGTCCCCCGGGCGCAAAGAGCTGATCGTGGAGCGCAGGGTCTCCATGCGAAAGCGTCTGGTTCTGATGAACTTGTTGATAAGCTTTAAGTCCAGGATGGGCCTGATGGAACCATCCCTTTTGGGTACTGTGAAGAGATTAGAATAACCTTGACCTCTCCCCCGGAGGGACCGGACAGATGACCCCATATCCAATAGGTTCTGTACAGCCAGGAAGAGACCCTGAGCTGCCAGAGGGTCTAGAGGAATCCGAGACCTGATGAATCTTGGAGGGGGGCATGCAGCGAACTCTAGCTTGTAGCCGGAGGACACAACCTCCAGAATCCACCTGTCTGAGACCTGTTGCCCCCAGACATGAGGGAAGAGCCGCAGCCGTCCCCCCACCCGAAAGGGTGAGGGCGCCCCTTCATGGCTGAGCGGGCTTGATGACAGATTTGGGCTTGGATCCCCAGGAGGATCCGGGACGGGCACGGCTCTGCCCTCCACAAATGATACATCCCTGACCTGGGTCCACGAAAGGAGGGAGTAAAGGACCCCGACACCCGAAAGGGCCGCGGCTATCTTTTGCGTTGGAGCAACCTACCTCCCTTTGCAAAAAGGTCCAAACGGTCACCAAAAAGGCATAGCCCCTTAAAGGGTAGCCCTGTGAGAGCCTTCTTAGCAGCATTGTCAGCTGCCCACTGGCGCAGCCAGACCAAGCGGCGAATAGCAACAACCAGAGCCGAGGTCCTGCTGCACATCCTAATGGTGTCATCTAAGGCAGAAAGAATATAAGCAATAAACATCTCACATTGTGATAAGGCTCTAAATGCGGCACTAGAAGAATCATCAGGATAGCCTTCCAAAAAGCCCTTGACTAGAGTCCGAACGGCCACTGCAGTAATAGCAGAAGCATAGACCGGGCGCAGGGCCGATCCCGTACAGGCAAAGGCATGGGAAGCTAGCTGGTCAATACGCTGGTCCTCACTATCCTTCAAGGTAGTGGAATTTAGGGGAATGCACCACAAGTATTAGACAACCCCAAAACAGGGGCATCCACCTCTGGTGGAGTTGACCAACATTTAACCACATCCGAGGGAAAAGGGTACTTTTTATCCCATCCCTTAGGGATACCAGGAAGCTGGCTAGGCCGCTCCCATTCTTTGTGGACCAGATTATTGAAATGTGCCTGTTCTAGAAATTCCAAACGTGGCTTTGTAGTACCAAACAATTCCCCCTGTTGTCTGGGTGCTGCAGCAGGAAGAGAAATGGAAAGGACCTCAAAGATTTGAGTCAAAAGTCTATGAGTGTCATCAGCATTCCAATGCTCTGAGCCGGCATCAGCGTCAAGGAAATGCCGATCATCGGAAAATTCTGAATCCGAGAATAACTCCCCTTCCTCAAGCGGGGTGCAGTCAGACAAATCAAGCTGGGGCCTTACGGGCCACAGAGCTAGCAATCAATCTCTCAATGGCCAGCTTGGAAGACACATCAGGCTAAGACTCCCCACTAGTGTCTATCCCACTGGGGGTCACGATCAACCGAGGGGGCGAGGGAGAAGACATGGTGGGCGCAGACCCAGAAGCAGATAGCTCAGAATGCCGCGCAAGAGCCTGTTGGGTGCAGGGTACACAAACCTGCACATCATCGCTCACAGGGGATGCCCCACACACCGCTGGGCTTGCCCCGAAGGGACCCCGAGCACAATATCCCGTGAAGCCTCCATATGGTGATTTTTGGTGATTTTTTGTGGCACAACTGGCCAATAGGAATTACGCTACACAGCTACCCGGGATGCCCCAAATGTCCGCTAGGATAGTGGGAGGATTTAAATTATTAGGCCTCTAATAATGTCAGTTAGAACCAACAGAGGGCACAGGACCGAGAGAAACCTCTAACCAGTTTTCCCGCCTGAAAGATGAAAAAAAAAAAAAAAATATACCCCATCAGATATTACAGACAATAGATGGATAACTACAATAAAAATAGTAAATCAAGGCCAGCATGGGCACTCACGGACCGCCGAAGAGCTTGCAATCGACCAGGAGGCAAGATGGCGCTGGAGGGCTCTGAAGGGGCGGGCAGCATGAGGCGAGCGCGGAACGCACCAAGCGCTAAGCCACGCCCCCTCCAGGAAGCGCAGGGAAGGTCGACAGCAAGCCACCCCGCATCTAATTGGTGCCCAGAAGAGCCCGGAGTGACGTCACCGCTGACCGCGGACGCTGCAGGGCGCGCGAGTCAGCGGTGGGAAGTTCAGAATGAGAAGGGGAGAGGAGAAGCGCTGAGCTGTAGTGCCAGCGCGAGTATAAAGTACACAACCACAACTTACAACAGTGGAGTTTGAAGGCAAGCACTTACAAGCACAGACACTCTCCCCCCCGACGAACCAGGATAGTGGGAGAAGGGGGAAGTAAGATGCCTATAAATACATTTGACACATGTAAGGGAGGGCAAGCAGACAGGGCATCCCAACTCAGGTTCACCATACCTGGACCGTCTACCCTTTGGTGGGGAATTTGCAGTGGAGCAAGCTCCTAATAAAGCATATCTAGCAGATTCTGCCTACCATCACCCGACCACGCAGCCAAGGCTGGGAGGCATAGTATTAAAGTGGAACGGGTGGAAATAGTCCTACAGGGTCTTGGGCTGCAAGCCCAGCTCACCTGCGAGAAGAGAAGCCATCATCTTGTCCTTCGCAGCCCACTGCAGAGAAGAATCTGGGGAATTAGTGGGAGGTCCCGGGTATATATGGACCGGGAGGGGCCTCTTTTTGCCATCTCTGCAGTAAAGCGCCCTCTTGTGGAGGTATAACCCAGCTGTTATGAATACTATCTGGAGCAGGACGTGCTGCATACTTAGAATAAATGCAAAGCTAAATGTGGAAAAGCGATTACTCTCCATGATCACGAGTCATTTTTTTTACTCATGTTTTTCGAATTAACCCTATTGTTGCTCAGGAAAATTTTTTTCTTTTATAAACAGAGTTGTAAATAAATAGAAAAGGAAAAAAGAACGTCAAATAAGCTCAGCGCCTTGAATACATCATTTTGGCACACAATGGAAACTTTAAAAAAAGGGAAAGTCTACTTTAGACTGAATTTTTGAAAGTGTATATTCTTTTGTGGAAAAAGGTCTTGAAAGGTGCTGAGCTAAACTAGCATTTTTTCTAATGTTCGCAAATGTGTGATTTATGGAAGTTTTCACCATCTGTAGTCTGTTGCTATTGGCAACGTGCAACAAGTGCAGACGGTACCTTGCCAATAGCAACAGTTAGCAGATAATTGCACAGAACACTGATGCTGGGCAAATAGAAGGCTGAGTGCACCCCTTCACCTCAGCAGCGGCCATAGCAGCAGGGTTGTGTGTACAGGACTCGCTTCTTTCTTCTTGGTGTACGTTGCCAATAACAAATGTGTGTTTTTATTTTTCACTACCTGCAATCTGTTGCCAACACATGGGAAGAAAATACTAGATAAGCTCAGCACCTTGAGCACATCCTTTTGGCAGGCACAAAAAATATTCACTTTCAAAAACGCCATAGGCAGTGGACTTCTGATTAATACAGAGAGGCCTAAAGGCCACTAACTTAGCTGCATCAATTCACATTAGGTTTGACATTTATTAAACTGTAAATGTGTAAACCCTCATCAGTGCTGTGGTATGCTACAAATACTCCCGCCTCACAACACATGCCGAGATCAGGTAAAAAGTCCTCTGTCTGCATCAATAGGCCGATTATACTGATCCTCCAGAGTAGGACAAGGGCCATTTACATTGAGCACACAGCATCTGTTACTGAGCAGCACATGCCTGACACACAGCAGCTGTCAAACACTACTGAAGTGTTACAAGCGCTCAATGGCCGCCCCTTTCCACCCAGCTTCCAGCACACGTGTTGCGGAGATCATCAAACACCAGGAAGGCAGCCCTTCTACTGAAGGGAATTATACAGGCTAACATCTATGCCTCCACTTAGCTGAGGTTTTGTAAAACGGGTGAATGCTGCTCTGCAGGGGGTCAGTAACCCACCATTTATTTTTGTTACAAAATGTGATTGTGTGCAGCTATTTACCGAGAAAGTAGGAGCATTTGCATTGTACAAAAACTATTAGTGGTGAGAACCCGCGCTACAGTTTTTTTCTTTAAATATCAGTTATTTTATCAAATGACTATAGCTGCTCCACGTGTTATAAATTCTTATCCCAAATATAGGAGTAAATGACAATTGCAGATATTTAAACACAGAGCAAAAGAAATATGTTATCAGTTCTTTTGTCGGGTGACACTGGCCCTTTAAATCGTCCTTATTTATAGTAGTAGGACTACAATTCTTCCACTTCCATTCAAAGTGGCATTAAAATATGGCACTTTCTTGTTCTGCTATCACAGCTATGACATAGTGCAGTGTCTTCAATAAGCATAGACTTGTGCCATCACCACCGTGCCCATCACCAATACTGGGTACTCTTACCAGCTGGTAGATAATATGAAGCTTTTGTTTTAATTCCTCTGGGATCTCTCCTTTATATAGATGTCCAATTGGAAGCTGTGAGTACTGGTTGCAATGGATTTCAGCTCCCCAATATAGTAGAGGTATATAATAAAAGAAAAGGGGAAAGAATCTAGTGTAATCCCGCTTTTTTAATTATAAAAGTATGAAGTACAACCTTAAAAAGTGCGCACTCACATTTAAAATAATTCACAAATCGCTTGTTTTTAAGATAGGCGAGGCTCTCACCCTGTTCCTTGTCACCACGGCCGTTGGTGTTGCTCTTTAAGGAGTCGGGTTGGCTATCGCAAGTGTATCCTCTTGTAATCTGTATATCGCTCGCCGTCAACGCATTTCACTGCCAGTGGCAGCTTTTTCAAGACTGGCGAGGAGTCGAAATTTTACTGATATACCTATTAGGTGAGGCGGAGCCGTTCACAAAGCGGCAGTGCGTCATCCCCGATTTGTTCAAATTAATTGGGTACCTGTGTTTTCAAAGCTGATCTAGGTGTAATCCCCTGAGCGTCTTTCCCCCCATTTTCGCGACGCATTTGAAAATGGAGGGAAGACGCTCAGGGGATTACACCTAGATCAGCTTTGAAAACACAGGTACCCAATTAATTTGAACAAATCAGGGATGACGCACTGCCGCTTTGTGAACAGCTCCGCCTCACCTAATAGGTATATCATCAGTAAAATTTCGCCGCCTCGCCAGTCTTGAAAAAGCTGCCACTGGCAGTGAAACGCGTTGATAGCGAGCGGTATACAGATTACAAGAGGATACACTTGCGATAGCCAACCCGACTCCTTAAAGAGCAACACCAACGGCCGTGGTGACAAGGAACAGGGCGAGAGCCTCGCCTATCTTAAAAACAAGCGATTTGTAAATTATTTTAAATGTGAGTGCGCACTTTTTAAGGTTGTACTTCATACTTTTATAATTAAAAAACCAGGATTACACTAGATTCTTTCCCCTTTTCTTTTATTATATACCTCTACTATATTGGGGAGCTGAAATCCATTGCAACCAGTACTCACAGCTTCCAAATGGACATCTATATAAAGGAGAGATCCCAGAGGAATTAAAACAAAAGCTTCATATTATCTACCAGCTGGTAAGAGTACCCAGTATTGGTGATGGGCACGGTGGTGATGGCACAAGTCTATGCTTATTGAAGACACTGCACTGTCATAGCTGTGATAGCAGAACAAGAAAGTGCCATATTTTAATGCCACTTTGAATGGAAGTGGAAGAATTGTAGTCCTACTACTATAAATAAGGACGATTTAAAGGGCCAGTGTCATCCGACAAAAGAACTGATAAGCATTTGCATTGTACTTCATTCACATACCGTATAATTCTACACCATGTGGCATGAGGGAGACCAGAAACAACCCACAAAATGCACAAGGGCCATGCAGATCACTGGGAATGGGAGCCCAACAGGCAACAAGGTTGCACCATTAACCACCCTGGGGTAAGGAACACACAGAGTCCTGAGAATCACTACAGCCCATAGTTGTTGACTTTAAAACAGCCTCCATACATACCCGGAAACTGCTGCGAACGAGGTACACCCCAATATAGGGGTACAGAAAAAACCTACAGCGCGTACACAACTTAGCTGAGGCTCTGTAATGAAAAATAGGGGGAACACATGGGCACCAGAGGGATCCAGACCCACCATCAACCCTAAATCCATGAACATACTTAATCACGTTACCTGGGAGTGAACACAAAAACACTAAGCACCGAGGGGAAGGGCGGGGCAGTTTGGGTTTCCTGTTTAGGGAGAGGAAAGGAGTGGCTAGCCGTCCTGGTGGACGCCTGAGAAAAAGATCACTGGCCCTAAAGACTGTAGGCTGGTGGTTGCTCCTCAAAGCAGGTTCTGAATTCAAGACCCATGCCAGGCAAGCCTTTCATCCATTCATCACAATCTCAGACAAAACACGTCTGGGGTGCCCCACTCACTTTCAGTGAAGTTTTATTTTACCGGAATAGGACAAACCGCTGCGAGCCAGAAAAAGCATGCTGGGCTTTTAAATTTTATAAGCTTGGACAAGAACAGTAAAGCAACCCAGTAGAGTGGGAGTTTGTACATTTTTTTTTACTGCAGCCAAAACAGACTCTGCTAAAAATTAAAAACTGTTCCCAATATTGTATAATGAAAGCAGTTAATCATAGGTTATTGTAATTAATCAAAAATGCATTCTATGACCACGGCCAGGACAGTCACCCCCGTCACTGGCGAACTAATGTTACTCCCTCCGTATTGGAATGGTACGGAGAGATAGAGAACATGAGGATGGAGGAATTGGCGCTAGAAAAAACAGATATTGTGGGGGGGGGGGGGGGCGCGGGGACGCAGAGGTACTTTGGAGCTTGGGTAGTGTGGGAGGTCGCTAAAGGATCTCCAGACTTCAAGAATCTCCTAAGAGATGCTTAAAGGATGATGGATGGGGGGGTGGGGCGTAGGTGTGGCCGTTGTGGTTGTGATGGGGTGCGCGGGTTGGACGCCAGGGTTCGGGTTTCTTTTCTTGTTTTGTCTTCTTAGTTCCTTTAGTCTTCCTTCTTATTTCGGTTTTCTGTACCACTCTTTCCTTGGCAAGTCAGTTTTTCCTCTCTTTTTCCTTTTTTCGGAAGATGGGAGGGGCATTTGTGGCAGTTCAACAATCAAGTAGTAGTAGTAGTCGTCCATAGGGGCCGTATAAGGGTGGGTTGGGGTCAAAGACTCCCAAGCTGACCCTAGGGATTTACAGCTGCTGTTGATATTCTTACTTGGATGACCCAGCCATAGGGGTGTGACCCACCCATTGTGTATCAGTTAATAGATCATAGGTGTGCGTGTCTTGGTCCCGTGGACGATGTGTAAGGCCATAAAAGGTACCCGGTTATTGTTACGTGCGCCCTAATTTTTTTTTTCTGTACACTTTCCCTTTTTTTCTGTTTGCTTCTTTGTATACTTGTATGTTCAAAAATGTAATATATTGCATAAAAAAATGCATTTTATGTTGGCGCAATCTAAGGCCCTGGTTTATATAATTTAGTGATAAGCAGCAGCGGGGTGTTCTAGTGGTGGTGGATATTGAGTTCTCCAATTTCCCCTATCCCTTATACTAGGTTATCTGCAAGCTACCACAAGGTTACACTGCCTGATGCTTCCAAGAATTTAAATGAAAAAATTGCCAAGGCAGAGACAAAAAAAAAAAAAAAAAGTCTACACTCTCTGCAGCTTCTCCATGCACTGCCGACATCTTCATACTTACCAATAGTGGAGAGACAGCGATTCAGTCTTCTGGTGCCTGTGGCCTCTCATGGAGCCTTGTTTACGACCCCACAAACCTACTCCTACTCTGGTCTGGCCTGACCAGAGGTGACAGAACAAATACCTGATCCAGGGACCCTGGGTCCCGATCCCATACTGACAAGAGATGAGGGCAAGGCAGAAGGAGCTGTGTTTGTGCTTGAAGACCCTCTATCTTCAGCTGAGGGAGAAAGACCTTGTCCTGATAGGTATCTAGAGTCATGCCCAGAAAAAAAGTTTTACCATGGAAGGAGACAGGGAAGATTTATTACCCAGCCAAACTTCTCCAGAGTAGATACCACCGTCTGAACATCCAACTCTGCTTGTTGCAAAGTCTGGGAAACTACAAGAATGTTGTCCAGATAAGGAAGAATGCAAATGCCCCGAGATCTCAGCAGAGCCATTACTCCTGCCAACACCTTGGTGAACACCCTGGGAGCAGAAGACCAAATAGCAGAGCCACAAACTGGTAATGCTGATCTTCCACTGCGAACCTGAGAAATTTTTGATGATTTGTCCTTTTTTGGAACAGTGAAAAGATTGGAATAGTAGCCCAAGCACCTTTCCCGCAGAGGGACCGTGCAAATGACCCCCAATTCCAGTAGATTTTGAACAGCCAAGCACAGACACTGAGCTGACCGGGGGTCCTGAGCCATCCCGGATTTTGTGAATCTTGGGGGCGGCCAGGCTGCAAACTCTATCTTGTAACCGGAGGAGACTACCTCCTGAATCCACCGGTCTGAGATAAGACGTCTCCAGATGTGAGCAAAAAACCGAAGCCGTCCCCCCACCCGGATGGGTGAGGGCGCCCCTTCATGCCTGCGGTAGTTCGGGAGAGGATTTTGGCTTAGAACCCCGGGAAGGACCGGGCCTGCCACGTCCTCTGCTTCTGCCCCACGAAACTCACCATGGCCTCCCGTGGGGGGAGCCCCCCTTCCTCTTCTGGGGGAATAAAAGGGGGACAGAGCAACTCTGGACCCCCAAAAGGGCCTGAGTGGCTTCTTGCGCTGAGGCAGTTTGCCTTCCTTGGCAAACAGATCCAGACATTCTCCAAAAAGGCATAGTCCTTTAAATGGGGCCCCAGTAAGAGCCTTCTTAGCAGCAATAACAGTCATCCAAGTAAATTCCTCACAATACATAAGCCAGTTAAACACATCTCTGCCCAAAGCCGCAGAACCGCCCTCTTAAGGCACTTCTGATCAATCTTCTAATCACCACAGTTGTAATAGCAGATGCACATACAGGACGCAGTGCGGTCCCAGCACAGGCAAAACCATGGGTGGCCAGCTGATCAATGCGCCGGTCTTCCACATCTTTTAAGGTGGTAGTATCAGGTGAGTGCACCACAGAGGTATGAGATAGTCCCAGAATGGGTGCCTCAACCTCCGGTGGGGACCACCATAATTTAGCAGTTTCCAGGGGAAAGGGATACCTCTTCCCAGCTTTTAGGTACACCTGGAAGTCTACTAGGCTTTTCCCATTCCTGTAAAACGAGATTGTTGAAATGTGCCTGTGCAGGGAACTCCCAGCGCGGTTTAGCAGCATAAAATAATTCTCCCTGCTGCTGCAGAGGGGGGCAACAGGGGGAGATATTTCAAGCACTTGAAATTAATGGGCAAGTAGCCTGTCCGTATCAGCTGCATCCCAAGGCTTGGATCCGGTCCTTGGATCATCAAAAGACCTATTCTGATCCTCAGATTCAGACTCAGAAAATAATTCCCCCTCAGGGGAAAAACCAACAATGTCTTCCAGCGCTTCAAAAGCCATAGGGCAAACATATGTATTATCAAATGCCGTGTCTTGCCAATAGCCTTGCGCGGCTTATAACCGCCCATCTGCCTCTACAGGTCAGCCAATCTAGTAGCAAAATCAGATTGGGCATCCCCGGTAGCATGCACCACAACCGGAGCCGAATGCAAGAGGGAGTAGGCAAGGCTTCAGCAGGGGCATCCCAGACAACCGCGCAACCGTCTGCTGGGCCGGGACGGGATGTACACTAAGAATATAACCTATTTGTTTCTCTCTCCATGCTGAATCTTTTTTTCAGCCCGCTTTATATTTCTTTAGAAGACCTAGTGAACTCCCTTCCTTCTGCTGGGCTCCTCCGCAACAGAGGACAAATCCATGCAGGGTTCAGTGTGAACTCTGAATTTAATTTATTTTGGGGACTGAAAAAGAAGAGTCAAGTTCAGCAGGCTTTATCAGGAAATGCAAAGTGCTAGTTAAAGGAGCACTATCGCAAAAAAATTGGGCAATGATAAAAATCGATATAAATATGCTGGATGGCGGGAGGACAGGTCACTTATACACGACATCAAGAAATATCCAGCCAGGCTTGTTTCTTTTATTTTAATGGAAGGAAAAGGACAGACGGGGTGACAGGCTCCGTCACCCCTCAGACTAAACCTGTCACCCCTGGATTTTGTTTCTACCATGTGAGAATAAACCACAAGCTTGTTGGGAGTTTTATTCAGTTTGAGTATATAAGTGACTTGTCCTCTCATTCAATGTGTTTATATGGCTTTTTAACATTGCACAATTTCACGATAGTGCTCCTTTAATTAAAGACGCCACCACTGACAGTCAGCATAGGGCAAGCAGAAACCAGCCAATTTAATCCTTGTCCTTTTATTTGTTCTAAAATGTGTTTCCAATAAATGCAAATGCTGTGTTCTATACAAGTCAGTTGCTTATAGAATAGTGAAAAAATGTCAACAACAAAAAATTTACTACAGTGCTCTTTTTTTTTTTTTTTTTTTACAAATTATTGGCCTTTTATGAAGGAGTCAGAGCCTGACAAAACTGAGGAGTCGGGCTTTGGCTTACTGACTACTAACTGTGCACATAATTTAATTAGATCTGATATCAATAGCTGTAGTCTGACATTTATAAATGTGTTTGGATTGCCACTGTAGTGCATTTTAAAAGGCTAAACAATTCTCTCATTACAATCATATTTGATTGTCACTTCAGGTTTTTCCAACCATAGGACCAAGTAGCCACAAAGCAGGTTGACCAATGAAAAAGAAAAGCTGGCCACCAGATTATTCGTAGCCGCCAATAATGGGGCAGCTAATAAATGTTACACAGAAGCATAAATCATTCTAGGATAGAGGGACATGGCAGGCCTGAATAGTAAACATGTCTGCGCAGTGTTTATGCCTACATACTGTCACTGGGTGGGGCCGATGTGAGCGTCCAAGTCCAAAATACTAAACATCTGACTCATCGAGAGCAGAGAACTTGTCTGCAGACACGCTACTGCACACAGTCAGCTTGTCAGTATAACACGGAGCATTCTAAAATGCATATGAAACCCTGAAATAAAAAAAAATAAAAAAAAAAAAAAAAAGGTACTCACCAGATTTATGTATGGAGATAAATATTCTAACTATACAAGACTTTGCCATCATTTCATACCCTCAACTAATGAAGCATCGATTGAGAAATCGCTAAAGTGACTGCAATTAAGCGATAATCGCTCAGTGGAAATGGCGGATGCGATAAAACAGTGAACACAAAATTGGTTCAATCGGTCACCCGTCATTTTGGTCGACCAAATAATTCTCGTTCCATCGCTGAAATGTGGAAACAGAAGTTGCCCAACAAAAATGTGTTTTGCTTTGATAACAAGAGACCATAGCTCTCTCATTAGCAAACTGCTTTAGCGACTGATTAACCAACACATCTTTGGCATCTGAACACAGTTGTTCAATTGCAGAAGATGTGTATGGTCATTCGCTCCCTGAGGAAATGGTCAATTTATCTGCTCGTGTAAATGGGACATAAGCCTCTAGGCAGGATTTATAAAGTAAACCTAGGGTCACAAATGACTAAATGGCTGGCACATTGTGGGAGAAGAGATAAGGCAAGCCGACCCGTACAGTCAAAATCCCAGGTTTTGGTCTAACCCTCCCCCCTCCCAGCACATCCCAAATTGGGATTCTTAAAGTGGACCAACACCCTGAGGTGATCGGCCCGGGAATCTATAAGATTCCCGGGCCGATCACCTCACACACCGCGGGACATCCGAGATCGGGATGTCCCGCGGGGTGTAAACCCCCCGAAAAACCTTACCTCTCCAGCCGCTGCTTCCGCCGCCGCCGCCTCACTCGCGCTCCTCTAGACGTGCGCGCGCCCGCGCCGGCCGTCTCTGAATGGCCGGCGCGGGCACGCACACGTCAAGAGTGACACGCGGGAGGCGCCGACGGGCAAGCTGCTTGTCCGTCGCTGTCAATCAGCTTGTCCGTGGCGGGGAGAGGTAAGTTTTGGGGGCTTTCTGGGGGGTTTCACACAGCGGGGCACCCCCGATCGGGGAAGTGGACCAATACCCAGGATAGTCAAAATCCTGGGTGTTGGTCCACTTTAACTTGGCACTTGGAAGCCCAAAAACTGGATGAATTACTCATCCTGTGCCCACTCATGAACCTCATGTGACTAGTTGCTTTAATGCAGTTAAGCATTGTGTAGGTCACATGTGCTCAATTTGTGGCACTCAAAGCAATCCGATTTGGCCCCCCGACATGCTGTGGGGAAAATGGGAGGAGTAAACGGAACTGACATGTAAAAGGTATAGAGAGGTAATCTAAGGATGGGTGATAGAATGGAGAGTGTTGTATATGGGGGGGGGGGGGGGGGGTAATTTTCCTGCCGTCGTGCTCTCGTTTAAAAGCCCTGCACCCTTAAAGTGGACCAAAACCCAGGATTTTGACTATCCTGTATCCTGGGTTTTGGTCCTTTCCCCGGTAGCACCCCGCTGTGTGAAACCCTCAGATCGCCGCAGCCAACTCACCTTATACCGGTCTCACAGCACATCTAAGAGCAGCGGTTCCGACGGCCGCATCCTCCACTTCCCTGTAGCAGTGCATGTGCCCGCGCCAGGCATTTGTGAATGGCTGGTGCGGGCATGCTCCCTGGAGGAGGGAGGCAGAGGATGCGGCCGTCAGAGCTGCTGCTCTTAAGACGCACTGTGGGAACGGCAAGAGGCGAGTTGCTGTGGCAATCTGGGGGGTGTCAAAGCGGGGCACCCCCAATCAAGGTTCCCCCCCGAGGAAAGTTAAAAAAACCCAGGATAATCAAAACTTGACTATCCTGGGTTCTGGTCCACTTTAAAAATGTTAATTTCACACCCTTTAAAATGGCAATAAAAAAATAAAAAATGTGGGAAAAAGCATGAAAAGAGAAAAGTTATCCCCCTGGTCCAATCTGCAGGCTAACCAGACAAAAACCTGCGTCTGACTTTCATTAAGGCGGAATTCCAGCCCAACAGTGACAACTTTTAAAAAACAAGTGACACCCCATAGTGCCCCAAGAGCCTGGTGCTTACCCCTACCACCCTGATCCGCATAAACAGCATAGCTGTGGGGGCATAATGGGTTCCTCACATTTGTGCAATAAAAGAGCCTGGAAGACAGACAGACAGGGTTAACCCCCCCCCCCCCCCCCCTTCATAAATCCCATAAGACTAAAAAAAAATTACAGAAACGAAAGATTACCATTTTGTGATAACTCACCTGTAAAATGGGTATTATAAGTATGTCACACACCCCGCTTCAGATAGTCATTACACTTGGGTATACTGACCTGTAGATGGCGATCTTGCAGAGATGTCCATAAAAAAGTAAGACCCTCCCGGTCCATAAATACCTGGGACCTCCCACTCATTCCCCAGTATAAAGATAGCAGTAAGGTAAAAGGACCAGGAAAAGCCAATTAAAACTAACAAAGGATCCCCATATAAAGGATCCAGAATACCAAAGGGCAGGGTGAAGCGGGGTGTGTGACATACTTACAATACCCATTTTACAGGTGAAAAAGGTGAGTAATCACAAAATGGTATTATTCCAAGTATGTCACACACCCCGCTTCAGATAGTCATTACACTTGGGACATCCAATAGCAGTGTCCATAAAGGGTGGGGATCCAAAAAACAAGGCAACAATGCACAAACTTAAACCACTGCAGCTTGCAGAACCTTGCGGCCAAAAACAGCATCCGCTGAGACCCGCACATCAACCTTCTAAAACTTGTAAAAAAGTGTGAACAGAAGACCAAGTAGCAGCCTTACAAACTTGCTCAACAGAGGCCTGGTGCTGGAAAGCCCAGTACGCCCCAACAGCACGAGTAGAATGAACAGTAACACGAAAAGGGGGAATCTTCCCCTTGGCAGAATAGGCCCCAACATTGGCCTGGCGAATCCATTTACTAATGGAAGACTTGGCAGGAGCCAAACCTTTCCTAGGCCCGGAGGGCACCACAAAAAGGGCGTCAGTCCTACGAAAGGAGGATGTAGCCACCAAATAGTACTTCACACAGCGAACCACATCCAAGGAATGCAAAACCCTCTCCTTGTCATTGCTGGGCTTAGGACACAAGGAGGGTAGAACAATGTCCTGATTAAGATGAAAGGCAGAGAGCACCTTAGGAAATCTGGCTTGAAGCGGAAAACAACCTTGTCCTGATGCCTCTCAAAGTAAGGAGCCTTAATGGACAAAGCTGCCAACTCCGATACACGCCGGGAGAGATGGCAACCAGAAACGCAACCTTCTGAGTAAGCGTAGAAAGTGCAATATCCTGCAAAGGTTCAAAAGGAGGACCCTGCAAAGCAGAAAGAACCAAATTAAAATCCCAAACTGGGAGCAAAGGCTGCCTAGGAGGCCGCACATGCGTAACCCCCTGGAAAAAGGTCTTAACCAGAGGATGAAGAGCAAAAATGCCCTTTCAGCGTAGTAAGCTGCAAACCTAGGTCCAGACCAAGTTGCAGAAATTCCAAAACCCTAGGGATAGAAAACGCCCTGCAAGGCAAGGCCCGGACCTCACACCAATCAATATAAGACCTCCAAATCCTATAGTAGATGGCAGAGGAAGACCTCTTCCTAGCACTAACCAGAGTCTGAATGACAGTGTCAGAAAGACGTTCCTCCTTCAAGATGGAGGTTTCAGCAACCACGCCGTCAAAGCCAGCGTTGGTAAATTGGGGTAGAGCAGTGGACCCCGAGTGAGCAGATCCGGCAGAAGGGGCAGATCTAACTGATCCTCTGCCAACCTTACCACGTCCGCAAACCAAACCTGTCTTGGCCATCTTGGAGCCACCAGGATTACTGACGCGCCCTCTAGGGCCAGCTTGCGCACCACTTCGCCCACCATGGGAAACAGAGGGAACAGGTACAGAAACCCCAGATCCCTCCAGTTCAGAGACATGGCATCTTCCGCCAGAGCCAGCGGATCCCACGAGAGAGACGCAAACGCCGGCAGCTTGTGATTGTGACGAGAGGCAAAGAGGTCCACCTCCGGAGTCCCCCACCGGTGGCAAGCGACTGAAACACCTTGGGGCTAAGCGACCATTCCCCCCGGCGAGATGAGCACCTGCTCAGGGAGTCCGCCTCCGTGTTCTCCACTCCCGGAATGTACACTGCCGAGATGCATGGGACATTGCCCTCTGCCCAAGCAAGGATCAAAGACACTTCCCTGAGGGCACGTCTGCTGCGAGTCCCTCCCTGGTGAATGATGTAGGCGACCGCCGTCTGATTGTCCGACCGAACTTGAACCGGTAGGCCCCGCAACTGAAGAGTCAAGTGAGCAAGAACCAACCTGATGGCTCTCAGCTCCAGAACATTGATGGGATCGTGAGCCTCCAGAGGCCCCCACAGTCCCTGAAACTGAAGATGCTTCCAAAAATACAATTCTGTGAAATACTCACCTGTAGAATTGGTATTATAAGCATACAGCCAGTCCTGCTCCAGATGTAGTAATTACATGTGGGTAATCCTCCGCCTGAGGCGCTGTTCGCTGCAGACATGTAGAAAACAGGCTCCTCCCGGCCGTACATATACCGAGGGACCTCCCACAAATCCCCAGCATTGAAAAGCAGTGAAAGGAGAAGTCAGGAGAAACCAACCACCCAAAAACTGGCAATAGTAATAACAATCACCAAACTGGGGATCCAGAACAACGTGAAACCAGGGTGGGTTGGAGCAGGACGTGCTGTATGCATATAATACCAATTCTACAGGTGAGTATTTCACAGAATTGTATTATTCTAAGCATACAGCACGTCCTGCTCCAGATGTAGTAATTACATGTGGGACATCCAATAGCAGTGTCCGTAAAGTAGGGTGGGATCCCCAACAGAAAAGGCAACAGCAAGCAGTTTAAACTACTGCCGACTGAAAAACCTTGCGGCCAAACACAGCATCTGCTGAGGCCCTAACATCAACCTTGTAAAACTTAGTAAAGGTATGAACAGAAGACCAAGTAGCGGCCTTGCAAACTTGTTCCACAGAGGCCTGGTGCTGAAAAGCCCAAGAAGCCCCAACAGCTTGAGTAGAATGAGCAGTAAGACGGAAGCTGAAGGCCTTAGTGATAACTAGGTAATACTTGACACACCTAACCATGTCCAAGGAATGCAAAACCCTTTCCTTAGGGTTACTAGGATTAGGGCACAGGGAAGGAAGCACAATATCTTGATTCAAATGAAAAGCAGACACCACTTTAGGTAGAAAGTCTGGCTTGAAGCGGAACACCACCTTATCCTGGTGTCTCTCATAGTAGGGAGGCTGAATAGATAAGGCAGCCAACTCAGACATACGCCTAACAGAGGTAATAGCTACTAAAAAGACAACCTTGAGCGTGAGAACAGCGAGAGCAGCCTCCTGAATAGGCTCAAAAGGAGCACCCTGCAGGGCCGATAAAGCCAAGTTTAAATCCCAAACAGGTACCATAGGCTTGCGAGGGGGGACGCACATGAGTGACCCCCTGAAAGAAGGTCTTGATAAGAGGGTGCTGGGCAAAGGTCTTCTGAAAGAAGATAGACAGGGCCGAAACCTGGCCCTTCAGAGTACTAAGCTTAAGACCTAAGTCTAGACCATGTTGTAAAAACTCCAGCACCCTAGAGACTAAAAATTCCCGGCAGGGAAGAGACCTGGACTCACCAGTCAATGTAAGAGTGCCAGACTCTAGAATAGATAGCAGAGGAAGTCTTATTCGTAGCTTGCACCATAGTAGCCACTACAGATGCAGACAAACCCTTTTCCATCAGGATGGAGGTTTCAACAGCCAAGCCGTCAAAGCCAAGCCGTCAAAGCCAGAGTTAGTAAATTGGGATGGCGTAGAGACCCCTGAGTTAGAAGGTCTGTCAACCTTGGCAGATCGTACTGATCTACTGCCATTTGAACCACGTCTGCGAACCACACTCTTCTTGGCCACCTTGGGGCCACCAGAATCGCGGGTACCACTTCCAGGAGCAATCTTCCCCAGAAGGGGAATTGGTGGAAACACATACAGGAGCCGAAACTCCCTCCAAGACATGGACAGGGCCTCCGTGGCCAGAGCCAGAGGATCCTGAGACAGGGATACAAAGCTCAGGAGCTTGTGATTGTGACGGGACGCAAACAGATCCACATCTGGCACACCCCAACGGTGACACAGGGACTGAAATACCCTGTTGCAGAGGGACCATTCCCCCTGACTGGACGACCCCCTGCTCAGAGCATCTGCCAGCAGGTTCTCCGCCCCCGGAATGTAGACAGCCGAGATGCATTGGACATTGGCTTCCGCCCATGTTAGAATCAGAGAAACTTCCTGAAGAGCTCCCTTGCTCCGGGTCCCTCCCTGATGGTTGATGTAGGCAACCGCCGTTCTGTTGTCTGAGCGTACCTGAACCGCCAGACGCCTCAGGTGATGGGTCAATTGTTCCAGCATCAATCTGACCGCCCTGAGTTCCAAGACATTGATAGGTAGATGGGCCTCCTGAGGGCCCCACCTTCCCTGGAAGCACAGGGACTTCCAGAATCCCCCCCAACCCGACAGACTGGCATCCGTTGTGACCGTCTTCCAGGAGGGAGCCAGGAAGGATGTGCCCCTTGTCAAGTTCCTGTGGTCCAACCACCACGCAAGGGATTGTCTGACCGAGGGGGGAACCACCCATATCCCGTCCAAGGACGCTGGGTTCTTGTTCCAAACTGACAGAAGGTGAACCTGTAGGATTCTCAAATGAAACTGGGCAAAGGGCACCGCCTCGAAGCTTGCCACCATCGAGCCCACCAACTGCATTCCCTGCCGGATGGAGGGATGAGGGCTCGAAAGCAGGGACATCGCCTGCGTTGTCAGAGCTTCCACCTTCTGCTGAGGAAGGAATATCCTTGACTGAACTGTATCCAGAATCATCCCCAGGAACGGGGTCACTGAGGAGGGGGACAGAGGACTTGGGGTAATTGATCACCCAGCCGAATGACTCCAGGGTGGACACTACTGAGTATCCAGCTCTGCCTGCCGCAGAGACCGAGAGGTGATGAGTATGTCGTCCAGGTAGGGCAACACGCGTATGCCCTTTAGCCTTAACAGGGACATCACCCCTGCCAGCACCTTGGTGAACACCCTGGGAGCCGACGTGAGGCCGAATGGCGGGGCCACGAACTGGTAATGCTGATCCAGCAGCGCAAATCTGAGAAACCTTTGGTGTCCTGGAACACCGGAATGTGCAGGTAAGCATCCTTTATGTCCACAGATGTAATGAAGTCCCCTGGGCGCAGCAAAGCGATAGCCGAGCACAAAGTTTCCATACGAAAGTGCTTGTTTCTGACAAATCTGTTGAGGATTTTTAAATCCAGAACTGACTGACCCGTCCTTTTTGGGTACCGTGAAAAGGTTGGAATAGAATCCCCTGCCTCTTAAGGGGACCTTGCAAATGACCCCTAGATCCAGAAGGTCCTGCACAGCCAGCATCAAGACCCGTGCTGATACAGGGTCTTGAGGGATTCGAGACCCAACGAACCTGGTAGGGGGCCGTACAGCAAATTCTATCTTGTAACCGGAGGACACTACCTCCTGAATCCACAGGTCTGAGACGTGTCGACCACAGACATGTTTGAAGTGCTGTAGACGTCCCCCCTCCCTGACGGGCGAGGGCGCTCCTTCATGCTTGAGGGGGTCTTGGGAGGGGCCTTGGGGCCCCAGGAGGCACCGGGACGGCGTCCCTTATTCTTGTTCCAGGGCTCTGCCCGAGACCCAGCAAAGGACACTCCTCTGCCTTGCTTAGCCCCCCGGTAGGGGGTCGATAGGGAGCTTGGGCCACGAAAGGGCCGAATCTGACGCTTGCACTGGGGTAACTTGCCACCCTTGGCAAAAATATCTAACCTTTCTCCAAACAGGCGCAATCCCTTAAATGGAAGCCCCGTAAGGGCCTTCTTGGCGGCGTTATCAGCGGCCCACTGGCGCAACCAGACCGCTCAGCGTGTAGCTACCACTGGAGCAGAAGCCCTAGCACTGCATCGTCCGATGCAGATAGGATATAGTTCACAAAAGTTTCACAGGTGGCCAAAGCATTGGTAGCATCAGAGGGTAAGTCATCCGCACCTTCAAGAGCAGTCTTAACCACGGTCCTGAGCGCCACCGCCGTGATGGCTAAGGCGCACACTGGGCAGAGCGACACTCCCCCAAATGCAAAGGCATGACATGCCAGTTGGTCAACACGCCGATCCTCCGAATCCCGCAGCGTAGTAGTGTCGGGGGGAGTGCATAATAGAGGTGTTGGACAGGCTTAGGATTGGGGCATCAACCTCTGGTGGTGATGTCCAACACTTGACCAGGTCAGCAGGAAAGGGATATTTCTTATCCACACTTTTAGGAACCCCATGAAGTTTGCTGGGGTGTTCCCATTCTTTCAGCACGAGGCTATTAAAATGGGTTTGTTCGGGAAACTCCAACCGCGCTCTAGCGGTGTGGAACAGATCCCCCCTTTGCCGGGGAGCCGCGGCAGGGGGAGAGAGGGACAATAAGTCAAAGATCTGGGTCAACAGTCTATCCATGTCGTCCGAGGACCAATGATCAGAACCAGAATCTTCCTGTCCCCTGGACTCGTCATCGTATGACCCTGAGTCAGAGATCAATTCCCCTTCGAGGGCGAATGAGTGTAGGAAAGAAGTAAATCATCAGATTCTATAGGAAATATAGTAGATTCAGGATTCAAATGTCGCCTCTTGGCTGTGGCCTTGCGCACCAAGGAGCCAGCAATTACGTTTTCCACACTAGCCAGCCTAGTGGCCAAATCGGATTGAGAATCCCCACTGGTATTGGGGGTTAGGCTCAGACTTGGAGGAGTAGGTGAAGCGAGGCGAGGTGCGGGCCCAGCCTCAGAAGAGGTGGGTAGACCGGCTAGCGCCTGCTGTGCACAAAGGACGCAGACCCGTGCATTGTCACCGCTGCTAGGTAAGACCCCACAAGCTACACACAGACGGGCTTGTCCCGAAGGAACCCGGTTCACAATATCCTGAGATGCCTCCATATGGTGATTATTATGTGCAATACAAGGGGAAGAGGAATGTCAGAGCCAAGCGAGGAGAAGCGAAAGCTAAAGAAAGGTGAGGGCACTTACAGAACAGCGAGGGGAGGACAGTCTTCACCGCACGCACGAGAAAGAAATGGCGCCAGTGAACCTCGAAGGGCGGGCCAGAGCTGAACATGACGCGGAACGCGCCACATCAGACCACGCGCCCCCCCCCGGAGAGCTTGGAGCGTGTAACCAATAGAAAAATGAGCAGTTAGAAACTGAGCCCCTATTGAGTGAATCACCTCAGGGACTGACATGACAGGAAAGAAAAGAGAATTAACCAGTAGCTCCGTGATCGGAGCCGCCGTACGCGCCAAGTAAACAACATTAAGGGCGCTGCGGCTAAGGTTAAGAAGTGTTGAAAAGCGGCTCTGACACCCAGTAGCCATCAAGGGCTTCAACTCACAGTGTAATGGGGCAATGTTAAGCCATCTGCACACACAACCCCCCCCCCCTCTTTTTCCCCCAATAGCGGGGGAAACTAGGAAGGAAGGTGACCCAATACTCGGGGTTTACCGCTACAAGGGGTAGGGGGCGCTGTTGCGGGTGGGGCATCCTCTGAAGGCTCACCATTAGCCTTAACCGCCTACCCTATGGTGGGGGATTGCGGTGGAGTCTAGCTCCGTAAGCACCTAAGGTGCTGCCTACCTTCACCCGACCGACGCAGCCCAGGCTGGGAGGCATATTCTTTCATAAAAAGGACGGGTGGAAATAGTCCTGCAGGGCCTCGGGCTGTAAAGCCCCCGCTCGCCTGCGAGAGCGTGATACTTCATGTCTTCGCAGTGAGCACTGCAGAGAAATCTGGGGATTTGTGGGAGGTCCCTCGGTATATGTAGGGCCAGGAGGAGCCTGTTTTCTACATGTCTGCAGTGAACAGCGCCTCAGGCGGAGGATTACCCACATGTAATTACTACATCCGGAGCAGGACGTGCTGTATGCTTAGAATATCCCCCCCAACCTGACAGGCTGGCATCCGTGCTGACCGTCTTTCAACAAGGGGTCAGAAAGCACCTGCCCCTCATCTGATTGCTTGGTTTCAGCCACCACCGAAGGGAACGCCGCACCCGGGGGGACATCAGAAAAGACTGATCCAATGACAGCGGGGACCCGTCTCTGGCCGCCAAGAGATGGAGCTGGAGCGTCCTTGTGTGAATCTGGGCAAAGAGAACCGCCTCGAACGATGCCACCATCAATCCCACCAGTCTCATCCCCAGCTGGATGGACGGGCGAGGGATAGATAGGAGACGCTGAGACAATTCCTGAATCAGAAGAACCTTGGCCCGGGGGAGGAACACCCTGCCTGAGAAGTATCCAGAGACATTCCCAGGAACTCCACCACCCTGGAGGGAGAGAGGCAGGACTTGGGATAGTTGATCACCCAACCGAAACTCTCCAGAGTTGACACCACAGTCCTGGTATCCAGCTGCGCCTGACTGAGGGAAGACGCTATGATGAGAAGATCGTCCAGATATGGCACGATGCGGATACCCCGGGCTCTGAGGATGGACATCACTCCTGCCAACACCTTGGTGAAAATCCTTGGAGCCGAGGTAAGGCCAAAACGGAAGAGCCACAAAAATGCCGATTTTCCACGACAAACCTGAGAAATCTCTGGTGTGCCGGAAATATTGGAATATGCAGGTAAGCATCCTTGATGTCTATGGACGTCATGAAGTCCCCCTGACGAAGTGAGTGGATGGCTGAACGCAGAGTTTCCAGCTTGTAACTGGAAGACACCACTTCCTGAATCCACCTGTCCGAGACCTCTTGGACCCAGACACGGGAGAAGAGTTGCAGCCGTCCCCCCACCCGCAAGGGTGAGGGCGTCCCCTCACTTCTGAGCCGGCTTGGCAGTGGCTTTAGGCTTAGAGCCCCAACTGTGTCCTGGACGGCCCCGACCCCTGCCCCTGGACCAGGAATCACCCCTGGATGAGGGGGAAAGCCGAACCCCTGCCAACTCTAGCCCCACGAAAGGACTGAGTGAAGGAAGCCGCCCCCCGAAAGGGGCGACGCTACTTCCTACGCTGAGGTAACTTACCTCCCTTTGCAACCGAATCCAAATTTCTCTCCAAAGAGCCGCAACCCCACAAAGGGAAGGGCCGTAAGCGACTTTTTAGACACAAAATCAGTCGCCCACTGGTGTAACCAAACCGACCGCCAGATAGCCACAAGCAAGGCCGGAGCTCTGCTACACATCACCAATGTGTCATCCAAGGCGGTCAGCACAAAGGACAAAAACAACTCAAATCGCTTAAGGGCGGTAAACTCCTCACTAGCCGGGTCGAGCCCGGAAGAGGTCAACAGTCCTCTAACAACTGACCTGGCAGCTACCAATAAAAGCGCTGAAGCACAAACCGGCCGCAAGGCCGACCCAACACTGGCAAATCCATGACAGGCCATCTGGTCAATGCGTTTATCCTCACCATCCTTGAGAGTAGTGCAGTCCGGAGAATGCAGGCCTCCTCCATATCAAAGGCCTGCGTGGCTGTATACAAATGTTTTCGCTTTGCCGTGGCCTTTTTGGCAACAGCACTGGAAAACAATTTTTCAAGATTGGCCAATCTGGCACACAACTCAGATTGCGACTCCCCACCCATGACCACATCACATGGGGTACGTATCAAGCGAGGGGGAGAGGGAGAAGAGACTGGCGGAGCAGAACCAGACGCCTGAGATCCGGACTGCCACGTAATAGATCATTGTGCACAGGGTACACAAAGAAATACATCATCCCCCGAAAGGGATACCCCACACCCCAAACACAGCCTGGATTGCCCCGAGGGGGGCACAAGCCCAGTATCCGGGGAAGCCTCCATATGGTGATTTTTTATAATTAGGCACAATGCCCAGAGGGAATTACGCAATAAATGCAACCCGGGCTGCCCCTTTAAGTCCTGCGTGGGAGTATTTACAGACCCCTAAATTTAACCAGGGACCCTAGGACCGGGAGAGCCCCCCTTTAATAGGACAATGATCCACCTGGAACACACAGACAGACACAGCAATCAGACCTCAGTGACAATGACCAAAAGGGGTTAATAAACAAGCATTGCCAGCAGCCCCAATGAGGAGCATGGAAGTATATACAGACACATCTAAGAACTAATGGGGCCACAGGCCACTCACCTGACCAAGGCCTCACACGCACACCGAAGGAGAGGAAGGGGTGTAAGCAAAGGAAGAAGGAGTTTCGCGCCCCTCCCCCGTCGCGCCCAGCCAGAAGCCGGGACCTGAATAGCAGTGCCAGCAGCACGGGGCGGGCCGTAGGCGATCGCGCAAACGCCCGGCCCCGCGCCTGAGGGGAAGAAGCACCCCGCCGCCATGCAGACACAGAGGCCGGCGCCGGTTAAGTAAAACGCATGACATGAACAACACCCCCCCCCCCCTCTAAGGGAACCCGGGAGAGGGGGAAACCACGCTAGAGTGGAAGGGCCAAGGGACGGGGCATACCAAACCAGGATCACCAACCCGGTTAACCTCCTACCCCTTGTTATGGGGTCTCACGGAGGAGCGTAGCTCCTAAGCACCAAGGGTGCCATCTACCTTTGCCCGGAGCAGCAGCCTAGGCTGGGAGGCAAGTACAATAAAGTAAGGGTATCCGGGCAGAAATAGATCAGATAGAGGGCCGGGAGTCACCCCGGCTACCTTGCAAGGAGGAGACATCCATCTTCTGACTTGCTCGCCGTCTGCAAAGATGAAAGACTGGGGAATGAGTGGGAGGTCCCAGGTATTTATGGACCGGGAGGGTCTTACTTTTTTTATTCTCTGCAAGATCGCCATCTACAGGTCAGTATACCCAAGTGTAATGACTATCTGAAGCGGGGTGTGTGACATACTTAGAATATAAAACCAGGTACACCTTCACAGTCCAGTTCCAACTGTAGGAATGAAACTGGATTGTGGAAGTGCAGCCAGAAGTATAGAGGCCCAGAGGAGCCAAACCTTTGTCTTGCAGTCCACGCCCTTCAGAGGAGAGTTATTCTTTACTGAATGCTGATGGCTTGGGAGAGAGAAAACACATACAAGACTTCCAATCTGATGAGGCAAGAAGTTGTGCCCCCAGAGGAGCCCTACCTGATCAGGGTGGAAAACAGTGGGGCGGCAGCGGCTCTGGAATGATCCTCCGCGGGGCGGAGCTACGGACAGCACGAATGTGGGAGCCCCATCCCATCCTACCTTGAAGGTCCTGACCCTCAAAGCTCCAAATTAAAACTAGCCAAGCCCTGGGCACACTCCCCCTCACAATGCACTGTCCCATGCTACGGGTTTAACCCTTTAAGTGCCAAGCACGTTAACACCTACGTGCTGGCTTGGCTGGGCCTTAAGTGCCAAGCCCGTAGGTGTTACGTGCTTGACTTTCCCCGCTGCTAGTTAAAAAAATAAAAATAAAAAATACTCACCTGACCCCTCGTTGGATCCTGCCAGGTCTCCTCTTTAATTTGGTGACATCCGATCCCCCGTGGGGGCTCGGATAGCTCCAGGAGAGCCCCCGGAATAGACCAATCCCCCCCCCCCCCCGCTTCAGCAGCAGCTGCTAACGGTAAAAAAAATAAAATAAAAAATAAAAATGACATTCACTTACCTGCGTGTGCGCTGGCTCCCGCTGTCCCTCCTCTTCACCTGGGGGGCCTCCGATCCCCCCCCCCAGGACTTACCGATCTTCAGGAGAGAGCACGGGAGGCTCTCTCCCCTCTGCTCCTCCGACGGCGGCCGCCATCTTGCCGCTAAGCCCGGCCCCCTTTTTTTTTTTTTTTTAAATAAAATACTTGTGTGGTGTTTTTTTTTTTTTACAGTTAACCCCTTTGTGAACTGGTAAGGGGTCCATGAGACCCCTTATACCAGTTCACAAGGCTCTGGGTCTGGCAAGTCACCTGCGGTTAGTGGGTGACTTGCCATTAACCCCCAGCCCCCCATTACCTGCCTCCCCCAACGGCCGGGGGGGGGGGGGCAGAAGGGCCCGGGCCACTTAGTGGCTATGTGGGCTAGTAGCCTGCAGGGCCAGGGGCCACCAACGCTGGCCCCTGCGCCTCGTTCTACAAGCCCCCATAGCTGGCCCGGGTTGGTAATGCTGGGTAGGGGGGACCCGCTTATGTCCTGTTACACAGCAGGTATAAAATGCTTCCAGCATTTTGTGGTGTGTTTGTGTTTTTTTTTTTACAGTTAAAGTGGACCAACACCCAGGATTTTGACTATCCTGGGTATTGGTCCTTTCCCCTGGTGCATCCCGATCGGGGATGCCCCGCTCTGTGAAACCCCCCGATCGCCCACAATAGCTCATCTCACCCCGATCCTATGGTGCATGCGCGGCCGCTCGTCCAATCAGCGCGCTCAGAGCGGCTGAGTTATGGACGTCTAAGCTCAGTCACTCCAAGTGTGCTGGAGACCGCATCCCCCACTTCCCTCTAACAGGGAGCGTGCCTGCGCCGGCCATTCATAAATAGCCAGCGCGGGCACGCGCCCTGCTAGAGGGATAGCGGGGACGTGGCCCGCGCATGCGCCGTAGGACCAGGAATCAGGTAAGTGGTAGCGGGTGTTCCGGGGGGTTTCACACAGAGGGGCATCCTGATTTTTGGATGACCCAGGGGGAGGGAATAGAACGGTCTGGGAATCTTATAGATTCCCGGGCCGATCAGCCCTGGGTGTTGGTCCACTTTAACCCATTGTGAACTTGTAAGGAGTCCATGAAACCCCTATACCAGTTCACAAGGCTTGGGGGCTGTCAAGTCACCTGCTGCTAGCGGGTGACTTGCCATTAACCCCGGCCCCCCTATTACCTGCCTCCCCGAAGCCCAGGGGGGGCAGAAGGGCCTGGGCTGATTTAGGCGGTGCGGGCTTGTACTTGGCAGGGCGCCACCAAAGCTGGCCCCTGCGCCCTGTTCCACAAGCCCTGCATAGCTGATCCCCGGGCTGGTTATGCTGGGTAGGGGGGACCCCATGTCATTTTTATGGGAATTTTTAAGGGTTTTTAACTCTTAAAATTAAAAAAAAAAAAAAAAAAAAAAAATGGGGAACCCCATGCCAATTTTTTTCTTGATTTAACCCTTTATAGTGTGGATTGTAGTTGTATTTTATTTTTACATGTTATAAAGTGTTCTTTTCAGTTTGGGGGGGGGGGTCTTCTGAACAGTAACGGGGGGCTACCGATACATATGTGGTACCGTTGTAATCGGGAGAAATGGGGCTTTCACATGCAATATGGTTTTCTTAAAAAAAAAAAAAAAAAAAAGGTTTTATTTGAAATAAAGGAGACAATTTTCTAAAAAATATTTTTTTTATTTTGTTTTGTTTAATTTACTCAAAAATATTTTAAAAAACAGTAAAAAAATTACAAACAAGACATTTCATGTTAAAGCCTAAACTCTGCCACAAAAATAAAATATATAATTTTCCTGGAAATACCTGCAAAAATCACAGTTAAGCATAGCGCAAAATGGTTAAAAATGACCTGTCAAGAGAGGGTGACAAAACCTCAAGTAGGCTGGCTGTTAAAAGTACCTATGCTTGTTGGGTATCGTTCTGCTCGGGGGACCTTGCGCTTTTAGATTTAGCTTGTTTTTTCTTGTTTGCATATTGATATTTTAGGAAAACTCTTTTTTTATTCTGCTTTATTATACATTTTTTAAGGGAACCCTGTGCGACCAAAGAATTCTTTGAGGGATTACTTTCAGAAAGATGGGCCCACTACAACATGCTGGGTACGCTTAGAAAGCTTATGTGTACTTTCAAGGAATGTATGGTTTGTGGGAGGTATTCCAAACGTAAAGGGTTGTTTTGGTAGAAAAAGCGCAAGGTGCGCACTTTGTCTGCAGAGCTGAAATTTTCAAGCAAAATTACCATTGTGCACATGCTTTACTTTTTGGTGTTTGGCAACTCTTCTTTTGACAGTAGCTATGCATGTTGGGTATCGTTCGGTTTGGGGGATGTTGCTTTTTCAGATTAACTTGTTTTTTCTTGTTTGCATATAGTTTTTTTTAGTAAAATGTGGCTTTGATCCTGCTTTTTTTATCCATTTTTAGGGAAGCTCTGTGTAACCAAAGAATACATTGAGGGAGAACTTCCAGAAAACTGTGGCAACATCAACAAGCCTGGTACGCCTAGAAAGCTTGAAGTGTGTATTTCCAGAGAATATATAGTTTGAGGGGGTATTTCAAATGTAAAGGGTTGTTTTTATTAAAAAACGACAAGGTGCACATAGCGCTTAGCATAGCTGTATTTGATCTAAAAATCTCTTAAAGTGCTGCTTCAGTTTGGGGGAGTCTCCTGGGCAGGAAAGGGTGTCTACCAATACATATGTGGTACCATTGTAACCGGGAGAAATTGGGATTTCACACGCAATAAGATTTTATTGACAAACTTACATTTTTTATTACAAAAAAAACTACAAATGTAAAAAATAGATTTTTTTAATTTTTTTTCACATATTTCACCCCAAAATATTAAGAATACACTTGACAAATGACAAACAAGACATTTTATGTTAAAGCCCAGACTTTTTTCTGCTGAAAAAAACAATATATAATTTTCCTGGGAAATCCTTTCAAAAATCACAGTTGAACATGTGTAGCGCAAAATAGTGAAACATGGTCTGGCAACAGAGGTGACAAAAGCTGCAGGTAGGCTGGCAGCGAAAGGGTTAAAGAAACTTCAGGCATCCAAGTGGAGTCTCCAGGAAAGTGCAGGGGGTGAGGGGCTGGTAAGTCAAAGCCCCCGCTCCCGAACAGTACTGTCAAAGTGACAAAACTGGAAGAAATAAAATCCTGAATTTCTTCACAGTCCTTTCGACTGCAAGAAAAGAACTGGAGGTATCGGTCACAGCCTGCTCTATATAGGCCGGAAGTTTGTTGCTGGTGCCCCGGAAGAGACGAGAAATCTGGGTTAGTGGACAAAAGGACTATCCTCCTGAATAAAAATACAAGCAGGAGAAATATTTAGTGCGTTAAAGTTCTCAAATGCGCCTAGCTGTAGTGACAGTGATGAGTACATATAAAGATTAGACTGTTCTAGAGGTTCAAAGGAGGATCTATTAGAGCATTGAGAACCAGGTTAAGGTCCCAAGGGGCAACTCTTATGAATTTTAAAATAGTTTATTTACTGCCTTAAGGTATCTTTTTATTAGCCGGTTGAGGATAAGCAAACGTCATAGAAAGCACTCAAGGCTGCCACTTGCATCTTCAAGGTGCTCCAATAAGCATTTATTTGCCCTTTTCTAAAACATTAGTATTAGGAGGTTTCCAAACGAACCAGGAGGGGCCAAGGAATATCCTGACTTAGCGATTGAAGGAGAGAAAACCACAATATTTTTGGCCAAACAGGGTAATGAGAATCACCCTGGGGTTCTCCATAACCATCGTTTCTAACACCCTCAGAATTAGGGCCAGAGGTGGAAAGGCATAGGTGAAAAGATTTGTCCTTGGCTGGGAGAAGGCATCCACTCCCTTGGGTCCTGATGATAAAGTCTTTGCAGAAGTCTGTTCTCCCTGGTTCCCTGGTTGCAAAAAGATCCAACTTATGATCTGCTTAAAAACCTCCGGGTGCAAAAACTAATCGGCTTGGCTTAGTCGATGACTGACCGCCGATGGCTTTTTTGGTTTGAAGAGAACGTCTTCTCTAGGGGATTCCAGGGCATCTGTGGTTAGGATTTCTGGATCTTTTTGGAACCACCCAGCTCCCCCCCCCCCCCCCCCCCATCACCAGATCAGAGTTTTCCACTGCGAAAGTTCTCAGAAAGGGCTTGTCCACAGATTCCACTTTTCCATCCCAGGATTCTAGAATGGACAGCTGAAGCATTAGAGTATGGCTTTGAATCCAAAGCACCGACTGGATGCAGGATGTCATGGCCCCTAGCAATGACATGGCCTGTCTTATTGAAAGCTTTAGAACTACCCGATTGTGAGTTTCTAGGAATAGCTTTAGAGTGGCCACGAGCAACAGATCATCCAGATATGGGATAATGAACATGTTTTGGAGCATTAGAGCAGCCATGACCTCTACCAAATCTTTATAAAGATCTTGGCTGCACTTTACAGCCCAAAGGGAAAAGATCTGCACTGAAAGCAGGGTGGATAAAAATCAATGTTTTAAAAAAAAAAAAAAAAAAAAAAATCGGATTTTTTTGATTTAAACCGGACCTTCACCATGATTTAGTGAAAAGCCCAAACTCTTAAAAAAAACAATTCCTCAGCATCTAAAATTAATATATTTTACATGTTTAGTCACTAATTTATTATACTTTTCCCCACTGGGCTGCAACTCTGTTCGGGAATTTAGGATACGGGCGCCGCCATCTTGACTCAGAAGCATCACACTTACTGAGGAGAGGAGAGTGGGATAAGGTACAGGGGGGCAGGTTATAGCTGTGCTTTGCTCAGACAGAGCAGAGCTGGGGTCAGGGAAAGGTCAGCAGTCCCAGAATGCAGAGCAGCACAGTCACTTCCTGTTTGCAGGCTGCCTGCAAAAATGGCAGCTTCCATAAGCGGCCATCTTGGATGTTTAAAGGCTTATAAAATGCAGTAGATGCAGGTAGGATGATTTTTAATGTGAGCAATCTGTATGTACAGGGTGTGGGAAACATATAAGATAGACTCTTATTTAGAGTGAAGGTCCGCTTTAAATCGGATTTTTTTGATTTAAATCGGATTTTTTTGATTTAAATCGGATTTTTTTGATTTAAATCGGATTTTTTTGATTTAAATCGGATTTTTTTTCAATAAACTGCTTTTTGAGGAAAATATTTTACCATCCAAAGGTTCTTTCATCATGAGATAAAGCTGAGTTGTTTAACTCAGTAGAATAAAGGCTGTATATGTGTAACATTCACAATGCCATGCTCTTCCAGAGGTTTCTGTAGGATTAGTGGGAAGTTTCTCTCCTATATTATCACAGACACTCACTTTACTTACGCAGTTCTCAAAACTGAATTTGACTCCGCAGAGGTCCCAGCCTCTTCTTCACAACAAAACATGGATGTTTGTTTAAGCAAATAACTTATGCTGTAATGTTGTTATTGTTTCAGTTGAATAAATCTATTTAAATTGTTATTAAGGTCAGGATTATTTTTCTCCTTCCTAAGTACAACAGAACAGTGGTGTCCAAATATGAATGATTAACCCATTAAACTGGGGAGAAAAAAGTAATATAAAAAGTGATTCTAAAAATCTTCATCTACTTGCATGTTAAAATAGCAAGAACTAGTTTAGGTAGAAACTTTGATTTAAATCACCGATTTAAATCAAGCCTTACTGACTAGTGATTTAAATCGCGATTTAAATCAGTTAGATTTAAATCAAATCCACCCTGACTGAAAGTGAATAATGCTTGATTCTCTTCGATATCTTTCGGACTGTGGATAAATGGGAACATGTGAGTATGCATCCTTTAGATCTATCAATGCCAGATAAAAGACTTTTTGGATTATTTTTATGGCAGAGTCTATAGATTCCATCTTGAACTTTTTGTACTCACCAACAGATTTAACTTTTTTATATTTATAATCAATTTAAACGTTCTGGTTTTGGGACCAGTAACAGTGTTGAATAGAACCCCCTCCCTCTTCCCTGCAAGGGTACATGACTTATGACCTATTGAGAGAAGAGAGACATTAAAATGTTGTACAAGGTTTCCTGAAAAACAGGACATTGGAGAGGAGGGGTGACCACAAAAATGATCCAGAGGGATTTCCAGGACCCTGAGGGATTCTATCCTGTACCCAACTGGCGTCCCGTACACGAAGGTTTTGAGTCTTCCCACCCACCTGCAGCCTGGCATCATTGGTTTAATTGAGAGGCAGAGAATAGATCACCGAAACCTGGCGCAAACAGGAATCTTCTGGGCTTGTTATAAAACAGATTTTGCTTTGACTGGCCCTGGGCAGATTTTGTTTAGTTTTCCTAGATTAAGGAAAATGTCTTATATTTTTGGGGTTTCTTTTTGGTAGGAAACACTTTTTTGGATTCAGATGCCTCAGCTAGCAAGACATCCAATTGTTTCCCAAATCAGTTTGATGGCGAAAAAAACCTTAAGGACAACAGTCCAAGATACAAATGGTAATCACCATAACAGGCAACAAGAGATAATGAAAACAAGGGCGGGGTGGGACGACCTGGACTGGATTTATTCAAAAACAATTCTACAGGCGAGTTTCACAGAAATGCATTTTTTTCCTATATCCTATCCAGGTCATCCCAAAGTGATGACATGTGGGACATCCAAAAGCAGTGTCCATTAGGGCGGGATCCCCAGTGCGGAACAGCATGTAGTTCATTTCACTACCGCATGAAGCACCTTTCGACCAAAAGCAGCGTCAGCTGAGGCCCTAACATCAACCTTGTAAAACTTGGTAAAAGTGTGAACTGAAGACCAAGTGGCGGCCTTACAAACTTGTTCAACAGATGCCTGGTGCTGAAAAGCCCAAGAGGCACCAATAGCTCTAGTATAATGAATTGTAATACGAAAAGGGGGTTACTTCCCCTTAGCAGACTATCCTTGTACCACCGCCTGTCTGATCCACATAATGAGAGTGAACTTGTTCGGTGGCAAACCCTTCCTAGAGCCCTCTGTTAGGACAAAGAGTAAATCCGATTTCCTGAAGGATTCAGTTGCAACCAGGTAATACTTAATGGCTCTGACCACATTTAAGGCATGGAGGGTCCTTTCCTTAGAATTAGTCGGTACTGGACACAAGGAAGGTAAGACAACTTCCTTAAGGTGAAAGGGAGAGACGACTTTAGGCAAAAAAATCAGGTTTAAAGCGAAAAAACACCTTATCCTTATGCCGCTCAAAATGAGGCTTCATACAAGCGCGGCCAGCCCTGACACGCGACGGACCGAGGTGATCGCTACCAAAAGGACCACTTTGAGCCATTGTGCGATGCTGCATTGCCTATTTTGACCCTCAAAGGGAGGATCCTGAAGAGCAGAAAGTACCAAATTCAAGTCCCACACCGGTATTACTGACTTACACGGTGGACGTACATGGGTGACTCCCTGGAAAAAGGTCTTGATCAACCTATGATTGGCAATGGATCTCCGAAAAAAGATGGCTAAGGCCGAGACCTGGCCCTTGAGGGTGCTCAGCTGAAGACCCAAGTCTAAGCCGCGTTGTAAAAACTCCAAGATCCTAGAAATAGTGCGACAAGGGAGACTCTTGAATTCACACCAAGCACTGTAGGCATGCCAAACTCTGCCCGAATCATGGTAAGCACAACCGGGGCCCAACAGGCCCTTTTCCGTCAGGATTGAGGTTTCAATAGCCAGGCCGTCAAAGCCAGCGTCTGTAAATTGGGGTGCCGCAGTGACCCGAGTGAGAAGCTCTTGGTCGTCGGGCATGATGTAACGATCCACTGACATCTGAACTATGTCCGCAAACTAACTCCTTCTCAGCCAGCGAGGAGCCAACAGGATGGTTGGTACCCCCTCCTGGGCTATCTTGCGCAGCACTTGGCCCAGGAGCGGAAACGGAGGGAATGCATAAAGGAGCCCAAACTCAGTCCAAGGAATTGCCAGAGCATCTGTGGCAAAGGCCAGAGGATCTCTTGACAGGGAGACAGACAATCTTGGGAGCTTGTGATTGTGTCTGGAAGCAAACAAGTTTATGTCCGGCTGACCCCAGCAGAGACAGAGCGTGAAAAGGTCTTGTTGCTGAGAGACCATTCCCCCAGGCGTGAGGCACTCCTGCTCAGGGAGTCTGCCTCCTGGTTTTCTACCCCGGGGATGTAAACCACCAAGATGCAGGAACATTCTCCTCTCCTCAAGCAAGTTCTCCGTATCATCAGGGAGCCACACATCCTCATCCGAGGAAGAACCAGACACACTGTCATTGCTAGCAGAATAATCCGCCAGCGGAACGGGAATCATCTGGCAACTCCCCTTCCTCCACAGAACCCAGACCTTCAAAAAGATCATCATCATTATCCGAGTAAACAGGCTCAATGTGCTGTCTTTACTCGAGGCCTTCTTAGGTGCCGTTCGCGAGATCTGTCTCTCAAGACTGGCTATCCGATATGCCAAATCAACATGGGACCCCCTGCTGGCTTCCCCCTCACTGGGGGCTGAGTGCAGCAGCGGTACTGGAGAGGTCGCAGGCAATGAAGGGCTAGGGGCAGGTACGCCCGCCCTATCATGGTCCAAAAGGACGCTCCTGGCACAAGTGGCACAAACCGTGCTGAATCCGCCCAGAGGACTTGCACTGCACAAGGGGCAGAGCTTCACCCTCCCAGATGGGGCCCCTAGCTCACTATCCCCAGATGCCTTCATTATGGCGATTAGAAAAAAATTGTATGCAGGTTACAAAGCACTGACTGCCCAAACCTAATTAGCTCTCTTATATAGTCCCTCTTGTGATCCCTCTTAATAAAAGGGGGGCGAGGGACCAGGAGGAACCACAACCCTCAATATATCAATGGGCCCACCTAAAAGACACAAGCAAAAAGTGGCCATCAGTATCCCACAGCACATACGCATAATAGAACAATTGATATTATCAAGAGGGACTCGCGACACCGACAGAGCCAGCAGCAAAACACCGGAGGGGTCCCAGGCAGCGTGGCAGGGACGTGAAAAGAGTCATCGTGTGGCCCCGCCCCCCTGGCGGCGCGAAACCAAGTGTCCACCCCAAGATGGAGGAAGATGCCCCCGCATCCACAATACCACTGGGCGGCCCACAGCAGGGCCCCCGTAAAAGACCGTGTGGCGGGTGCGCCCGCACCTCTGCCGCCTGTCACAGAAGTGGTGGCCTTACAACCGCTCGAGCGGTGTCCCATCCCCCCCCCCTCACAGCGTAGCAGCCTTGACAAGATGGGAGGGGGGAGAGGGGAGCAGGAGCCATACTCGAGGGATGTATGTATAACAATGCGCAGAGTAAAGTAAAAAAGACTGTCTCAAACACAAGACAACAATAATTGTGGGGCAAGGAGGGTATGAAGCCAGTAGGCATAACGTGCCCCCCCCCCCATAGGCTCACCATCAGTCTATGGCCGGCTACCTTTTAGGCCCAGAGCCTAGCTCTGCCAAACGCCTGACCCCGGCGTTCTCCCTACATCACAGTCCTGATCAGCCATGGCTGGGAGGCAATAGTGGGTCCACGCGAACAGTGGTAATAGGGTCCGCAGCGGCCGACGGGCTAGGAGGCCCCGCTCAGCTGCCAAAACCCAGGAGAGAGAGAGTATCCAACGATCTTCAGCAGCCAGACTGCAAGATGAACACTGGGAAATCATAGTGAGACACCTGCTTTTATAGGAGGGCTGGGAGGAGCGACAGCTTTTGATCTTGCAGTCAAGCACCCCCTGGGGGCGGAATACCCACATGTCATCACTTTGGGACGACCTGAACTGGATATAGGGAAAATAGATTGGGTTGTTTTAGTTGGTTCTGGTCCGCTTTAACAATTGTACAATAACTGCGACACCTTAAGCTCATTGCCGGGGCGTCATTCTGGACCCCTCCCTCATTCACACCTTAAATTCACCATAGCCACCTCCTGTCATCTCCAACCTTTAAAATTCTTCTGAATTCGTCCCTTCCTCTCACCTGACACCACTACAATTCTAGTGCATGCTGCTCTGCCTATCTCCTGTCCTCTACCTTGTTCACCTCCTCACACTCCCGCCTTCAAGATTTCTCCCATGCTTCCCCACTTCTCTGGAATGCCCTCCTCCGCTCAATCCATCACTCTCCAAGCCTTTAAAAAAGTGCCCTCAAAACCCAACCTCTTCAGACAAGCATATAATCTGGTTTAAGCACTACCTTCACTGGTCACATGCGGCCTTCACTTGTGATTCCTCCCCTTTGGTCTCCAACCCCCATCCTTTAGGCATAAACTTGCAAGGGCAGGGCTCTCTTTTCTATTGTCTCCTGTTCTCACATTTGCTTTAAACTTTATAGCATCTAGTTTATAATGGGCCCTGTACAGTATGTTTTACCTTGACTGTAATTATACCTTGTACAACACTATGGAATAAGTCTGTGCTATATAAACATATACATAGTTAAATATCCAATAGCTGCACATTTCTAAAGAACGGGCCTCACCTTAAAGCATAGGTGTACCCAGTGTTCTCTGGGACACACTGGGGAGGAGCATAGGTATGAAGATGGGAATAGTCCATGTTTCAGGAGATCAGATCATACTGCAGAAAGGGAAAGTTGAACAGAGCTGAGTTACGTGCAAACACCTCAATGAATGGCAACGCAAGTTGTAGCTGCAGCGCATGCTCCAGATAGGCCACGACTCCAATAAGCAACGCTTTACAGGTAGCACAAGTTTGAATTCCATAGAAGTATCACATACAGACCAACTCCAACCACAAGTCATCTATAATAGGAAAGACACCAAGCACATAAATCTGAAAATAAATGTGAGCAGCCCCCTCGAGGCACAGGACGACACACCCACAGCCTGAGTCACAAAGACGCTTGGCTCCCTCCTAGCAGATTCCCTGCACAATTGATATTACGAGAGAACAAATGTATGAATAATTAAAAAGACAATTAGCCAAAATAGAATGTAAAATGTATTCAAAAATCATTCTCTACAACAGATTAGAATGTAGCCTTGAACCTGCTAGATGTTTTATTTCACACAAACGTAATGGAACCCTGCAAACTGCAGGATTACAGAAGCTAGCCCTTATCAGACAACACCAGACATACAGCTGGGACATTGGCAGTCAGTTGAAGCTTGTGGCTATGTATGCATGGTCTGCGTTATGGCTTATGTCCAGCATTTGTTTGGAAACAATTTTGTATCTATAAAGAGACACACACAAATACATATACACACACACACACACACACACACACACACACACACACACACACACACAAATTGGCAAGAATCTGGCGATACACAAATGACGATACGATATATCCCGATTCTGTCTCAAAGACGATATATTGCAAATTGTTTTAATTTAAATTAAAAAAAAATATATAAAAAAAACTCACCTGTAGAATTGGTTTTTCTGGGGATCCATTCCAGACCCTCCTTACACTTGGGATTACTTCCTTGGCCGAAGGGTGTGACTGCAAGACAAAAAAGGTGTGGCCCCTCCCGGGCCATAAGTAGCAGCTGCCTCCTAATCAAAACCAGTACTTAAAAAGGCCCCCTTATAAGAGACAATGTTACCTCACACAGAACTCCGCTTGAATTCTCTCAAAATATACTTTTTTTCTTCTTTTTTAATGCCAATGAAATAAATGGACTAAACACCATCAAAAAAGCATCCAAAGATAGATCATGACCCAAAAAGAGTGGGCCGGAGGGTCTGGAATGGATCCCCAGAAAAAACAATTCTACAGGTGAGTTTCACAGAATTGTGTTTTTTCTTCCGATCCATTCCAGACCCTCCTTACACTTGGAATCTCCAAAAGCAGTGCCATCTATGGGCGGGATCCCCAGCTCGGAACAGCGGGTAGTTTATTTCACTACCACCTGAAGAACCTTTCGACCAACCACATCATCAGCTGAGGCCCTAACATCTACCTTGTAAAATTGGTAAATGTATGAACCGAAGACCAGGTGGCATCTTTACAAACCTGTTCCATCGAGGCCTGATGTTGAAAGGCCCAGAAGCACCAATGGCCCTAGTGGAAAGAGCTGTGACCCAAACAAGGGGCTCCTTCCCCTTGGCAGAATAGACTCTTACCACTGTCTGTCTAATCCATCGACTGATGGCAGACTTAGCTGGTGTAAGACCTTTCCGTGGACCCTCAGGTATGACATAAGAAGTCCAAACTATGGAAAGATTGTGTAGTGAGATAATACCTTAGTGCGCTCACATCCAAACAGTGAAAAACACCCCTTCCTTATTAGACTGGAGCAGGACATAAGGAAGGCAAAAACCATCTTCATTAAATGAAAAGATACCTTTAGGAGGAAAATCCTAAAACACTCAAATAACGAGGCTTAGTGATAAGCTGCTAATTCAGAAACCCGCCTGCTGAGGTTATTGCCACTAAGAGATAACCATAAGCGCTCTTAGACTTAGTGACGCATCTACCATGGTTCAAAAAAAAAAAAAAAGGGGGACCCTGAACAAACAAGTTCAGGTCCCAAGCCGGCAGAAGTGGATTAAGAGGAGGCCGCACATGAGCGACTCCTTGTAAAACAAGTTCTGATAAAATCATTCTCAGCTATGGGTTTCTGAAAGAAGACAGATATTTGTCCTCAATTAAAGACCTTCATCAAGACTTCAGCAAAAAATCAAAATATTCTACAAGCGAACCCCTGGATTCGCACCAAGCTATAAATGCTTGCCAGACTCTATAGTAGATCACTTGATAAAGATTTCTTCCTGGCCTGAATCAGATGATTCTGGCAGAAAATAACCCTTTCTTCCAAGATAAAGGATTCAATAGCCAGGCCTTCCAACCCAGAACCTGTTTGGGATGCCTTAGAGGCCCCTGTGTGAGAAGATCTGGATCGTCGCCTCCACAAGTTGCCCTGTGACATCCTTACTATGTCTGAGAACCAGCTTCTTCTGGTCACTGAAGAGCCACCAAAATGGTTGGGACTCCCTTGTGAGCTAAACCTTTTTTAGTACTTGACCCAGGAGTTAAATCGGAGGGAAATGCATAAAGAAGCTTGAATGCTGACCACTGAAGAGTCAGGACATATGTTGCTATTGTTAGAGGATCCCTGGGCTGAGACAAACTTCGGACCTTCTGACTGAGCCGTGATGCAAGAGATCTACGTCTGGGATTCCTTAGCACATGCATATGGATTAAAAAAAACGCTGGCTAAGAGACCATTCCCTCTGATGCAGGACAGTTCTGCTGAGATGATCGGCCTACAAGTTGTCCAGTCCAGGTATGTGTACCACCAAAAGACAAGTAAAAAACCCAGCTCACTTCCATCAAGGCTTTACTGCTTCTGATGACCTCATGGTGGTTGATATATACCACCGCCGTTCAATTGTCTGTTTGAATCTGGACGGGAAGCCCCATCAGATGGGATGTCCAATGTCTGAATACAATAGAATAGCTCTCAGTTTCAGGATCTTTATGGAGATTCTGCTCTCCTTCGGACTCCACTGTCCCTGGATCCTTTGTGACTCCATGACACTCCCCCTACCAGATAGACTGGCATCCATGGTGATGATCTTCCACTGTACTGGAAGGAAGGATTTGCCAGTCTGAAGAAGCCGAGGACCAGGCTAGAGAATGCCTTGCTGACGGTGTCATGCAAAAAGAGTGAATCAGAGTGTGTGGGTCCCGATCCCAGATTGTGAGCAATTCCATCTGCAGGGGTCTTGTGTGAACAGTGCAAAAGGTACTGACTCAAGCAAGATACCATCAGGCCCAACAGACATATTGCTTGATAAATCGTCGGGTGAGGGCAAGACAAGAGACCCTGTACCCCTGGCCTGGAGTAAGAGTCACTTCTGTGTTGGAAAAAACACTTTTGCCTGAGACGTGTCTAATGCCAGTCCCAGAAAGAATAACTCTTGAAGCTATGATATGATATTTGACTTAAGAATTCGACTGGATAGTCAATTATCCAAATGTCGATCAGACATACACTGTGTATTCTTCTGGGCCCCCCGACATGATGGGGCCCATATTAACAGATAGTCTAAGTAAGAGATTATATGTATACCCTGACTTCTTGGAGAAAACATGAGACCTGCCAACACCTTGGTAAACACCCTTGGTGCTGAAGATAGACCGAAGGGTAACGCCACAAACTGAAGATGTAGGCCACCTACAGCAATGAAGGTATGTATCCTCTGGCCCACAACCAGATCAAACCTCCATAGCCTGGATCACATGCCTGTTAGAGCCAACTGGCTTTGATCAACTGGGAGCATGGCCAGTCCAGTTGCTTTAACAACCTCCTGCTCACAAAAAATGCTATGGGATGTAGCACAGGCCGGCCGCAAGGTCAACCCCATAAAAGCATGGCATGCCACCTGATCCACGCGCTTATCCGCTGGATCCTTTGGAGAAGCACTATCAGAGGATGGCATAACTTACAGAGACCTGGCCCCAGAGCATCCACCACAGGAGGGTGAGACCATAATTCAATCTGATCTGGAGGAAAAGGATACATAGTATCTAGTACTTTAGGAATTGTCGGAAAACAACCTGACTTCTGCCATTCCCTACTGATCAGATTATAATAAAGCGTATGCTCTGCAACATCCTCCAGAATGGAGGAAATCAACAATTTTTTTTTTTTTAATTACCTTTTTAGTAGCCAATACACCATAATTACTCTATAGGTTTAGGACCATTTGAGGGCTGCCAACAGAGTTTAAAGATTCAGAAGAAGACCATGGCAGCCACAATATCCTCTTCAATACACTCATACACTCTTTTTTTTCTATTTTACAAACCTTCTTAGTAGTCACACTAAAGGTTTAGGTCCGCATTAAGGCTGCCAAGGGGGTTAAGTCTCAGAGCACCAGCAATAGGGATCAGAGCCCCCTCAGGGAAGAGACAACTGTCTCCCTATCCACTACAACCGTAGCATAATCCCTGCGCACCATGCTATCCTTGTCCAGTGCCACTGCATGCATACTGGACATGGGGTAAATCTGTTAAGACAAGATCTGCTACCGCAGATGCCTCAGACATGGTTCTGATGGGGTTCTGACCAGTATAGATAGGCTCTCGACAGTCACAAGAGTACTGCGAGTCCTCTGGGGGGGTACCATCATATATAAATTACATAGTAATATATTTACACTTTCCCAATCTATAATAGTATAGATTTAAACAAAACAAAAAAAAGGTTTAGGTCCACTTGAGGGTGGCCGTGCAGTGGCTCAGAGCAGCCACTTTTTGCTGGCCAACAACCTCAGCTTAAACACATGGGAAAGAGCAATAAGAAAGGGAAATCCCTTGGTCCCCCCCAAGCAGGCTCAGACAAAAACCTGCAGCCGACTTGCTTTTTAATGAAAGCCTGCAGCCCTGAGGGTTTAACCTCAGAAAGCGCCCCAGACCCCGGCGCTTCACCTTACCTTCACGGACCCCAATTTAAACAGCAAAAAAGCTGGGGAGGCATAGAGTTGGGTCAGAGGAATCCATGGGAATAAGGTCGCGCAGGAAGCCGACAGGGTGCATTCCCTCGCTTGCTGCCAATCCTTGAGAGAATCTTCAACAACCTTCACAGTCACTTCAACTGCAAGAATTAAACTGGTTTTGATTAGGAGACAGCTGCTACTTATGGGTTGGGAGGGGCCACACCTTTTTTGTCTTGCAGTCACACCCTTCGGGCAGAGAAGTAATCCCAAGTGTAAGGAGGGTCTGGAATGGATCGGAAGACATAGGGTTCCCCCTTCAGAAGAGCCTGTGGCCATAGGCTATGCTGGCTTTGGGGAGGCAGGTAATTGGGTGCTCGGGTTAATGGCAAGGCACCCACTAGCCGCAGGCAACTTGCCAGACCCACAGCCTTGTGAACTGGTATAGGGTCACACAGATCCTTTACCAGTTCACAAGGGGTTAACAGAAAAAAAAAGCTGGGCGAATCAAATGTCAGGTGAGTTTTTTTTTTTCTTTTCTTTTATTGGGGGGGAGTCAGAAAGAAAAAATGATTCTAATACTGAACTAAATATCGTGATACTTGACAGAATTTATAAATTATATAAAATCACACACAAGCCCCAACACACATGGTTGAGGTGCTACCCATTACAAGCAGTTGATAATTGGGAACATGTGTTTAGGAGCAGTCTGAACACCAGATGGAATTAGTAATTAATAATGAGATAAATATAGACTGATCTAGCACACTCCATGTGACAGACGTCCATCCTACAGTTGCGCCCACTCCCTCCTGACCGTAATATTCAGTTAACACACAAAGGTGGTTATGCTGGGGTCAAATATACAGCTTACAAAGTGTAACCACTTTTTAAATTACAGCAGTCCCAAGCTCTGCAGGGTGGTGTGGGAGTGCTGCTCATTTCTGGGGGCAGGGACTCCAAATGACTGGGGCAGAAGCATGAACACAGCCTGAATAAGCAGGGAATGCGGTCATTCTCACTCGCCAATTGAAAACAGAGCCATTTGCCGAATGACAGGCATGGCAAACAGCTGATTGGACGAGAGCCTGCGCATGCAGCGCTGGACCAGAGAAAGGTAAGCCCTCTAGTTGGAATTACTACTTCTAAGCGTCCCAACCAAGCAGCACACACTCCTCTTCCAGGATCCAAAGCTGAACCTAGACAAAGTCTGCTGGGTGGGGGACAGGAGAGTGTTCAGGTAGCGATTCCAAATGCAGGACATCACAAATTGCATACTACTCTGAGGCTGGATAAAATTCTCCTCCAGGATGCTGGGAGTAGTATTTTTACACTTGTGGGGGGGGGGGGGGGGGGGAGTAGCATGACTGTAAAAAAATTACCAGTCCGTCAGGCATGGGACTCCTGACTTCCAAACATTTTATGATCTATAAAAAGGTGAGTACTGGAGGGAGTACTGGAGGGGTGAGGCTAACGTCACCCACATGGTCCAACAGTCATACAGGGATTAACTCCATAGACAATTTGCAAACACACACACATATGCCACTTATTAAAGTGGACCAATCACCAGGATTTTGACTATCCTGGTCCCTGCCCAGGGGGGCATCAAAATGTAGGATGTCCCCCTGTGTGAAAACCCCCAGATCACCAACTTTCACTCACATTCCCAACAGCTCATGCGCTTAATGCGCGCACATACTAATGCACGGCATAAAGCCGCCGATTTAAACTTCGCGTCCGGCATAGGTGTGCTGGCAGACGCATCACTGGCAGACAAATCCCTGACTTACCCTGTGGAATGGCTGGACACAGGGAGGGCACACAGCTACAGGGAAGCCAGAGATGCGGCTGGTGGCATCGCAGGCCCCGTCAGGATCAGGTAGGATTACCGGCACCCCAGGGTTTTCACACAGCACAATCTTTTGGATTCCAGCATGGTCGGGGGGGGGGGGGGGGGGGCACTTTAAGGTGACTTCTGCCATTTTTCATCTGGGTTTCAGATCAAAGCTTTCACCACAAACTCACCACAGCAGCTTGTCAGGTTCTTCATCTTAAAGCGGACCAAAATCCACCAAACTTGTGAAATACATTTGGACAGAGCCCCTGCTGATGCTGCCTTCTTAGGGTGGAAAACAAATGGATAATTTTATTTTTCAAATTATCCTGGAATACAGATTTTTTTTTTCTGCCCCTCTCTGTATGACAGGTGATGAGTTATTGCATTAATGTGGCAATGAATGAAGGAGGCGGAGCTTTACAGCTAAAACAGGCACCATTATCTGGGATTAGAGTGAAGCAGGAGCACTAAAACTTGGGAAAAGGTGCTCTTCATAGGGGGAGCAATTCAGGGGATGCTAGTTAAAAATGTGGGCTTTGGTCCACTTTAATTCATGCGGCAAACCTGAGATTTCAGCTGTAATGGAGCACAATGCAGGACAGAATACATTGCTGCAAATAGGCCCAAGATAGGTCAGTGTAGTGCAGCATTGGGCTATAAAAAAAAAAAAAAAAAGGAAAAAAAAAATAGCACTTTTTAACCCACTAGCCATTTTTGTTGGCTGTTTTATGGCTTGAAATCTATAAGAGCATCTGAGAACAATCAGCTCCGTGCTCTAAGCCAGAGCATCATCACAATCATATTAAAATAAGGACACTCTAAAATTGGAGATTAAAAGTGATTAGAAGATCCAGTCTAAGCTACTTTACCGTTCTTTCCCCACAATCCAGTCTGACCATGTGACGTTAGCTTAAAGTGGAACAAAACCCATCCTGGCATGGCCAGCTGGCTGCTGGCCTTCCCTCAGGGCATCCCAGATCAAAATGCTCCAGTGCATTAAATACGGGTACGTGGAGTCGGAGGAAATTTTGGGTACGTGGAGTCGGAGGAAATTTTGGGTACGTGGAGTCGGAGGAAATTTTGGGTACGTGGAGTCGGAGGAAATTTTGGGTACGTGGAGTCGGAGGAAATTTTGGGTACCTGGAGTCGGAGGAAATTTTGGGTACCTGGAGTCGGAGGAAATTTTGGGTACCTGGAGTCGGAGGAAATTTTGGGTACCTGGAGTCGGAGGAAATTTTGGGTACCTGGAGTCGGAGGAAATTTTGGGTACCTGGAGTCGGAGGAAATTTTGGGTACCTGGAGTCGGAGGAAATTTTGGGTACCTGGAGTCGGAGGAAATTTTGGGTACCTGGAGTCGGAGGAAATTTTGGGTACCTGGAGTCGGAGGAAATTTTGGGTACCTGGAGTCGGAGGAAATTTTGGGTACCTGGAGTCGGAGGAAATTTTGGGTACCTGGAGTCGGAGGAAATTTTGGGTACCTGGAGTCGGAGGAAATTTTGGGTACCTGGAGTCGGAGTCGGCAAACAATGCACCGACTCCTACTAAATTTTGATTTAGCAAGTTTAAATGTCCCAATTCACAAACAGTTATAATTAATGACTTCTCTATTGTAAGAATAAAGACCAATGCATGCAGTGCCTCACGTAACCGCAAAACGAACACGTTAAGTGACCGTGAAGAAGCGTGCTTTTCATGTGCTTCACTATATGGCGCGCAACGCACAATTAGAAGCGGCAATACTTATACTTTGCATAGTGTTGTGTTCTGCTGTTACAGGGAACCCATGGGTAACCTAGCCTCTCACTGATAAGGGATTAAGTAAATATGTTTTTTGCAGGACTAGAGACACTTGTATAAGTGAAGGGAATGGAGGATCAATAGTTCAAGACTGAAGCTGTACCATTGGAAAAACTGCTGTCATTCAGCAAAAGGCTATAAAAACTTGTAAACTTCGATTGTTAGCTTAAACTTTAAAAACATGACTATGGGATTCTACTAGGGAAATCATGTTTTATATTAAAGGCCCCTTTCTGGATGCTCCCACTGCCCTATCTTCAGCAGAAGATCAGCACACAGAAAGGAGAAGGCAGCTTCTGCCCAACTACCTCTCTCTGCTAGAAGTAATGACATGTATGTTGCCTTTCTTTCCTTCAAAGAATGTATAAAATACATTCACATATTAATACTGAGGAGTCTGAGTCGGAACATTTATCTACCGACTCCACAGCCCTGATTAAATATGCACATAAAATGGCACCGATTGGATGAGAGGCCACGAATGCGCCATAAAACAGGAAAGAGGTGGGTTGTGGATTTGGGATGCCCCTGGAGCAGGGAACAAAACCCAGGACAGTTAAAGTCCTGGGTTTTGTATTGCTTTAAAGCTACAGGTACACTCTAAAGCATTGTTCTCCACAAAGCCAGCTCGGCTACTGAGTTAATTACTACACGCTCAGCGCACAGAACCCCTGCATCCCTCTATATTTGCGTGTGGCCATGCTAGCAGTTTATGGCTGGAGCAGCCATGTACAGACCTAGAAAGAGATGCCGCCACTGAACACACATACACCATGGGTTCACTGGTGAGTTAAGGCTATCGGGCGACGGGTAGGATTTCACACAGAAGAGAATCCCAAATTGGGATGCCCCAGGAGGTGGGTATGTAACTGACCTAGCCTCTTATATACGCTAGGTATAGTTTTGGTCCACATTAGCACTAAATATAGTGGTTCTGTGCCAATGACAATAGTGGCCAGTTACATTAGCTGTGTTTGGTCAACCCAAACAAGCAGCGGAGCCACATACCCAACATAGGATTTTTTGACACAAATGTCTACAGTCACCCTAACACTTTCTGTCTGATTTCGTTTAGGCTGGATCTGCCTCTATTATAGCTTGTACTTCCCGTTTCCCTGCATCAAGCTCATGCAGCCACTGGCAACATGTGTATCTGTACTGAAATATGTGCACATATATGATGATATAATACACACCTCCTTACAAGTGTTTCAATACAATTGTCAGCCAACTAATCTTCACATGCTCATGGCCTGGTATCAACATCCCCTAACAGCAACCAAAACAACATTCATTATAGCAGGCAATGAATGAGTTAAGTAGAGACTTACAAGACGAAAGGGGATCAGACCCCAGTGGATGTCCAGTTTAAATCCACTTGAAGGACCAGAAGCCAAATTAACTGCTCTCAGCAGGCTTGGGAACACTTGTGTGGATCTAAGCTGCCAGCACTCAGACATCTGCCCGAGACACTTGGCAAATGTCGCTGTACAATGGGCCACATGTGTCCAGCTAAATAGGCTCTTTATATGTCCGAGGCCACAACTCTCCCTTCCAGCCTTAACCCTTTACCTCCCAACATACACCTGCAACAGCCCAGCAGCAGTAGGGGTATATATAAGCTATCCCTGCCAGCTAAGACACTGTATGCTTATTTACGTTCATACCAGCATTTCCCAACAGTGCTACAGTGCATTGCCCCATGCTAACCACTCAAGTAACATGGCTGTGGATTGACCTGTACCTCAACCAATCATCTGCCATCTTGAATTTACCCAAACCTGATTTGCTGCATAAAAACACAACTGCTCCAAAGGCCAATGTTGATGTGCATTTTGGGAATGATCACCACTAGGCCAGCCCTGGATTTAAAAAGACTCCAGGGCCTGCCAACCAAGTGCCCTTGGGGCATCTCTATTTGGGATGCCTCATTGTATAAGCCCCCCCTAGACAAGCCCACATTCACATGTACCTCTCTAGCACTCTCATGCTATGGCAGCATCCAACACTCCTGCACAACGCAGGTAGATTGCCTATGTTGGCAATGTGTTCAAAAATACATTATTATGTATGGCATAAAGAAAAAAAAAAATGTAAAGTAGGACTTGTTTCTAAAATTATATAGAAGTAAATTGCAAAACCATTCATGTACAGCATTTTCTATTAAACAAGTAACAAAAACAAAATGAATAAATTAGACCTAAAACCTCTGGTTACACCGATGCATCAAACCCACCGCAGCTGCCTGCAAGCCCTGAATTCAGGAGATGCTCCCCTTTCACCTCATGGAGCTTTATAATAGGGGACCGGAAACAACTTTGCACTACAATGAAGCATGCCTCCTACTGAAGAAGTGTGCATAACTGTCATATGTGCAGCCGTTCCTGATCCCCCATCTGAAGTATGCATCCCTCTTATTCAGGGCACACTGATGGCATGAGGGGGTGGGTTAGGGTAGTGTCCTACACTCCCTGATATGGAGTTGCAAAAGGTGGGTCGGTCTGCAATAATAAGAATCAGGTAATCAGAGCAAAGTAACAGCAATGGGGGGGGTGCGCCCCTGGACGGGCAAAATAACAGCACGTGCATGAAGCCGTCATGAGATCAAACCACAGATAAAAATGACAATGTGCTACCCATAAAAACGCGCTCAGGCCTCTTATCTGGAGCCGCACTGCAGCTTTACAAAACACAAACAAGCAGCATAGCAACAGCCAAGAGATCATTCCACTATTTATAACTTGCTGGAATCAATGTGGAGGTACATGAATCACAGCAGAGGACGCAAGCACTCACACAAGCTAACCTAGCTTTCCAGGATCCTGAAACCACCGGCATCCCGATCCCAGGAGAGAGCGAGACGAGGCTCCGCTACATGCCAAGCTCCTGTCACATCCAGCCCGTGGGAAAAAATAGGAGGAAGTTTGCAAGTTGTCAGGATTCGCTATTCCACACTGCTGCAAGATCCCAAAATGGCTTCCCTGTCTCAACAAAGCCTGAAGGATCAGCCTAGTGTGATACACCCACTCGGCAGCTCAGCGTGTCTGCCCGACCTTGCTTCAAAACCATTGGCTGGCTGCAACACAAACGCAGCCCACAGCAGGAATTTAACCAGTTGCTTCCCTCGCACACACACACTGATCAGCGATCTGAGAGTAAGGACAGCTCGCTGACGTGACTGAGGTCAGCACACAATTATCTGTTGCATTTTTACACTACAGTTTTGTGCTACATTATTTATAGAGCAATAAATGGCTTAACCTGTCAGATGTTACAACATGTACAATTAAATGCACCTGGCAAAGTACATGTGGGCTGGAACATGCCGACAGTGACATGCTTAACCACCACACAAACCATGAAAATGCATGGGACCCCCCAGAGGTAGAGTCAGATCAGTGGCAACTTTTTGTTTTAAAATAAAAAATAAATATCGATGATCGTCCTCCTGAGTGAGGGGCCATTTAAAGCAGATCGGAAGCCACTGTACACCTACATGATCCAGTTGCAGTCTCCTTGCGATCAGCTCTATTCAGTAATACAAGATGCTGTGACATCACATCAGAGAGCAGGTCACTAGTTGCATCCTCGCTCAGCTTTAGCTGGGGGCATGCCAGGACTGGCCAATCACAGCTGCCTCGGGTATGCATCTAGTTAAAGATGTAGTGAAGCCATGACCTGCGCATGCGTCAGTGGAACAAGGTTAGGCTGTATGGGCAATTCCCTATGCCGTGGATGGACAATGCCAGGATGCCCCATGGTCGCACTCCCACAATGCATGAACAGGCCGTGGCTACATCCACAACAAGGTGCGTTAATATTATATTTCCTACACAAAATTTGTCTTTGAATTATTGCCCCAGAAGTAATAAGCCCGCCCCTGCATGCTGCTATGCCGAATCACTCGCTCAATGGAACAGCAGGTGAGCAGCATGACAGCCAGGCAGCAGCATTTAACAGGGAACAACCACCAGCCTACAGTCTATAAAACTCTAGGGTCAGTGATCTGCCACTTTGTGAGGCATCCTGATGTGTAAAACCTGCTGGATCACACCCAAAAAACAACTCACCTGTCTGCAGATCCCACGGCACATGCGTATGACACATCCCTGCTCACCTATATATTGTGTGTACCCATCCGGCAGCTTTTGCATGCACCACGAAAGCTAAAGAAAGGAGAGTTTATGGCGATCTAGGGGGATAGACACCATCACAATCCATAGCGGAGTAACAAGCCTGGCATAGTGAAAAGCCCAGGGTTTGTTAATAATAATGTACACCAGGGAGTGATGGGTCTGATCAGTAGAGTTGTGGGTTTTCGGATACAGGGATCTGTCCCACTGTGTCTTCTGGGGGTGGTCGAACCGCTGTCTGAACTGAGAGCGCTGAAGTCCTTGCTGCGTCTGCTGCTCTTTTATGCCAGGAAGTGCATTTTGATAAATTGGAGACATCCTGCTATACCCTCAGTGCAAGCCTGGAAAAGGTTAGTTAATCAGAAACTTATTATGTATAAACTGACATACGCTGCAAGGGGGGTACCGGATAAGTTTGAGAAGGTCTGGGACCCATGGCTGCAGAGCCAGGAGTCGGCATCTGAGGATGAGTGAGCATGGGAGTAGGGCCTGGTGAGGAGGATCTTGGGTCAAGTCTGCTATCTATAACATATTTATGGAGGATTGAGTCAGGTGTCGGAACATGACTGATGAGAAGTGGGAGGGAATTTAGAACATATGCGTCCTGTCTGATAACGGGTAGGCATCAGCCTCACTGTCCTGTGTCCTTTGCCTAAATGGGTGGGTAGCAAGGGTCTCCGGAGTCCGGTATGGAAGATGTGAGAATGGTCGTCTGTGTTAGTCTACATATGCCATTTATGAAGATGGGTGCCTGCGGCACCTTCGTTACTTTATAAGAAGACTTGTATTGTCTTGTCTGTCTGTTTATTGCAAAATAAAAACTTAAAAAAAATAATAATAATGTACACCAAATATGCACCCGTCTACTTTTTTCCCACTTCCCCTTTTCCTGCTTCATTTCTGCTCTTCTTACTTCTCCTCTCACCTCATTTCCGCCCCTTAGAGTAAAAATATAAGACAAGACTGGAATAAAAAAAAAAAAAAAAAGTGCAGCCCAGGTGTACGCCAATACACTGCTAACCTGATAGAACTAGCTCAATTTTAAGGCGGATTCAGATAGAACCCAGTATAGCCCTAACCCCCAAAACATTGATCTCTGTATGACAAATAGGAAACGCATGAACACTTCAGTGCCTCCTACTGAGGCGGTGCAGCTGCTGTGCACGTGCAGCCATTTCCCATCCCCTTCAGATGGCGCTCTACTATCAAAAGGCTTGTGTCTCTAATTCAGGGCTTACAGATGGTATGAGGAGGTTTGATAGGTTAGTGGTCCGGTTTAATTTTGAAAACAAGGTTTCAGATCTGCTTTAAAAAAGAAAAAAAAATTAAAAAAGGCACCTGGGCCTGTCCATGTTTCTCTCTACCCATACATGTTGATTGCTTGCCCACTCAGAGCACCCCCACATCCCCACTATCTCTTTAGCAGGGCACGTGGTAGGCATTTGTGAGTGGCTGCTGCAGGCACAGTCCCTGTTAGAGGGTAGCGGGGGATGTGGCTAAATGGACGAGAGGCCACGCATGCGCTGTAGGACCAGGGAGAGGTGGGTTAGATCAGGCAACCTGGGAGGTTTCACACAGCAGGGCATCACCAAAACCCAGGATAGTCAAAATCCTGAGTTTTGGTCCACTTTAAGCAGTGGTATGTACTTCTGTTGATAAGAGAATATTTACATATCATTTCTCCAGAAACTTCTCAGATAGGGAGGGGGGTAGGGCTGAGGAAGCTTCTGATCCCTTCCCTGTGCCCGCAGAATGGACCAACTCATCCGAAGTGGCACAGAGCTACTCCTCTTCCTCTGAGGATACTCGACTACCCGCCCTCAGGCCCGGGGTGAGAGGCAACTGTGACCTCAACTGAGTAGAAGGCCCAGCATCTGAACTAATAACTGCCACCTGGGCCATATGATTCTTATAAAACTCAAAGAAATCAGCCATTCTGGAATCTGGAAAAAGGATTAAAAAAAAAAAAAAATTCTCATATTGCATTGAAAGCTTCCCCCAGTCACATCCCCCCCCAAATAGTCTTTAAACAAAAGTCTGGAGAAGCCCTCCAGCAAGGTGGCCTGACAATTAACTCATGATTTAGCATTGGCTTCCTTGAGCCCTTTCTGTTCCCTGGGACTCCTTGGTATCCCTTCTCCAAACCCAAAATTCCAAATGGACACTGGGGCCAAAAAAAGCTCCTGTTTATTCCCAAAGAATCTACATCTCTGGCACACCGCTTTAAAGTGGACTGAAACCCAGCTGGATCGGCCCGGGAATCCCGGTACAACGGCATATGGGCGGGCCGCGGCCCTGCTATGCCTCTAGCAGGGGGCGCGTGTCCGCGCCGGCCATTTGTGAATGGCCGGCACGGGTGCGCTCCCTGTTAGAGGGAAGTGCGAGAGGCGGCCACCAACGCACTCGGAGCCGCTGAGTTTAAAGGTCGGGTTAGACGCCCATAGCTCAACGCTCCGCGCGCTGATTGCCGAGCGGCCACGCATACGCCGTAGGACCGCAGTGAGTTGATCTAGGAGATCTAGAGGGTTTCACACCAATCGGGGGGCCCCAGGGGAGTGGACCAAAACCCAGGATAGTCAAAATCTTGGGTTTTGGTCCACTTTAACATCCCCCTTGCAATCTATGAAGGCCATGTACAGGGGTGGACTAGGGCCCAAAATGTTACTGGCAGAAATGTCTGGTTACAAGGATGGATAGGGCTCAGGGAGAGGAAATGTAAGGAAGAGGGATGATATACAAAACAAGAAGAGCAGGGAGGGATGGGGCAGAGCGACTGGGATTGATAGGGCAGAGCCTAGGGGGACAAGATGGTGGGACAGGGATAAATAGGGCTGGGGCGGTGGGGAAATAATTGGAGTGGGCAAAGAGACCGAGAAACTAAGTTTGTGCGTACCTTGCAATGCCACTTCCCACCCATGCAGTACTTCATATTGCAATGCTAGGCGCCAGGGAGAGTAAGCACTACATCGCCGATCAAGGGAGCAGCGCTGAGCACGGCAACACAGAAGCAACTGAGTGCAGGACTGTTAAGGCAAGGGTCCAGAAATCTGGCACGAGGTCCGCATTCATACCCCAGTCCGCCAGTTGAGTATCACTGTACTAGAGAATCCAACCACCACTTCAGCTTGACCGCTTGGGAAAGCAGTGGTGTTCCCCAATGGGATCCCATGTCTGTAGGGAAAAAGGCGTGTAACTGTCAGTAGTAACATTACAGCTGGATAATCACCAGGATGCTGTAAGTCATAAACCCAGGACCAGGGATGCAACTATAAGGGGTGCAGATGTTGCGGCTGCACTGGGGGCCCCCATGATTGTTTCTTTGCCTTATTTCTTATATTTGTGATCTCATTCATGTACAGAAAAAGAGTATAATTTTATGTCTCCAAAAAAGGTTACTGTACGAGCCACGATATGTGGGGGGGCATTCAATGCTAGCACTCTAGGGAGGGCTCAAAAAGATGTGTGCCCATGCTTTGCCCCAGGTGTTACAGCAGCAGTCCTAAATTTAAAGTGGACCAAAACCCAGGATTTTGGACTAGCCTGGGTTTTTTGTCCACTCCCCCAGGGCACCCCGATCAGGGGGGGCCCACTGTGTGAAACCCCCCTGATCGCCGCAGCCAACTCAACTCACCGCAGTCCTACGGCGCATGCGCTGCCGCTCCTCCAATCGGTGCGCTCAGAGCCGCTGAGCTATGGGCGTCTAAGCTCAGCGGCTCCAAGCGTGCTGGCGGCCACATCTCGCGCTTCCTTCTAGCAGGGAGCGTTCCCGCGCAGGCCATTCACAAATGGGCTGTGTGGGCATGCACCCTGCTAGAGGAATAGCGGGGATGTGGACCGGGATTAAGGTAAGTGCAGCGAACAACCTGGGGGGTTTCACACAGCGGGGCATCCCGATTTTGGATGCCCCACGGGGAGAGCGAATAGATTGGCCCAGGAATCTTCTAGATTTCCAGGCCGATCCAGCTGGGTTTTGGTCCAATTTAAAACATTCTATGTAAGAAAGGACTAAAATTCATGTCCTTGGATCACCAACGCATGTTCTGGATTGCTCACCCCCCCCCCAAATGCCATTACAATTACTTCTTACCTCCATCTTTCGATACATTGGGCCAAAATGGAAACACAATTAAAGCGGTCCTTCACTCTGAATAAGAGTATCTTATTAACCCTGTGCATAAACATTGGTCACATTAAAAATCATCCTACCTGCATCTACTGCATGTTATGACCCTTTAAACATCCAAGATGGCGGCTCATGGGCCGTCAGGCAGCCTGCAAACAGGAAGTGCCTTCTGACTGACGCTCTGCATTCTGGGACTGCTGATCCTTTCCTGACCCCAGCTCTGCTCAGTCTGAGCAAAGCACAGCTATAACCAGCCCCCCTGTACTTTATCCCACTCTGTTCTGCTCAGTAAGTGTGATGCTTCCGAGTCAAGATGGCGGCGCCCGTATCCTAAAGTCCTGAACAGAGTTTCAGCCCAGTGGGGGAAAGAATAATAAGTGACTAAAAACTTAAAATATATTAATTTTAGATGCTGGGGAATCATTTTCTAAGGGTTTGAGCTTTTCAATAAATCATGGTGAAGGTCCGGTTTAAAGAAATGTTCTCTGTTAGTGAGGAGAGAAGAAGAAAAAAAAAAAAAAAAAAAGGGGGCATTGCACACCATTTTAAAAGTTGATCATCTCCTTGATCCAATTCTTGGCAAAATGGATTAGAGAATCCAATTGGATTATAGTGTACTGCACATATACAATGACTACCAGTTTGTAAATGTGTGCAGAATTTACACCTTACATAGAGGGTTATAAGGTACATTTTCACATTTGGTTTTTTTTTTTTATAATTCTTTATTTATTCAATTTTTCAATAAACAAAAGAGTACCTCTTTTAACATAGGTCTGATCAACAATTAATAAGGCATAGTACATGTCACACGTCTCCATAACAATGATGTAATAAAGTGAAGAAAAAAGAAAATCAGTCTCGTCATTGTTTCTTGTCTCGTGGAAGGGTTAATTATGAACGGCATATACACTCAAACCTCATCTTATGTTAAAGCTATGTGAGTAACAGCAAGGAAACAGCAGACTCTAAGAGAGGACTCGCATAAACAACACAAGAACAGGGGAAGAGGGGGGAGGGAAAGGGGGGGAAGGGAAAGGGCCAGGGCAATGATGGCAATGATGTGGGAGCGGGGTCATGTCATTTTCAACAGATCTTTGCCCTCTGGGGACTCAGTGAAGGCCATCCAATCGTACCAGGTAGATATAAATTTCTCATATGTACCCTCTCTCGAGGACGCCACGTTTTCATATCGCATTATGTCATTGACTCTCTGGCACCAGCCTGCAATGGAGGGGGGCTCCTCCTTTTTCCACATCTGGGGGATGCCCGCTTTAGCTGCGTTAAGCAGATGACGGACCACGGACTTGCGATACCGCTTCATGGGCATTTCCGACATGTGGAGAAGGCAGAGAGCAGGATCGTCCGGGACTGGGGTCCCCGACACCTTCTCCGCAGCCTGCCGTATCGAGTCCCAATAGCCTTTCAGTTTACTACACGACCAGAAGATATGCAGCAGGTCTCCCCTTTCCCCGCCGCATCTCCAACAGTTTGGAGAGACAGCTGGGAACCACCTATGCAGCTCTGTAGGAACCCTATACCATCTCGAAAGCAGTTTGTACCCGCACTCTTGGTAGCGGGTACAGATCGAGGTCTTGTGCTGCAGCTCCATTACTATGCGGCGTTGTTTGGGGGACCATGGCGTACCCAGGTCTCTTTCCCATTTGTCCAGGAATGGTGGGTCGTCTGCGTCAGGGGGATCAATCAGTAGTCTGTATATCCTTGAAAGCGTATGCCTCTCCGTCTCAGCACTCTGGCACAGTTCCTCAAAGATGGTAAACTCAGGTCTACCCGCACTGTACTCCTGCAGGGAAGTCAAAAAGTGCCTGAGTTGCATACACTGCCAGGATGACCAGTTAGGGATCCCCAGTCTTTCCGCTATATCGTTGGGGTTCATCCAGTCCCCTCCCGTGCGGAAGTGTCCGACCCTGTATACTTTGGAGTTGATCCAGGTCTTTGCTTTATGTCCCTCGCACCCTGGGGTAAAGCGTGGGTTGCCCAGGACCGGGTACATTGGGGAGGGAGAGGGGGATATCCCCTGGCGCTGAAACACAGTCTTGCATATCCCAAGTGTGGGACCTATGGTAGGGTGCTGTCTTCCCACCCTGTCACCTTCCTCCGCTAGCCATGGTGTCCCCTGGATCGGCACCTCTAAGAAACTTTGCTCAAGACCCACCCACTGCTTATGTTGCCCATGGATACACCAGTCGACCACCCTGCAGAGGTGAGCTGCCGACTGATACATCATAGGATCTGGTAAACCCACTCCTCCCCGCTCCTTCGTCCTATTCACATTTGGTTTTGATGGTGTTGCACATGTGTGTTGCTCATGTGATGCTCATTGACCATCGCAACCCTTACCTCAACCTCGATGCACCAGCGAAATGCAGCCCTCATGATTGGTCCCCAGAATGCAAAGTCAAGTGTAGAGACTGGACCTGCAAGCGTGATAGAGAGTCTCTGGCCCACATGACTGTCAGCAGGTCAAGCTTTAGGTAAGGATTGAGGTGGTCTATGATAATCTGGATGTTCCTCAGACCAGTCATTATTTAGAAAATGAGGTGAGGGGACCGCTTTAAAATTTGATCATAATTCACATGAAATGGCCTTTTCAATGCATTCTATGATGGGAGAGTCTACTTGCATAACTCCCGTTATGAACAACTGTGGACCAACACCCAGGATTTTGACTATCCTGGGTTTTGGTCCACTTTGGTGGGGCACCCCGATCGGGGTGCCCCGCTGTCTGAAACCCCCCAGAAAGCCCCAAAAAACTCACCTCTCCCCGCTCCCACGCCAGCCAATCACAGCGCTCAGAGCCGCTGTGGTATGCGCGTCCAAGGCCGCCTGGATGCGCATACCAGCTCAGCTGGCTCTGAGCGATGGAGGCTCGCGCATGCGCCGATGGAACGGGGCTGAGGTAAGGTTTGTGGGCCTCCTGGGGGGTTCCTCCCCGCGAGGGATCTGACCGGTCCGGGAATCTTATAGATTTCCGGGCCGATCCCCCCTGGGTGTTGGTCCACTTTAAACATTTTCAAGCCATCATCCGTCTTTCCCACTAAATAAATGGCCATCAAGTATGCTGCATGTTTCTAAAGAACAGGCATCTCCTAAAAAGAAGGTGGAAACAGTGAATGACGGAACTAGCTTGTAAGACTATAACGAGCCAGTGAAGCAGATTTATGCCAGGAAAATAAAGACATGAGGCAAATTTGCTGAGCCAGGAAACTAACTGCTCATTCACCACCCACACTGACCATCGGGTCCTAGCTGAAATCCAGAAACACTAATTCTACGTTATACTGCTAGGCAGCAGACATCACAGGCGCCTGGTACCGAGTAAACGTCTCTGGGATGCACTGAGAATCCTGGGATACCAGTCCTTTAGCATAGCCACAACGGAGATACAAGACAGGTCCAATTCTGCATTAATTTGGACTGTTAAAATCTCTTTAGATTGTAAAATCTGAGGAGTAAAATCCTGGGACAGGCAAGACTAGAAGAGGAACATAGGCTTCCCAAGAGTCTGAAAGACTAAAGGGAGGCAGATTTCCTCATCCCAGTTTGGGTTATGTGAAACTCCCGGTATACTCACACAGCTGCACACTTGTGGAAGACAAGAAACGTTTTAAAAGTGTACAACCAGATTGGCCTCAAATCTAACCTGTTTAGTTTTATTGCTATATTTTTAAACATTTTTAACACAGCTTCTCCAGCAATCTGATAATATAGATAGATTGAGCAAATCTGTTTTAAAAATGTTTTTATTTTTTTTAAGCATAGCAATACAACTGTACAAACAGATTGGACAGATTAGAGACGTGAGGTCACACTGCTCAAACGATTTATAATACAATCAGGCCATATAAAAAGCGCCGTCTGACCAGTCTATACGGTTATTGGTCAAGAGCCCTTATACTACAAAGATTGGTAAGATAGGTCACACATCTGATCTGTTCAATCTGGCTGTACTAGCTTTTAAAGAAACCCAAACCACACATTTGCTCGATACTAAAGACCCAACAGATTAGCTCTGAGGTCAATCTGGCTGTACAATCTTTTGAAATGTTTGTAGCACACATTTACTCAATTTATCTATACTGCAATCAGTCAGCGCTCTTGTACCACAAAATTTTAGGTAAGATTTGTACAGACCTTATGGCACGCCGGGCAAGTGTTGTATGGTCCAAGTAGTTTACATTGCAAAATACTTGCACAAAACTACCCAACCTTGTGTAGCAATCTGTCCAGTTATGGCTCAATGCCCTTATACTGCAAAGATTTGGCATGATTGAAGAGATCAGATGTGTGGCCAATCTGATCTTACTAAACATTTGCAATGTGAAGGTGGGACTCTCATGCTGCAAATCAGGCAAGATTGTGCAGATATTTACCAATCTGATTGCAAGCTGTATGGCTAGCACAATGCTGCCCACACACACCCCCTTAGAATCTGGTCTGTACAATCACACCTCAAATTTGTAGTATTAGAGCACAGACCGACTGGATTATACATTTGTATAACCTGTATGAGAGGCATAAACGTTTCAAAAGATTGTCTAAATCGATTGCACGGCCAGATCAGACATGTAACTAATCTTAAACCTTGCATTATAGTAGCAAGGACCAATACCCCTCAGTCACAACTCTAGTAATGGTAAATTTAGGAAATTGCAGTCAGATTATCACCATGTCAGACACACATTAAAGCTTACCTAAACTCTCCCTTGCAACACTAACCTAACCGACTCCCTCAAACCATGTTAGCCCAGCATCAGAAATGCTTTTACCTTTGGAGGGGGGCACACATGTGCAGAATCCAATGGAAGACATGCTTTACTGAAGTGCCCAGTTACTGTGTCCACAATGCTCTAAGTTTTGGCTTCCTAAGGATCCAGAACTGTAGAGGCATCCCAAACCAGAAGCCCAAGGCGAGTGTTAAAAAGAACATAAAGTCATTTTTTACTCTTGCTCTAGATAAGTAACCTAAGCCTTAAAAGAGCACGATTTCTCTCTACTGTATTTTTGTTGTGTAGGTGGCCATCTTAAAGACTAGAGTTTAGACGACTATTGGACTTCTTTACACCACACACCAATCCGTACAGAACTGCTTTTACCACATTCTGAGCCCAACAAAAGCGCACTATGGTAGCCATGCTGAGCTTTGTAGTTCCGCCGGAGAAGTCGGGTCACCACATGAGGCACCGTATGATAAGGCGAGCAGCTATTATGTCTGGCTGATCAGGCCGCACCGGGCGCCCCGCTCACACACTCACCTGCTGCGCCACTTCCGCTACAACAAACGCCACAGCCTCATCCCACCCTTCCTTTACAGCGCCCGCCGAACGCTGGTGACGTCACAGACGGGGCGGAGCCACAACGCGAGCCGCAGAGGCAGCGCTCAGCAAAGGCGGGAAAGTTCTGAGGTAGAAGGTCACTAGTCCCGTCCTGAGTGCGTTCAGATGGATAGCGCTCTAATGCTGTGGGGTGACTTGTACCTACATTTATGTGACCTATTAGTGCGCCGTTTAGGTGTAAATGGATAGTCCCAGGGTTTCTTCTTACCTTAGTTCCAGCCACTTGGTGTCTTGCAGGGCTCTCCCTGGGGGCGGAAACATACTCCTCAGCAGTGCCCACCTCTCCACTATACCCCATATGCTTCCAATTAGTGCAATAACCTGAAGCAGTGCCTATACATAGGAGGAGGAGTGGGACATAAGTGATTTTACCTCCTGCTGGCCCACTGAATTGTGGCAATAGGTTAGTATACAATGTTAGAAAAATTGGTAAGCACACTCCAATAGTATAATACAGCAATATCTATGACGTTATGTGGGTGCAATTCAACAAATATTTTTTGGACCGAAGTCCACTATAGTACCTAGAACGAGTATAGTATGAATGCACACCTGACAAATCGATTTCATATGCAAATCATAGAAGATAATTTATTAATGTACATCAAGACATATTTTAGGGTCATGGAAAAGATCCACTTGAAGGAGTACAAGTTATATGAGTGGAGGGAAAGACACTTGTGCAGCACTAATATATATACAAATTATTTCCAATATATACAAATGGTAGAAGCTCGAATACTGAAGCAATATGGCTATTCTCAATTTCAATTTTGTTATTGACAGTATTCGGTAGTTATTGAAAATGATCTCTAGGCAAGCGTGCTTGATCAATGCCACCATGTGCAGGATGTAAACAAAAAGTTTTTGCGGCGATACCTGAGAGTTGTTTTAGAGGCACTTGGTAATGGTGCAGGCTTCTCCTTCAGGATACCATATCTGGATTGACTATCAGAGTCCAAAGGGAATCAGTCTGTACTGCAGTTATTGATATACCCTGGTCGCTGACACGTGTTTCGGTTGTCCTGGTAACCTTCGTCAGAGCGGCTTTGCTGGATGCGGTTTTGCTGGAGAGTGATGCCTCTTAGGTTAGTATACAAAAATACCATGTACAGGGTTAAAGTGGACCAACACCCAGGGGGGATCGGCCCGGGAATCTATGAGATTCCCGGACCGATCAGATCCCTCCCCGCGGGGCATCCGAAATCGGGATGTCCCGCGGGGAGGAACCCCCCAGGAGGCCCACAATCCTCACCTTACCGGCGATCCAACGGCGCATGCGCGAGACGCGGCCGCGTCTCTCGCTTCCCTCTAGCAGGGCGCGCTCCCGCGCCGGCCGTTTTGTGAATGGCCGGCACAGCCGCGCTCCCTGTTAGAGGGAAGCGAGAGACGCAGCCAATGACAGCGCTCTGGTATGCGCGTCCAAGCGGCTTTGGACGCGCATACCAGAGCTGCTCTGAGCGCTGTCATTGGCCGGACGAGGTCACGTGGGAGCGGGGAGAGGTGAGTTTTTGCGGCGATCGGGGGGGTTTCAGACAGCGGGGCACCCCCGATCGGGGTGCCCCACCTAAGTGGACCAACACCCTGAATAGTCAAAATCCTGGGTGTTGGTCCACTTTAATGGAGCTTGGGTTATTAAACCGGTTCCCCAGCATCTAAAGTTAATATATTTTAAGTTTTTAGTCACTTATTATTCTTTCCCCAACTGGGCTGCAACTCTGTTCAGTACTTTAGGATACGGGCGCCGCCATCTTGACTCAGAAGCCTCACACTTACTGAAGAGAGCGGGATAAAGTACAGGGGGGTGGGGTTATAGCTGTGCTTTGCTCAAACAGAGCAAAGCTAGGGTCAGGAAAAGGTCAGCAATTCTAGAATGCAGAGCAGCACAGTTAGAAGGCATTACCTGTTTGCAGGCAGCCTGATGCCCCATGAGCCCCCATCTTGGATGTTTAAAGGCACATAACATGCAGTAAATGCAGGTAGGATGATTTTTAATGTGAGCAATCTGTATGTACAGGGTGTGGGAAACATATAAGATAGACTCTTATTCAGAGTGAAGGACCGGTTTAAGCTTCATCCTCGGAGCACACACTAGATTGCTTGGGGGGCTTAGCAGGAATTTTGTCCTGCCCATAACCCCCCTGTGACTTACTTCCTGCCTGTGGTGAACTTTGTCCAGATGACTCCCACTCATGTCTTCAGCGAGAAGGTGGCCAAGTGACAACAGTTCTCCATCATGAAAACATTTGAGATCGGATTTTTCTAGGCTATACTGATTTTACCGCCACCATTGAGTAAGTCAAGAGGCACCTATGTTCACATATCCTAGGTCTTTCAACAATTGAAAACAAAAGCTCATTACGTAACAGTTCCACATTCCACATTCATTCACCCAATTACAGCCGTCACTGAAGGGCTGGCGTGCTGAAAGATTGTTGTCTCCTCTACGCATTGTTACCCTGGTGAGAGTCACTTAGCAGATGGACGGTTGTGGTTGCCGGCTTGTAATGTGAGAATTAGGACATGCAGTCTAGCTAGATTTACTCTGAGCACTCTCAAGGCCCACCTGCCACCCTCACACTGCTCTTGGTTTTCTTGGAGAAAAATATCAGCAATGAAGACTGCTCTGTTTGGTTTGGCGTCGCTGGCCTTGCTGGTCGCCTTTGCTGAAGTTCAGCTTCTCCCTGGAATTGATCAAAGTAAGTTGTAAAAAATGTATTGACGTTATTCGGATTGTTATGGTACCCCATGGACCATGGACCACGTCAGGGTCTCCTGGAGACTACCGTAGGCCTAGGCTAGCAACTTTATTTGTAAACCCCAACTGCAACTACTTTTTCATGTTTTTTAGGCATTATTCCTTTGGGGATAACTACCTTTCTTGGTGTTGATCAGAAGAGTAACCTCGCCAAAAACGTATGGGTGTCACCTGATAGCAAACAGTATGGGATTATGCTACGGGAAAGCAGCCGTATTTTTATTCCCCCATCTTACGCCTGCTGTCCCTCTCTTGCCCCAACCCCCATTGCAATATAGGATCTAGCTGTTTTGGAGGGCTTTGTCTCCTTTATCAAAGGGGAGCTTCCATTTTAGCAGCTATGATGCATTCTCTGTGTGGATCTTGATACATAAAAATTAAAATCTTGCTACATAAATTAGCATAAATAGTGACACTTGTTTGTATCCATTCTAGATTAATGTGAACCCAACCCCAACAATCTCCCTGCATTGCCATATGTGAAACTGTTGCCAAGACAAAGCAAATGCCAGCACTTCTCCCTCACCCCTGCCAGCTTCAGCACCACACCCCACACATCCTGGCTCGCCACAGCAAGGGCTTTCCCTGCTGTGCCAGGGGAGTAGTTTATAGAAGAACAAAAGTATTAACTGCTACAGGAACACATGAGTCAAACTGTCACAGTCATCGTCTGAGGGCTGCTCAAAGAGGGGTGCATAAGCACCACTGCACCCAGTCACACTAGCACTTTCGAGGGAGTCAGCTGGTGATCTCAAAAGCACAGCAGCATGTGACTTCAGGGGGGCTTTCAAGGGAAAGGAATCAGGTGGCTTCCCCCGCCTGAGCCAGAGCACCCACAGAGTAGATGATCCCACTCTGTGCACCCTCTGTATTCCCACCGGTGACATCGTTGGATTCTGGGCAAGGTAAGGAGTTTTTTCCTCGTCACCCCCCACCTCAGCACCAGGGGCGGAAGGCAGGGCAATGGGGTTTAATAACAGACTGGACATAAACTTTAAAAAGGAACAACAGCCTCTCTGAAGTCTAAAAGCCTCTCGAGAGGCAGATTTCCTCATCCCTGATTGAGATGACCCACTGTGTGAGACCCCTGGTATTACGCAGTATACTCGCGTAGATGGCACTCCCATGGTGAATTCGTTAGATTCCGATGCATTTTTGCTATACTCTTTGCTGAGCCTAGTATACAGCTAATAATGATTTTCAGAAATAATTTGAAGATATAATCTTCCATAACCAGGAAAACAATTTATACTCTGATATCAGAAAGTGAAAGGCTTCATAACCTGTCTGACATGCTCATTAGCCGCATTAAACAATCCTGGCTGAGATTATAGGCTGAAAATGCAGCTCATTTGTACAATCATGTGTCCCCCCCTCTTTATGTGCAGCCTGTCTGATATGTCATTTTGGTTCTTTTACATTATTATCCTATACTAAGTAGTGCTGGACTAAGTAGGTTGCACCATATTTGTTTGAATCTGGTAATAGATCAGAGACGTACTTAAAGGCTGCAGGGTCCTGGCGGAAGAACATGGTGCTGGTCACTACTATAATAATTATTGCTGAATTGCTTTCAATAAAACATGTCAGACTGGTGATCGTTAACCCTGTGCCTGAGCATCCAATCTCCCATGATCCATTGTGCAAGATCAATCTCCCCCCTTGACAATTGGGTTGATTCAAAGAAACATGTAACAGCTTGGATTTGGCTCACGATCATCCTATTTTTCACGTCCGCTCGTGCGTTCGTATGAACTTGCGAGTGATTCAATAAGCAAATACGTTTCTATCCTAAAATATACGTCCGTTCGTATGTTATCTCCCGAACTTGCCTCAGTCAGTTGTCAATCGTAAAAATCACGTTCATGTGCTCACCTGTTGCGGCGGCAGCCTGTTTTTTCTGCTGCTTCCATCGTCCACCTCTTCCAATTACTTGCGTTTGCCTCTGGTTTTCATTGGTTTTTGGCCTCTTAGATTCGTGCGTTCGTATGTTTATAAGATCTTGCGCATGCGCACCCTCAACCAGAAACTTACCTAAACCCCTTAGCGCCTGCATCCAACTTCATTTATCGGTCCCTAAAACTTACCTAAACCCCTTAGCGCTTGCATCCTTCTTCATTTCTCGGTCCCTAAAACTTACCTAAACCCCTTAGCGCTTGCATCCTTCTTCATTTATCGGTCCCTAAAACTTACCTAAACCCCTTAGCGCTTGCATCCTTCTTCATTTCTCGGTCCCTAAAACTTACCTAAACCCCTTAGCGCTTGCATCCAACTTCATTTCTCGGTCCCTACAACTTACCTAAACCCCTTAGCGCTTGCATCCTTCTTCATTTCTCGGTCCCTAAAACTTACCTAAACCCCTTAGCGCTTGCATCCAACTTCATTTATCGGTCCCTAAAACTTACCTAAACCCCTTCGCGCTTGCATCCTTCTTCATTTCTCGGTCCCTAAAACTTACCTAAACCCCTTAGCGCTTGCATCCAACTTCATTTCTCGGTCCCTAAAACTTACCTAAACCCCTTAGCGCCTGCATCCAACTTCATTTCTCGGTCCCTAAAACCTACCTAAACCCCTTAGCGCCTGCATCCAACTTCATTTCTCGGTCCCTAAAACTTACCTAAACCCCTTAGCGCTTGCATCCAACTTCATTTATCGGTCCCTAAAACTTACCTGAACCCCTTCGCGCTTGCATCCAACTTCATTTCTCGGTCCATAAAACTTACCTAAACCCCTTAGCGCCTGCATCCAACTTCATTTATCGGTCCCTAAAACTTACCTAAACCCCTTAGCACCTGCATCCAACTTCATTTCTCGGTCCCTAAAACTTACCTAAACCCCTTAGCGCCTGCATCCAACTTCATTTCTCGGTCCCTAAAACTTACCTAAACCCCTTAGCACCTGCATCCAACTTCATTTCTCGGTCCCTAAAACTTACCTAAACCCCTTAGCGCCTGCATCCAACTTCATTTCTCGGTCCCTAAAACTTACCTAAACCCCTTAGCGCCTGCATCCAACTTCATTTCTCGGTCCCTAAAACCTACCTAAACCCCTTAGCGCCTGCATCCAACTTCATTTCTCGGTCCCTAAAACTTACCTAAACCCCTTAGCGCTTGCATCCAACTTCATTTATCGGTCCCTAAAACTTACCTGAACCCCTTCGCGCTTGCATCCAACTTCATTTCTCGGTCCATAAAACTTACCTAAACCCCTTAGCGCCTGCATCCAACTTCATTTATCGGTCCCTAAAACTTACCTAAACCCCTTAGCACCTGCATCCAACTTCATTTCTCGGTCCCTAAAACTTACCTAAACCCCTTAGCGCCTGCATCCAACTTCATTTCTCGGTCCCTAAAACTTACCTAAACCCCTTAGCACCTGCATCCAACTTCATTTCTCGGTCCCTAAAACTTACCTAAACCCCTTAGCGCCTGCATCCAACTTCATTTCTCGGTCCCTAAAACTTACCTAAACCCCTTAGCGCCTGCATCCAACTTCATTTCTCGGTCCCTAAAACTTACCTAAACCCCTTAGCGCCTGCATCCAACTTCATTTCTCGGTCCCTAAAACCTACCTAAACCCCTTAGCGCCTGCATCCAACTTCATTTCTCGGTCCCTAAAACTTACCTAAACCCCTTAGCGCCTGCATCCAACTTCATTTCTCGGTCCCTAAAACTTACCTAAACCTCTTAGCGCCTGCATCCAACTTCATTTCTCGGTCCCTAAAACTTACCTAAACCCCTTAGCGCCTGCATCCAACTTCATTTCTCGGTCCCTAAAACTTACCTAAACCTCTTAGCGCCTGCATCCAACTTCATTTCTCGGTCCCTAAAACTTACCTAAACCTCTTAGCGCCTGCATCCAACTTCATTTCTCGGTCCCTAAAACTTACCTAAACCCCTTAGCGCTTGCATCCAACTTCATTTATCGGTCCCTAAAACTTACCTAAACCCCTTCGCGCTTGCATCCTTCTTCATTTCTCGGTCCCTAAAACTTACCTAAACCCCTTAGCGCCTGCATCCAACTTCATTTCTCGGTCCCTAAAACTTACCTAAACCCCTTAGCACCTGCATCCAACTTCATTTCTCGGTCCCTAAAACTTACCTAAACCCCTTAGCACCTGCATCCAACTTCATTTCTCGGTCCCTAAAACTTACCTAAACCCCTTAGCACCTGCATCCAACTTCATTTCTCGGTCCCTAAAACTTACCTAAACCCCTTAGCGCCTGCATCCAACTTCATTTCTCGGTCCCTAAAACTTACCTAAACCCCTTAGCGCCTGCATCCAACTTCATTTCTCGGTCCCTAAAACTTACCTAAACCCCTTAGCGCCTGCATCCAACTTCATTTCTCGGTCCCTAAAACTTACCTAAACCCCTTAGCGCTTGCATCCAACTTCATTTATCGGTCCCTAAAACTTACCTAAACCCCTTCGCGCTTGCATCCTTCTTCATTTCTCGGTCCCTAAAACTTACCTAAACCCCTTAGCGCCTGCATCCAACTTCATTTCTCGGTCCCTAAAACTTACCTAAACCCCTTAGCGCCTGCATCCAACTTCATTTCTCGGTCCCTAAAACTTACCTAAACCCCTTAGCGCCTGCATCCAACTTCATTTCTCGGTCCCTAAAACTTACCTAAACCCCTTCGCGCCTGCATCCAACTTCATTTCTCGGTCCCTAAAACTTACCTAAACCCCTTAGCACCTGCATCCAACTTCATTTCTCGGTCCCTAAAACTTACCTAAACCCCTTAGCGCCTGCATCCAACTTCATTTCTCGGTCCCTAAAACTTACCTAAACCCCTTAGCGCCTGCATCCAACTTCATTTCTCGGTCCCTAAAACTTACCTAAACCCCTTAGCGCCTGCATCCAACTTCATTTCTCGGTCCCTAAAACTTACCTAAACCCCTTAGCGCCTGCATCCAACTTCATTTCTCGGTCCCTAAAACTTACCTAAACCCCTTAGCGCCTGCATCCAACTTCATTTCTCGGTCCCTAAAACTTACCTAAACCCCTTAGCGCTTGCATCCAACTTCATTTATCGGTCCCTAAAACTTACCTAAACCCCTTCGCGCTTGCATCCTTCTTCATTTCTCGGTCCCTAAAACTTACCTAAACCCCTTAGCGCCTGCATCCAACTTCATTTCTCGGTCCCTAAAACTTACCTAAACCCCTTAGCACCTGCATCCAACTTCATTTCTCGGTCCCTAAAACTTACCTAAACCCCTTAGCACCTGCATCCAACTTCATTTCTCGGTCCCTAAAACTTACCTAAACCCCTTAGCACCTGCATCCAACTTCATTTCTCGGTCCCTAAAACTTACCTAAACCCCTTAGCGCCTGCATCCAACTTCATTTCTCGGTCCCTAAAACTTACCTAAACCCCTTAGCGCCTGCATCCAACTTCATTTCTCGGTCCCTAAAACTTACCTAAACCCCTTAGCGCCTGCATCCAACTTCATTTCTCGGTCCCTAAAACTTACCTAAACCCCTTAGCGCCTGCATCCAACTTCATTTCTCGGTCCCTAAAACTTACCTAAACCCCTTAGCGCCTGCATCCAACTTCATTTCTCGGTCCCTAAAACTTACCTAAACCCCTTCGCGCCTGCATCCAACTTCATTTCTCGGTCCCTAAAACTTACCTAAACCCCTTAGCACCTGCATCCAACTTCATTTCTCGGTCCCTAAAACTTACCTAAACCCCTTAGCGCCTGCATCCAACTTCATTTCTCGGTCCCTAAAACTTACCTAAACCCCTTAGCGCCTGCATCCAACTTCATTTCTCGGTCCCTAAAACTTACCTAAACCCCTTAGCGCTTGCATCCAACTTCATTTCTCGGTCCCTAAAACTTACCTAAACCCCTTAGCGCCTGCATCCAACTTCATTTCTCGGTCCCTAAAACTTACCTAAACCCCTTAGCGCTTGCATCCAACTTCATTTATCGGTCCCTAAAACTTACCTAAACCCCTTCGCGCTTGCATCCTTCTTCATTTCTCGGTCCCTAAAACTTACCTAAACCCCTTCGCGCCTGCATCCAACTTCATTTCTCGGTCCCTAAAACTTACCTAAACCCCTTAGCACCTGCATCCAACTTCATTTCTCGGTCCCTAAAACTTACCTAAACCCCTTAGCGCCTGCATCCAACTTCATTTCTCGGTCCCTAAAACTTACCTAAACCCCTTAGCGCCTGCATCCAACTTCATTTCTCGGTCCCTAAAACTTACCTAAACCCCTTAGCGCTTGCATCCAACTTCATTTCTCGGTCCCTAAAACTTACCTAAACCCCTTAGCGCCTGCATCCAACTTCATTTCTCGGTCCCTAAAACTTACCTAAACCCCTTAGCGCCTGCATCCAACTTCATTTCTCGGTCCCTAAAACTTACCTAAACCCCTTAGCGCCTGCATCCAACTTCATTTCTCGGTCCCTAAAACTTACCTAAACCCCTTAGCGCCTGCATCCAACTTCATTTCTCGGTCCCTAAAACTTACCTAAACCCCTTCGCGCCTGCATCCAACTTCATTTATCGGTCCCTAAAACTTACCTAAACCCCTTCGCGCCTGCATCCAACTTCATTTATCGGTCCCTAAAACTTACCTAAACCCCTTCGCGCTTGCATCCTTCTTCATTTCTCGGTCCCTAAAACTTACCTAAACCCCTTAGCGCCTGCATCCAACTTCATTTATCGGTCCCTAAAACTTACCTAAACCCCTTCGCGCTTGCATCCTTCTTCATTTCTCGGTCCCTAAAACTTACCTAAACCCCTTAGCGCTTGCATCCAACTTCATTTCTCGGTCCCTAAAACTTACCTAAACCCCTTAGCGCCTGCATCCAACTTCATTTCTCGGTCCCTAAAACCTACCTAAACCCCTTAGCGCCTGCATCCAACTTCATTTCTCGGTCCCTAAAACTTACCTAAACCCCTTAGCGCTTGCATCCAACTTCATTTATCGGTCCCTAAAACTTACCTAAACCCCTTCGCGCTTGCATCCTTCTTCATTTCTCGGTCCCTAAAACTTACCTAAACCCCTTAGCGCCTGCATCCAACTTCATTTCTCGGTCCCTAAAACTTACCTAAACCCCTTAGCACCTGCATCCAACTTCATTTCTCGGTCCCTAAAACTTACCTAAACCCCTTAGCGCCTGCATCCAACTTCATTTCTCGGTCCCTAAAACTTACCTAAACCCCTTAGCGCCTGCATCCAACTTCATTTCTCGGTCCCTAAAACTTACCTAAACCCCTTAGCGCCTGCATCCAACTTCATTTCTCGGTCCCTAAAACCTACCTAAACCCCTTAGCGCCTGCATCCAACTTCATTTCTCGGTCCCTAAAACTTACCTAAACCCCTTAGCGCTTGCATCCAACTTCATTTATCGGTCCCTAAAACTTACCTAAACCCCTTCGCGCTTGCATCCTTCTTCATTTCTCGGTCCCTAAAACTTACCTAAACCCCTTAGCGCCTGCATCCAACTTCATTTCTCGGTCCCTAAAACTTACCTAAACCCCTTAGCGCCTGCATCCAACTTCATTTCTCGGTCCCTAAAACTTACCTAAACCCCTTAGCGCTTGCATCCAACTTCATTTCTCGGTCCCTAAAACTTACCTAAACCCCTTAGCGCCTGCATCCAACTTCATTTCTCGGTCCCTAAAACTTACCTAAACCCCTTAGCGCCTGCATCCAACTTCATTTCTCGGTCCCTAAAACTTACCTAAACCCCTTAGCGCCTGCATCCAACTTCATTTCTCGGTCCCTAAAACTTACCTAAACCCCTTAGCGCTTGCATCCAACTTCATTTATCGGTCCCTAAAACTTACCTAAACCCCTTCGCGCTTGCATCCTTCTTCATTTCTCGGTCCCTAAAACTTACCTAAACCCCTTAGCGCCTGCATCCAACTTCATTTCTCGGTCCCTAAAACTTACCTAAACCCCTTAGCGCCTGCATCCAACTTCATTTCTCGGTCCCTAAAACTTACCTAAACCCCTTAGCGCTTGCATCCAACTTCATTTATCGGTCCCTAAAACTTACCTAAACCCCTTCGCGCTTGCATCCTTCTTCATTTCTCGGTCCCTAAAACTTACCTAAACCCCTTAGCGCCTGCATCCAACTTCATTTCTCGGTCCCTAAAACTTACCTAAACCCCTTAGCGCCTGCATCCAACTTCATTTCTCGGTCCCTAAAACTTACCTAAACCCCTTAGCGCCTGCATCCAACTTCATTTCTCGGTCCCTAAAACTTACCTAAACCCCTTAGCGCCTGCATCCAACTTCATTTCTCGGTCCCTAAAACTTACCTAAACCCCTTAGCGCCTGCATCCAACTTCATTTCTCGGTCCCTAAAACTTACCTAAACCCCTTAGCGCCTGCATCCAACTTCATTTCTCGGTCCCTAAAACTTACCTAAACCCCTTCGCGCTTGCATCCTTCTTCATTTCTCGGTCCCTAAAACTTACCTAAACCCCTTAGCGCCTGCATCCAACTTCATTTCTCGGTCCCTAAAACTTACCTAAACCCCTTAGCGCCTGCATCCAACTTCATTTCTCGGTCCCTAAAACTTACCTAAACCCCTTCGCGCCTGCATCCAACTTCATTTCTCGGTCCCTAAAACTTACCTAAACCCCTTAGCGCTTGCATCCAACTTCATTTATCGGTCCCTAAAACTTACCTAAACCCCTTCGCGCCTGCATCCAACTTCATTTCTCGGTCCCTAAAACTTACCTAAACCCCTTAGCGCCTGCATCCAACTTCATTTCTCGGTCCCTAAAACTTACCTAAACCCCTTAGCACCTGCATCCAACTTCATTTCTCGGTCCCTAAAACTTACCTAAACCCCTTAGCGCCTGCATCCAACTTCATTTCTCGGTCCCTAAAACTTACCTAAACCCCTTAGCGCCTGCATCCAACTTCATTTCTCGGTCCCTAAAACTTACCTAAACCCCTTAGCGCCTGCATCCAACTTCATTTATCGGTCCCTAAAACCTACCTAAACCCCTTAGCGCCTGCATCCAACTTCATTTCTCGGTCCCTAAAACTTACCTAAACCCCTTAGCGCTTGCATCCAACTTCATTTATCGGTCCCTAAAACTTACCTAAACCCCTTCGCGCTTGCATCCTTCTTCATTTCTCGGTCCCTAAAACTTACCTAAACCCCTTAGCGCCTGCATCCAACTTCATTTCTCGGTCCCTAAAACTTACCTAAACCCCTTAGCGCCTGCATCCAACTTCATTTCTCGGTCCCTAAAACTTACCTAAACCCCTTAGCGCTTGCATCCAACTTCATTTCTCGGTCCCTAAAACTTACCTAAACCCCTTAGCGCCTGCATCCAACTTCATTTCTCGGTCCCTAAAACTTACCTAAACCCCTTAGCGCCTGCATCCAACTTCATTTCTCGGTCCCTAAAACTTACCTAAACCCCTTAGCGCCTGCATCCAACTTCATTTCTCGGTCCCTAAAACTTACCTAAACCCCTTAGCGCTTGCATCCAACTTCATTTATCGGTCCCTAAAACTTACCTAAACCCCTTCGCGCTTGCATCCTTCTTCATTTCTCGGTCCCTAAAACTTACCTAAACCCCTTAGCGCCTGCATCCAACTTCATTTCTCGGTCCCTAAAACTTACCTAAACCCCTTAGCGCCTGCATCCAACTTCATTTCTCGGTCCCTAAAACTTACCTAAACCCCTTAGCGCTTGCATCCAACTTCATTTATCGGTCCCTAAAACTTACCTAAACCCCTTCGCGCTTGCATCCTTCTTCATTTCTCGGTCCCTAAAACTTACCTAAACCCCTTAGCGCCTGCATCCAACTTCATTTCTCGGTCCCTAAAACTTACCTAAACCCCTTAGCGCCTGCATCCAACTTCATTTCTCGGTCCCTAAAACTTACCTAAACCCCTTAGCGCCTGCATCCAACTTCATTTCTCGGTCCCTAAAACTTACCTAAACCCCTTAGCGCCTGCATCCAACTTCATTTCTCGGTCCCTAAAACTTACCTAAACCCCTTAGCGCCTGCATCCAACTTCATTTCTCGGTCCCTAAAACTTACCTAAACCCCTTAGCGCCTGCATCCAACTTCATTTCTCGGTCCCTAAAACTTACCTAAACCCCTTCGCGCTTGCATCCTTCTTCATTTCTCGGTCCCTAAAACTTACCTAAACCCCTTAGCGCCTGCATCCAACTTCATTTCTCGGTCCCTAAAACTTACCTAAACCCCTTAGCGCCTGCATCCAACTTCATTTCTCGGTCCCTAAAACTTACCTAAACCCCTTAGCGCTTGCATCCAACTTCATTTCTCGGTCCCTAAAACTTACCTAAACCCCTTAGCGCCTGCATCCAACTTCATTTCTCGGTCCCTAAAACTTACCTAAACCCCTTAGCGCTTGCATCCAACTTCATGTTGACGACCCTAAAACTTACACAAACCACATAATGTACATATGTCTATATGTTTCTAAGCGTGTTTTTTCTAGTTTGTGTAATTTTTTTTTGGTGCGCATATTATAAAAGACACATTTATGAAGGCTTAAAATATAATTTATTTAAATTATTTTTTTTTGGTTTTGTTTAAAACATCTTATTTTTTAATTTTTTGTTTTTTACAAACACATTCCAACTTTTGTTTTTTTGGTTTACAAACATATTAAATTGTATTTTGTTTTTTGTTAAAAACATAGGTAATTTTTTTTTTTTTTTTTTTTTTACAAAAAAACTAAAAACTTCTGAACAATTCCAAACTGTTAAAAACAGTTAACAAAAGTAGCCAGGACCAAGGGCACTAATCCTCCTCGTCTTCTTCATCTGTTGGCCCCAACGTCGCCTGTATGGCCAGCAGCTCGGCCACCAACTCCTTGATTCTTTTTTTTTTTCCAGCCAATGTTTTTGGGATCATCCCTGTAACCAATAGAGAAAGAAACATAAATAGGAGTACCAGACCGGTTTGTATGCTGGAAATAGATTTGGGGTTAATCAAATACATGTAAATGCATGACATATGTCATTCTTCCAAGGGATACAGTTAATGCATTTCCCACAGGTAAGTCTTTAAACTCCTTAAACCGGACCTTCAACATTATTTAATGAAAACCAATAACTAATCCCAAATGATTCTGCACCAGATCAAAGTACATTTGGGAGGTTTTTTGATTACAGCGCCGCCATCTGGACTCTGAAGCATAACACTTAATGAGGAGTGGAGAGTTGGATAAAGTACAGGGGAGTAGGTTACAGTGGTGCGTTGGGAATCCAGAGCATAGCTGGGTTGAGGGAAAGGTCATCAGTCCCACAATGCATGGCAGCACCTTACTTTTTTCAATCTGTATCCCATGCTGCCTGTAAATATTGCGCATTCCATATTCCGCAATATTGGTTTTTTTCAGTCTAATAACATGCATTACATGGCTGAAGGCTGTTTTTCAATGTTTCAAATCTGTAGGTACAGTGTGTTGGCTAATTATTATGTTCTTAATACAAGTTCGGGTCCGCTTTAAGCTAACGAAGTGCCCACATGAAAGTGTTAACTACACATTGGCTACGCCTTTAGTTATGTGTGTGTTATTAGCTAAGCAAACATTAATATGAATAATGGCATGGAGACTTACGGAGTTGGTGGCCGACAGATGGCTGGTTGGGGCCAACAGGCTGCCCTTGGTCCTGGCTATGCTGTGAAGAAGTCCCTGGAGAAACATGTGACATTTGGTTAGTACTTGTATAGAGTCACTATTCCCAACATATCTGGCTCCCAGTCTGGCTGACATCACTCACCTTCGCCAGGATCAACTTCCAGCATCTCTGCTGCCTCCTCCTCCACTATCTCACCCGCACCAGAAGCTTCTACAAATACATAATAAAGGATAACTTAGTTTTTGGCCTGCCATGTATATCTTTGTGCCTATACATGAAGAGTGACATACCAGAGCCTTCCCCATGCCTGGCCAGGTATGACTCCACGCCCACGCGGTTGGGCCCCTCCTCTGTGGTAAGGTCCAGGGGCTGGTCTGAGGAGGCCACAGAGGAGGGGTAGGTCCGTCGCCCGGGAGATCCACCACCTTCACTCACAGATGCAGACTCATGCAGCACTGGTCGGCCTGTACGCCTCCGGGTGCGGCGAATTCTGAAATCCATTTCCAACACTACCAAAGAAAAGTCATTATAAATAAAGGCATAACTTATACATTTGGAACATATACCATGCAATTGCTTTGTACTTACTTGGGAAATGGATCCCAAAAAACCTCCGCACCCGGGGCATGTGCAGACGTTTCAGGTCCGACCAATGCTGCATTATCTGGGTGTGAGTGAAGGTGGTGCTAGTCACACGGTGTATTTCCGCGATGATCTCCCGGGCGATGTCCCTTTTTTCGCACACATTGGGCGCGAAGTCATACCGGCGCTGAAGCATGATCTGAAAAACATAATGGACACAGAGCTTTTACTTTTACACACAGACCCATATGTGTTGCATCACAAGTTGAGAATTTCATGTCATTAACACACACATTTAGAGTGGCAGCCATTTTTGGGGAGTGCCTTAAAGAGGACGTTGACTGTGAATGAGAGTCTGGTCTTATGTTATATGTATCACACACCATGTACATACAGATAATAGCCAACATCAAAAATCAGGCCACCTGCATCTATGGCATGTTAGGATGGTTTAAACATCCAAGATGTAGGCTTATGCTTAGGCTTTGGGACCACGTGTGTGGCTTCCCGTTGTGTTTTTATGGCTTAGGAAAACAGTGTTCCTCAAACATCCGCATCAAGGTCCGAGACACGCCAGGTTTGACAGGTAGCCCCGCTACTCCACAGGTTAATTAACTGTTGCTAAGCCTGAGCAATTTCCCTAATTAGGACATCAGCATAGACAGGTGAAAACGTGGCCAGGCTCGGCCCTTGAGGATGAAGTGTGAGGAGCCAGTTATTAAACATTAAGAGACCCCAAACTAGTTCCAAACGCATCATTTACATTTAGGCCATCATTGACTATTACATTAAAATGCAGAGGCAGGCACTTACCAGCATGAGGATCTCTTCCTGTTGATGGGTGAAGATAGTGGGCGCCATCTTTATGCTTCTTCAAGGCAGCAGATAAGTGAAACCCCAGCGGTTTCCTGGTTCCGCTCGAACGTACGTCCGTACGAGCGCGTAGTCGTGCGCATAGGCGTCACACGCTGGGCTCATTATTTAAAGGTCCCTGCACCCAAAGCTCATTCTCTTTGAGCATTTGTGGAAGATGGCACCTAAAAAGGCAATCTCCAAACGAGCACAGCAAAGCCAGACCTCGGAGGGCCCAACCACCAGGTCCCAGCAAGGTAGGAAAAAGCTGCGATCCCAGACTACTACCTCTGCCCCACCAAGGGACACTGGACCCTCTGGAAGCCAAAAAAGGGGCCCCAAGGCACGTGCCCCTGCCGCAAAAAAGCAGCCAACAGCAGCACCCACCACCTCTGCCCCCAGAAGAGGCCGCACAAGGGAGCCCACACCGCCCATGGGTTCAAGTAGGGCAGTTCGGCAACCCAGGCCCCGCAGCAGGGCCCGAACCCCATCCAGGGCCAGAAGCCCAGCCAGGGCCCGAACCCCATCCAGGGCCCGAACCCCATCCAGGGCCAGAAGCCCAGCCAGGGCCCGAACCCCATCCAGGGCCAGAAGCCCAGCCAGGGCCCGAACCCCATCCAGGGCCAGAAGCCCAGCCAGGGCCCGAACCCCATCCAGGGCCAGAAGCCCAGCCAGGGCCCGAAGACCATCCAGGGCCAGAAGACCATCCAGGGCCCGAACCCCATCCAGGGCCAGAAGCCCAGCCAGGGCCCGAACCCCATCCAGGGCCAGAAGCCCAGCCAGGGCCCGAACCCCATCCAGGGCCAGAAGCCCATACAGGGCCCGAAGACCATCCAGGGCCAGAAGCCCAGCCAGGGCCCGAACCCCATCCAGGGCCAGAAGCCCAGCCAGGGCCCGAACCCCATCCAGGGCCAGAAGCCCAGCCAGGGCCCGAACCCCATCCAGGGCCAGAAGCCCAGCCAGGGCCCGAACCCCATCCAGGGCCAGAAGCCCAGCCAGGGCCCGAACCCCATCCAGGGCCAGAAGCCCAGCCAGGGCCAGAAGACCATCCAGGGCCCGAACCCCATCCAGGGCCAGAAGCCCAGCCAGGGCCCGAACCCCATCCAGGGCCAGAAGCCCAGCCAGGGCCCGAACCCCATCCAGGGCCAGAAGCCCATACAGGGCCAGAAGACCATCCAGGGCCCGAACACCATCCAGGGCCAGAAGCCCATACAGGGCCCGAACCCCATCCAGGGCCAGAAGACCATCCAGGGCCCGAACCCCATCCAGGGCCAGAAGCCCCTACAGGCCCCGCAGCAGGGCCAGAAGCCCCTACAGGCCCCGCAGCAGGGCCAGAAGCCCTTACAGGCCCCACAGCAGGGCCAGAAGCCCACGACCTGCCACCAGCCGGGAACAGAGCCCCCGACCTGGCACCAGCCGGGAACATAGCCCCCCAAGAGGGCCCAGAATGTCCACCATGACCACATCTACACCTGGAAGTTCGGTGGCCAGCCACGCAAGAACACCCAGTCCCTTGGCCAGTCCAGTCCAGTCATTGGGAAGCCAACAATCCAGCCATTCCCCTACCCAGCCCCAGGCCATAATGTCACCACATGTGTCTGCACACATGGAGGAGCAGCCAAGCCAACCATCTGGCCGCACATTGCGCCGCGGCCAGTTGAGTGGGAGATTCTCCCATGATCAAAATATGGCATTGGCTAGTGGCCTTACATTATACTATGACGAGCTCTATGGGAGCAAATCAAAACACACCACAAAGCAGCGCAAGATGGAATTGTTTGAAACCATCCTACGACAAGTAAATGCAGCGGGGGAAGAGAGGAAAGATGTGTCCCAAATTCAGAAGAAAATCTCGGATCTGAAATATGCTGTACGGCAAAAAGAAATTAAAAGGCATAATTACAGGTAAATAAATGATGTCTCCAAATATAAGGTTTAGGATGTACTGTATGCACCTTTTCTGAGTACCAAACGATTTTCTCTTTTCAGCCTGAAAACTGGAGGTGGCTTTCCTACAAAATTGGAGTTTACCCCTGCTGAGGAGATTGTGCTGGGACTTCTCCATCCGGTCGCGGTCGGTGGACATGCTGGTCTAAGGGACACAGACTCACCGACCCGTACCCACGGTGAGTACTCTTAAATCTGCATGTTTGCCTGTTTGCTAAATAATCTAAAGTTCACTAGTAACAAGATGACGGGATGGCCCTATGGTTTGCCTTGCTTGGCCTCGCACTACTGTGCCTGTTTGTGTCCTCTTTTGGGCCCTGTGAATCACACATTTAGGACCACATCCATTATGGCAAAGATCCAATTTCCAATTGTATTGGTCAAGTAATGAAGTTTATCATGAAAAGTGATATATTTTGAATCAATCACAAAACACACATCATTATGGATGGGTTGGCTATTTGTTGTGTGAGTTGTGTTTGAGTTAACAATTTAATTACCCACCCCCAAACATATCTGACCTAGAGCAGCGAGACTCAACTGGCGGGCCGGGGTCCCAATGCGGACCTTGGCACCAGATTCCAGGACCCCTGGCCAGACAGCCCTGCACTCAGTTACTTCTGTGTTGACGTGCTCAGAGCTGCCCCCTTGATCGGCGATGTAGTGGTTGTTCTCCTGCCCAATGTCATTGCTCCCTGAAACATAGCATTGCAATATGAAGTACTGCACAGGAAGTGGCATTGCAAGGTACACAGTAACTTGGTACATCTTTCTCTTGGCACAATCGTGTCCCGCTGCCCCAGCTCTGCCCCATCTGCCACAGTCCCCCCATGCCCCCCCCCACATAAGCCCCATACATTTGTAACAGATTTGCTCCATCCATCCCATCACCATCAATTCGTGAACTCCCCCCTTTAGCCATCCAATCCCTGTCCCCTCAGCTCTGCCCCATCCAGCCCAGCAAGGGCAAGCAGCCTTTATTAGTTTGCACTTTGAAATCTCAAGCCCCTCCACCAGTGTGTTTATTTCTAACTAGACACCCCCTGCGTCAGCCCCATGGCCAGACATTCACCTCTCACCACATACCTTTAAATGGACCTTTACAAGAAGTGTTTGAGTACCCCGGACCTAGCGAATGGTAGTCTTAATCCAAAAATTTGCGTTGCAAGTTGTATGCTGACTGGGTACACTTCCTGACTTAGAACTGAGGTCAGTTAGCAGTTTTCGCGAGGCATTGCACCTATCTAAAATTGCGTGTCTTTTAACAAATGTCCCCATTGCTGTAGAGTTGCTTAATATTACAAATAGTGGTTTATTTGATTACCTATAAAAAAAATGGTTATGTGTGTGTTTACCTTGTTTGTTTTTCTCTTCTTCAGCCCAGCATGATCCCTCAGCAAGGGTAAACTCACCCCCCAGTTTGCTTATGCCTACCAGGTCCGTACAGCATAGGAGCCCAGATCCGAGATTTCCGGTAAGTTAATTTAGTACCATAAATACTACCAAGTGCTTAAGCATGTGTTAAACTGTGGGAATCCCAAATTTGGACGCCAACTTACACTTTTTTTTTTATATGTCCCTACAGACCCGCACACTCATGGAAGAGATCCAGGAAATGGAGGAAGATGATGTCTCCATGCAGGGCACGTCCGATGACCTCCCCCTGGGTCCCAATTTGGAACTGCTCCATAATGTTTCTCTGGCCAATCCTCAGCAGCAGAGTGAATCTCCATCCATTGTGCATGCACATGGGGAGACTGACACAACAGTCCCCAGTGTTCACTCTGCTGCTGAGGATTTGCAAAGCAGGCCTGTTGCTGTTGAGGGGACGACACCACGCGGCAGGGCACGCCCAAGAGCCAGGGTAATTGTGCGGCGGACTCCATTACGCCGCCCCACAATTTCCCAGGGGAGGCAGAGTGCCCTGCTTCAATTATGGACCCAAGAAAGGGACTCTTATGAGGCACAGCTCGCTACAGAGCGTGAGGAAAGGCATGCCGACATGGTGAACATCAATACCAGCTTACAGGGCATCCTCGCGGAGTTGCGTACCCTCAACAGCAACGTGGTAACTGCAAGTAATGGCATCCAGTCAGCCATGGCTGAGATGACCAATATGCAGAGAAACATTGTGGAGCAGTTTCAAATTCACAATGCTGCCATGGCCCAGGCTAGGTCCCATTCACATGGACCTCCACCTGGACCTCCACCTGGGTATTATGGGCAGCCACCCTATTAAGCCATGGTTGTGTGGGACATCTTTTCTCTTAACCCCCACTGTATTTACTTGTCCTTTGAGGTTTCAAACAATCCATTTTGTGTTGCTCATGCAGGTTGTGTTTTGTATTTGCTCCCATATAGCTCCTTAGAGTAATGATTAAGGCCACTAGCCAATGCCATAGGTCTATGTGGAGTGTATCTGGCCACTTATGGCTTTAAATATGTATTTGGTTTGTGCTCCTCCTGTTTGCAGACATGTTTGTGTGACATTATGGCCATGCCCAAATATCCCTGGGCACAGGCAATATTAATGACTGGACTAGGCTGGCCTTTGGACTGGGTGTCCTTGTTTGGTTGTGCCACTCACTTCCAGGTGTAGATGTGCTCGATGTTTTTTTTGTTATCTCATCCATTTGTAACCACAGATGTATGTGGAATGTTTTCTGTTAAGCACAATAATTTTAACTTTCCTAAGTAAAAAAATATTCTCACTTACAATACTTGTGGCGTTTTTAGTGGGAACACATTTTAAACAGCTTGGGCTAAACCAGATAATTTTGGTTTTAAGAGGTGTAACAATGCAAATATCAAGCTAAGGAAACTACATGAAATACATTAGGCAACAATTAAGGTAAAAATGTTTTACTTTGAGGTAATGCCACATTACGGCAAAACAACATATTTAACAAAAAGGCTAACACAGACACACAGAATGTTGAGACACGAAATAAAATTAACTAAAATGCTGCAATATCAAGTTTGCTCTAACTGATTGGGCAGACTCACTGGGTGGCCCAACAAAATTCTCTCCATCATCCTCTAGGGCTGTAGAGGGCAGGCTATCCACATAACGTGGGACACGTTCGAGTATAGCAAAATTGTGCAAAACAGCACATGCCATGATTATGTCGATCACTTTTTTGGGATCATATTGCAGGGCGCCCCCAGTATGGTCCAAGCAACGAAAACGGGTCTTCAACAGCCCAAAGGCCCTCTCCACAACAGCCCTGGTCTTGCGGTGCGCACGGTTGTACGCTTCCTGAGAGGCATCCTGGGGCCGCAGCACAGGCGTCATGAGCCAGGGTAGAAGTGGGTACCCGGAATCACCTTAAACAGACAATTAAATGTAATCAAAATTAAAAAGGCAACACAACAAACACAAAGAATTTTACATATATCATAATGATGTAAGGTAAAGGGCCAAAAAAAAAACCCATGCCACATTAGCAAAATAACTATTGCCACTAATGTAGTACATAATTAAAAATGGCACTTCAATATACCAATTAATTAACAAACATCTGCACGGCCAAGGGTAGTTGGAATTTAAATATATTTTTAGTTTTCTGACATGTTACAATTAGGATGCTGCTGAGGGGCTATCAACATTTATATGAAAACTACAATGTATGCAGTTTAAGTCCACTTTGCCATTTAAAGACCAATACTACAAAAGGAGCAAAAGCTCACAGATACTTGGGTATAAACTCCCAACCAATATATTTAGGGACATGGAACTTACAGACATCCTAACTAAAGGGAAAACATTCTGAAGGACAAAGCGAGGCAAGCATTTTGGTTTGGAGTTTATAATATATGACCCAACAAAAAGGCAGTTTCTGGCTTATGTAAAGAATTCAAATACAAAAATATCAACAAATACAAGATTAATCCCACATTTAATAGCACACAAATAGGACACACTTACCAAGCAGCCATGCACCCGAAAATTCACCTGCCTCAAATCTCCGAAACAACCCAGATCGCCTGAGTATATACGAGTCGTGCGACGATCCTGGGTAGCCGGCAAGGACACTCATAAAACGCATGTCCGGACCAACCACGGCCTGGACATTAAGGGAGTGTCCCATTTTTCGATTCCTTAAGGCAAAAACATACAAAAAGGGTAATTGATATTTGTAAAAATTAAAAAAAAAAAAAAAACATGTCTGCACTCTATTGGGAAATACTAATGATAAGCCTAGATCAAGCAGCTACACAAATGAGGGATAAAAAAATATGCTGCCGCAAAGGAAAACGGGTTACATTACACGTTGGGCAACATAATAACCAATCTCAATACCTATATATATACTCGTCGGCAGCCCTAGGTACGAGTGCCACATGTGTGCAGTCAATAGCACCAATAACGTTGGGCATGTCGGCCACATTATAAAAACCAAGCTTAATGGCATTTCTGGCTGCCATATCATCCGGAAAATAAATATATTTTGGAGTTATGGCAGCCATGCCTTCCAAAAATTTAGATAGTGCGCGGCTCAGCGTAGGCTGTGACATCCCCACGGAGAGGGCACCCAGCCTCTGGAACGAGCCGTTCGCCAAAAATTGCAGGCAGCCAAGCATCTTGGTCATACCTGAAATTGCATGCCCCTTCCTTGTGGTGCGGGCTAACCATGGCCGCAGCTCACGATATAATTTATGGAGGGAAGCGCGATTAAGCCTGGTCAGCTCGAACAGCTCAACATCATTCATGCTATCGATGTTCATGCGACGACGCAGGGGCAATCTGCTCTCAGACATCTGGATCAACTCAATGCCAAAAAGCATAAGCCCTTGATGTGCCACAAACTCGCTCCTCTCCATCCTACTCCCGAGGCCAAATAGCTGCCGGCAAACATTTCGTAAAGCAGCTCTTTAATGGGCTTCAAAACAATTAGCAATCACCTCTCTGAATTGGTCGCAAGCCCATGTGAAGGACGTAAAAAATAGGATCTGACGCAAATAATACGATTTGGACGGGAAAAACACACGAACTAACGCAAAATATACGATTCCCGTACGAAATGCGTATGTTCATATACGTCTACGCGCGAACAATCGTGCGAATACGAAATGGGCAAAAAAACAAGAAAAAATGACAAACACCCACCCAAACTTACGATTCTCGATACGAAATCAATTAACTTTTGCTCTTTGAATCGAGGGGATTGACTGGCAAAGAAATTAAAGCATGGGCAAAACAAATATTCTAGAAATACCATCCAGCCCATGTTAATTTTAGCGCGAAGCTTGTAAATAACTTTTATGTATGATGAGATTCCAAATTTGACATTTACAAAACGTTAAAAAATTGTATTTTAATACAAACATCTAAAGGACGCTACAGCTTTCGGTGCCAGTAGACTGAAGAGAAGCACATGGAACGCAATTCGGTTAAGTCCAGGGGTGGCTAAGCAGTGGTACTAGATTCTCTCAGCTGGTACTGGACAACCCTGATCTGCTGTCATCTATACTTCACTCAAGCCAAATTTGTTCTTTGAAGTGGACCACTATCCTGGTTTTTGGTCTGTCCCCCTGGGACATCCCCGTTTGGTTTGCCCCTGTGTGAAAAATGGCCCGCTTTTCTTACCTTTCCAATGAGCGCATGGCACAGACACAGCCCTCCTCCAATCAGCTTCTCTAGCCGCACATTAAAGCAGAACTTCAGTCTATAATGACCCCCCCCCCTCGCCCTGCCACCCCACCCTGGTGCTGAGGCAGGACGGGGGGGGGGGGGTACTGGGAACAAAACCCTTACCTTATTCTCGGGCCAGCAGCATTCCTCTGGTCTCTGTGTGGCCGTGACTGAAAATGGCACTGAGCCGCAAGTGGCAACATGGTGGCATAGAGGATCTGGAGCAGCGGCGGCCCGAGGTAAGGGATTTCTTTTCTTTGTAAGCCCCCCCCCATTCTGCCTCAGCACCAGGGTAGGGTGGCAGGGGGTCATTAGGGACTGAAGTTCCGCTTTAATCTGAATGGTGATCACCATACGGCACCCCCTGCATTCCTCAACGAACATGGCCGCGCACAATCCGAGAAAGATGCTAGATGTACCGGGTGCCCATGGGTGTCCCAGAAAACCACCTATTTTGTTTCTGTTGACAGAAAATAAGACATAATGGGACCCTGACAGGAAAAACAAGAATATCTTCTTTATACCCAAATTGTGTCGGGCTACATTTGACGGTTTTCTGTTTTTAAATTCAAGACAAAATGGCTGAGATATTTGGGCTTACAGTTTTACCTCATTATTTCTCTTCTGAAAAAAGTGGATATGGCCCTTGGATCTGTGATGCAGGATCTGTAAGATTTCCACTTTCATAAGACACTCTGGCTGTGCAATGTGAATTTGGAGGAGGAGGTGGAGAGTAGGGCAGAAGGAGACAGAGGGAGGGGGCAGGAGGAGGGAGGGACCAGCAATCTTGTCCTACTCTGCTGAGCTGATTGGGGGGACGGGATAAAAATGAGAATGTCATTGGCTGAACCTCTAAATCTCAATATCTCTGCCATTTCTAAACAGTTTAGGACAGTGCCAAATGTTGCCTGATGAAATGGTGTAACAGTTACCTTTGCCTGCAGTATCACTTTAAGGTTTTTCTGTATTCTACGCCTGGCAAGGCAAGGAGAACATTGATCTAAACTTTTGGAAAACCTAGCAGCTGACAGCTTTTTATCAACCACATTGTCAGTCTCCCAGCAAAAGTTGCAGTGAACGTGCCTTTTTCAGAGGCGGGTTCTGTACACGACTGTAACAGCTGTGTGTGTGTGAGGTGCTGCTTCTGTGATGAGATCACAAGGTGAAAAAAAAATACTTTGAATGACTGTACGGGTATATATAAAAGCAGAACAAAACCCTGAGTGGCCGACTCTAAAGTCAGTTCCGGCCGCTAGAGTAGTCCGACACTCTTAGGCACTCTATTGATAGAGACAAAGGCTTATCTGCAGCTACAGGGGGGTGAAGAGGCAACAAGCATGTGGGGGCTGCAGAGGTCAGAGAGCTCACTGCTCCTGTCACAATGGAAATACACAGATAGGGTGTGATCCGGGCGTCAAATGTGTTAGAAGATGTTTCCCTAGCATAACTGCTGTTTATCTTTTTTTCCACAGGAATGTATTGTGAAACCTGCTTAGCAACTGCCAAAGGTATGTAATACCCTAATCTTATTTATAAATGCTTAGCATCAAACTATAATTGATAATGTTTCACAGCCACTACTGACATCTCTTTTAGAGCTAAAGAAAATGGTGTCTAATGAGCTCAGCAGAGCAAAGATCAAGGATGGAATGAGCAAAGTGTGTGCGACATTCACACCCAAAGGGAAAGTGGCCGAGGAAGAAGATAGGGCGTCCACTGCCTGCAGACATTTGTTGAGTAAGTGTCTACTCCGAGGCCTCGGAAGAAACAGTTGACAAGCTCCTGAATGTTCTCAGCTGTAAAGTTGGTATATTTATTACAGTGCGCATGTTTTAGAAGAAATGCTTTCATAGAAGTGTTAATGGCATTTTATTATCAATTAACACAATTCAATGCAAATGAACAGAAGATGAATTAAAATCAAAACAATATTTGCTGTTACCACCCATTGCCTTCAAAACAACATTGATTCCTCTTATACACTTGCACACAGTTTTTGAAGGAACTCAGCAGGGAGGTTGTTTCACTTTAATTCACACAGACAGACTCGATGATTTTAAGATCAGGGCTCTGTGGGGGCCATATTATTGTTTGCTCTTTATGCTAAAATTAGTTCTTAAAGTGGATCAAAACCCACAGCCATCGCCCCTGGAATCTATAAGATTCCAGGGACGCTAGATTCATTCCCCCCAGGGAATGTGAAACCTGTCAGGTCGCCCGGTATACTCACCTTCTTCCCCAGTCCAACAGCGAATGCATGAGCAGCGGCCACATCCCAGCTATCCCTTTCGCAGGACGTGTGCTCACGTGGGCACACTCCCTGTTAGAGGGTAGCGGGGGATGCATGCTCGGCTCCTTAGATGAGCTTGTGTCAGTGCAGGCGAGCGCATCGCAGAACCAGGGAAAGATGAGTTAGAGTGGGTGACCTGGGGGGGGGGGGGGTTCACAGCGGGGCATCTTGCATCGGGGTGTACCGGGGGCAAGGACCAAAACCTTGGCTAGCCACAATCCTTGGTTTTGGTCCACCTTTACGACATTGGCTGTATGTTTGGAGCTGTTGTCCTGCAGCAGAATACATTTGGAGTCAACTAGACACCTCTCTGATTATTAAGTATTGCATGAAAGATAGATATCAGCCTAAATTTCTCAGACCAATGCACTCGTTGATTGTCCCTGCTCCTTGTATGAGTCACAGTGATTTGTATATGCCCCCCTCCATTCAGTGCAATAGTGCCTGCCACACTCTTCCTTTGCAGTGAATGGATTAACCATGAACATTCACTGTGAGGGGCAGCAGGAGCACCAGGAGATCATCAATCTCAGAAACATGGAGGTTTCTGAGCATTGGACTGGCTGGAAGCTGCAGTATGGTGAAAAAAATATAAAAAAGGGTGTCAAGGTTGTGGGAGATTGCCCACGGGTGGGAGAAAGTGGGGCAGCTGGGACGTGATAAGACTTGCATAGTGTTGCACACCCTGGTGATGTTACTAATCATGATACACATGCTGCTGCCATATCTTGTAATCAAAGGAAGTGGATAAGGCGGAGTTGTTGCTTAACCATGGGACTAACTGCTACTACATGTGTTATCCAGAAAGTACAGAAGCTGGGCTTTGTATAAATGAAGCCTATTACAAGATGTGGCCTTGCTCTGCAACAGCAGCACTCACACAGGCCTCATAACTTTTGGGCATAACTAAGAAGTGATAAAAGAGATTTATGTGCATGGCTCCACCTACTACTTTGTTTACTGATGTTTTAAGAAAGTGCTCCCTGCTCTGTACTTTTAAATAAAGGGCTTATTCTAAGTATGTCACACACCCCGCTTCAAGATATTCATAACCTGTGGGTATACTGACCTGAAGAGGGCGATCTGCAGAGATGATTGGAGGAAAGAAAGCCCCTCCCGGTCCATAAATACCTGGGACCTCCCACTCATTACCCAGTCTTCATCTCTGCAGACGGCGAGCAAGCAGAAGATGATGTCTCCTCCTTGCACAGGGGGTTTTCAAGGTAGCCGGGACTACTCCCGGCCAATATTATTTATTCCCACTCGGACTCTTTTCCTATTTATATATATATATGCCTCCCAGTTTTGACTGCGGTCCGGGTGAGGGTATTCTAGCACCACAGGTGCTCAGGAGCTATGCTCCGCCGCGAGACCCTATTTAGAGGGTAGGCGGTTATACCGGGTTGGTGACCCCGGTTTGGGATGCCCTGTCCATGGAAATAATTTCCCCTAATTGGCCTGCCCCCTCCCTTCTAGCCTGGGTTGGAGGTCCTCTCCTCAGAATTAAGATATTCCTGGTGTGGAGTGTCTGGGAGTAATCCCCCAATGATTTGGTTGCACTGTTTTAATTGTCTGTTTGTGTGTTAGGGAATGTTCTGTTTGACATTTTGGCCTTTAAAAAACTTTTATTGCTCTGACAGACACCGCGGCCGCCATTGCCGCCGCGGTGCTGTAATTTACCTCAGAAGGCGGAGGGGAGGGGTTCTCCCCTCACGCTCTTCTGTTAGGGGCGGGGCCAGGCCTTCTGCGTGAGGCCGCGGCCCGCGCCCTTGATCTCCAGGGAAAGGTGACGTCAGCTGGGTAGCGTCTCGCAGGCACAGCGCGGCCGCTACCGGTATTATGGGGCCCGCCGGGTGCCGCGGGTCCCCGCGACACCGGCGCGCGGAGTGTCACAGCGGAGGGGAGCTTCTCCCCTCACGCGCTGAGTCATTGGGGGCGGGGCCGGACTTGCGGCGTGTCACCGCGGCCCGCCCCCTCTCTAGTTCCCTGCGCCGCTGAGGAGTTTGTAGCTCCAAAAGTTTTATAGTGGTGAAGCCAGCAATTCACCCCACTTAGCTTCACACCATCGCACCTCCTCCACAGTGATTAATAAACAAATCAAATAATCATAATGAATTCATAAATAATTTATTAATAATTACCCACAAGAATCACATAACAGACAATTAAAAAACATTTAAGACAAAACCGTACATCTCCCCAGGGCATCCCAAATTATCCCAAATACCCGTAACAATAATTCCTAAAGTGCCTAAGTGCAAATCTGTGCAAGTATAACATTAATAATCCAACATGTGGCAAGACAAAGAAGATAAAGCAGATCAAAAACTATGAGAATACAACAAATCAATTAACACACACACATCACCTGAGTGAGCACAAATGTGTTCAAAGGAATGCCCCAGTCGAGTCACGGTCCCCCCAACGCGTTTCGTGGCCCCCCGCTCACAGGCCACTTTATCAAGGTTCGTTGATGCTGCCCCATTAGTGCCCTTTTTATATGAGACTGTTTTCATCAAAGCAGGGCGCGCGCCCGGGCGCGCAGCACGACCCCGGCCGGAAGCCGGCTGCACGCACACAGGCAGCTACGTCCCGCACTCCAATAGGAGTAATTCACGGTCCGATGACATCACGACCCCGCCCCCCAGACCATTCCCCCAGCCAGCCGCACACATAAATATCTCTAATGATATGCGTATTACGGCTGTAGGGAGGACGGAGGGGACGGAGTTCCTCCTGTCATCAGCACGAGTCTCAATACATATAACTGGCTACAAGTAACAATGTGCTACAGTGTAATACAATATAATGGGGCAGTATCAACTATCAATAAGTGTACATACATATTACATAAATGCAATCCCAAGCAAAACATCTAAAAAGAATAATTTATTGAAAAACATCTAAAAACCCATTTAAATAAATACATATACAGAATTCTAACTACATATAATTAAATAAGCATAACTATAATGAATTTATACACATAATATGATGGGTCACGTACTACAAATATCCCAAATCAGGGTGTCTAATCCCAAGCATATTATCATTATCTCTTTAAGACCCCAATTTAGGAATTCTTTTAAAGGGGATTATGATTGGATTAAAGTAATACCAAAAAAGTATAACAAAAAATAGAGAGTAAAGTGGGGTTATGTTAACGGGAAATATTTATATATCTTTAAGCAAAAGAATAATAATAATGAAATAATAATAATAATTATAAATTCATCCATTGCACCAAATAATTTTAATTCCTAATTCTAAAGAGTAAATAAATAAATAAATAACCAGATATATAATTAATTAAATCCAAACTAAATAAGTAAATTAAATTAAATTAAGTCACTAAGCTCCATCAGTTAATTCCTTACTTTTCTCCTTAATTAATAGGAATTAATTGGAAATCAATTTTTTGTTATTATTAATTGTTTATTATTAATTATCCATTCATTTATCCTCCTTCGCATTTCAATCCCCCTCCCCCATATGAAGGCAAATAAATAAATGATAACAATATCATATATGCAACAATATAAGTCTATATAAATAAATAAGTACATAAATGCATAAATAACAAACCCATTAACCCAATGTAAACCCACTGTGAATTACAAAGAAAAAATATATATATTTTTTTATGTTTATTATTATAAACCAATAAATAATTACATTCTTAAATAAATAATAAATAATTATTTAATACATAATGAAAAAATATATATCCCATGTATTAGAAATAATAATTATTCAAAAATTCATATTAATTATTAATTAATTAAATTAATACCCATTATAAATCCATGAAAGGATTTATATCTCCTCTCTATACATTAACCCAGTGAGTATAATATATATATGAACCTACACACAATAAACCAGTGAAAGAAAATTAAATGTATGAAAATATAAAAATATTATTATTATTATTACTGAACCATAATACACCACATAATTAAAGTAATTAAAATAATTTGTAGCTCCTAATTGTGTTTTGAAAGGGGGGCGGAGCCGGTAAAGCGCGCAGTCTGCGCTGGCCACGCCCCCCTTCTTCGTCTCCCGCTCTGCTGAGTTTACCTCAGACACGGAGACGCAGCGTGCTGGCAAGGACCTGTACTAGCCCGGAGGCTCTGTGAGTGGCCCTGTGGGCCCTTTTTATTCTACCATTTACACATATTTACAGAACCTCTGGTTTCTAATTGTGTTTTTCTGTATTTTAGGTTTCTCTTCAGGGAATTTCAAAAAGGGGGTTTCTCCCGGTCCTGGGTCCCTGGGTACTTTCACTAGGTCTTTTAAAAAATTCCTCCCACTTGGACACTATAAGGGCATCCCGGGTTGCTTCATAGCGTAATTCCCTCGGTCATAGCGACTCACTTAAGTTCACCTTATGGAGGCATCCCAGGAATCCGGGCTCCCCTCGGGACAATCTCGGAAGTGTTTGGGGTGTGGGGTATCCCTAACTGGGGATGATTTCTTTTTATGTATATCTTGTGCACAACAGACTATTACGCGGCAGTCAGGACCCCAGGCTTCTGGGTCAGCACCGCCGGCTTCATCCTCTCTCCCTCCCATTGTAACCCGTGCCCCATGTGATGTTGTCATGGGGGGGCAGTCGCAATCTGATGTTTGTGCCAGATTGGCCAGTATTGAAAAATGTATTTCCTCTACGGTAGCTAAGAAGGCACCGGCTAAGAGAAAACATTTGTCTATGGTCTCTCATTATGAATATGATGATGCGGATGGTCTGGATTGGTCAGATTATTCCCCTCCAGAGGAAGGGGAGGTATTTGAGGATTCGGATATTTCCGAGGATCAACAAATTGTTGGCACTGATTCTGATCGGGGGTCAGGGGGTCCCTCGGACACCCCTAATGTTCTGACTCAGATGTTTGAGGTTTTGGCTATCTCGCCTCCGGCGGAGGCCCCTCAACAACAAGGGGAATTTTATGAGGAATCCAGACCGCGTTTAGAATTTCCTAATCAAAAGCATTTTGATAATATTATTTCCAAGGAATGGGAGAGGCCAGCTCGGCTCCCAGGCATTCCTCAGAGTTGGGATAGAAGGTATCCTTTCCCCGCGGACACGGTTAAGCGCTGGGCTTCCCCCCCCCCCCCGAAGTGGACGCCCCAATTTTGGGGTTATCCAACTCAGCCGTTTTGAATAACCCTGATTGTTCCTCTCTTAAAGATGGTGAGGATAAACGCATTGACCAGATGGCTTGTCATGGTTTTGCCAGTATTGGGGCAGCTATACGGCCAGTTTGTGCCTCATCACTGTTGGTGGTGGCTACTAGAAAGGTGGTCAGGGATTTGCTATCCTTGTCCGGCTTGGATCCGGACAGTGATGAATTTCTTGGACTGAAACGTTCGGGAGGTCTCAGACAGATGGATCGGGGAAGTGGTGTCTTCCGGTTACATGCTGGAGTTCGAGTCCCGCCCCCCCCCGCGTTTCCTCAGGTCTCGGGTGTCCCCGGACGCACAGGCTGCATTGCAGCTCCGGGCGGTGGTATCGAGTCTCCTAGAAATGGCGGTCATTTGCCCAGTGCCCCCATTAGAACGGGGTCGGGGTTTTTACTCAAATCTGTGCACGGTTCCCAAGAAGGATGGCTCCGTTCGGCCCATCCTGGACCTAAAGATTCTCAACAAATTCGTCAGGTTGCGAAAATTTCGCATGGAAACGTTGCGTTCCGCTATCCACTCTCTTCGTCAGGGGGACTTCATGACGTCCATAGACATCCAGGACGCTTACCTCCATGTTCCCATTTTTCCCGCGCACCAGAGGTTCCTAAGGTTCGCTCTGGAGGATCGGCACTTCCAATTTGTAGCTCTTCCCTTCGGTCTCACCACAGCTCCAAGGGTTTTCACCAAGGTGCTTGCTGGGGTGATGGGTCTTCTCAGAGCTCAAGGAATCCGCATAGTGCCATATCTGGACGATCTCCTCATATTGGCATCGTCATTCAGCCAAGCAGAATTGGACACCAGGACGGTTCTATCCACTCTGGAGAGATTCGGCTGGGTGATCAACTACCCCAAGTCCTCCCTCTACCCGTCCAGGTTAATATCCTTTCTGGGGATGTCTCTGGATACAGATCAGGCCAGAGTGTTCCTTCCTCAGTCCAAGGTTCTTCTAATTCAGGAGTTGGTTCGGTCGCTCACGTCCATTCCTCGACCGTCCATCCGGTTAGGGATGAGACTGGTGGGTTTGATGGTGGCCTCCTTCGAGGCAGTCCCCTTTGCTCAGTTTCACACAAGGACACTACAGCTCCATCTGTTGTCGGTCTGGAACAGGTCTCCTCAGTCGCTGGATCAATTCTTTCAGATGTCCCCCCGGGTTCGCCGCTCGCTTCAGTGGTGGCTGAACTCAGCCAACTTGCTGAGGGGCAGATGCTTTCGGACTCCCCAGTGGGAGATAGTCACCACGGATGCCAGCCTCTCAGGATGGGGGGGCTTCTGGAAGGATCTGCAATTTCAGGGTTTGTGGGGTCCCCTGGAAGCCCACGAGCCTATCAATGTTCTGGAATTGAGGGCCATCAGGATGGTTCTTTGTCATTTGACTCATCAACTGCGAGGCTTGCCGGTCCAGGTCCGGTCGGACAATCGGACGGCGGTGGCCTACATCAATCACCAGGGAGGGACCCGCAGCAGGAATGCCCTCAAGGAAGTGTCTCTGATTCTGGACTGGGCGGAGAGCCATGTCCCGTGCATCTCGGCAGTTTACATCCCGGGAGTGGAGAACACGGAGGCGGACTCTCTGAGCAGGCTGTCAGCCCGCAAAGGGGAGTGGTCTCTCAATCCCAAGGTCTTTCACTCAATTTGTTGCAGGTGGGGGTCACCGGCGGTGGACCTCTTTGCCTCCCGTCACAATCACAAACTTCCGTCATTTGTGTCTCTGGCGAAGGACCCTCTGGCTCTTGCAACGGATGCCATGTCTCTGAACTGGAGGGATCTGGGGTTTCTGTACCTGTTCCCTCCGTTTCCCATGGTGGCCAGAGTAGTGCGCAAGCTTGCTCTGGAGAGAGCACCAGCAATCCTGGTGGCTCCAAGGTGGCCAAGACAGGTCTGGTTCGCAGACGTGGTAAGGTTGGCAGAAGATCAGTTCGTTCTGTTCCTGCTGCCAGATCTACTCACACAGGGTCATCTTCGTTACCCCAATTTACCAACGCTGGCTTTGACGGCGTGGCTGCTGAAACCTCCATCTTGAAGGAGGAAGGTCTTTCGGATGCTGTGATTCGACTCTTATTAGTGCTAGGAAGAGGTCCTCATCGTCTGTGTACTATAGGACTTGGAGGTCTTATATTGATTGGTGTGAAACTAGGGCCTTCCCTTGTAGGGAATTCTCTATTTCTAGAATTTTGGAGTTCTTGCAACATGGTCTGGACCTAGGGCTCCAACTCAGTACTCTGAAGGGACAGGTGTCTGCCCTGCCGGTGTTTTTCCAAAAGTCTTTTGCGCTTCATCCTTTGGTTAAGACTTTTTTCCAGGGGGTTACACATGTGCGGCCTCCTAGGAAGCCTTTGATTCCGGTTTGGGATTTGAATTTGGTTCTTTCTGCGCTCCAGGGTCCCCCCTTTGAGCCTTTGCATGATATTCCTTTGTCTTCCCTTACGCAGAAGGTGGCCTTTTTGGTAGCTATCACTTCCGTTAGACGTGTTTCTGAGTTGGCGGCTCTGTCTATTAAAGCTCCGTATTTTGAAAGACATCAGGACAAAGTGGTTTTCTGTTTTAAGACGGACTTCCTTCCTAAGGTGGTTTCGTCCTTTCATCTAAATCAGGATATTGTTCTGCCCTCTCTGTGTCCTAATCCCAGCAATGACAAGGAGAGGGCCCTGCATTCGTTGGATGTGGTTCGTGTTGTGAAGTATTATTTGGTGGTAACGTCTGCCTTTCGCAAGACTGATGCATTCTTCGTGGTGCCATTTGGGCCCAAGAAGGGTCTAGCACCCACAAAGTCTTCCATCAGCAGGTGGATTCGTCAGGCCATTGTTGGGGCCTATTCTGCTAAGGGGAGAAATCCTCCCTTTCGTGTTACAGCTCATTCTACTCGTGCGGTTGGGGCTTCCTGGGCTTTTCAGCACCAGGCCTCTGTTGAGCAAGTTTGCAAGGCCGCTACCTGGTCTTCTGTTCACACTTTTTCAAAGTTTTACAAGGTTGATGTTCGGGCCTCAGCAGATGCTGTTTTTGGCCGCAAAGTTCTGCAGGCTGCAGTAGTTTAAGTTGTGCCTTGTTGCCTTGTTTTGGATCCCCACCCCTTATAGACACTGCTTTTGGATGTCCCACAGGTTATGAATATCTTGAAGCGGGGTGTGTGACATACTTAGAATAATACCATTTTGTGAATACTCACCTTGTAAAATGGGTATTATAAGTATGTCACACACCCCGCTTCAACCCGCCCTTTTGTATTCTGGATCCTTCATTTTGTGAACTTTGCATTGTTATGACTTATATTTGGCTCTTCCTGGTCCCTTACCTTACTGCTTTCTTTATACTGGGTAATGAGTGGGAGGTCCCAGGTATTTATGGACCGGGAGGGGCTTTCTTTCCTCCAATCATCTCTGCAGATCGCCCTCTTCAGGTCAGTATACCCACAGGTTATGAATATCTTGAAGCGGGGTGTGTGACATACTTATAATACCCATTTTACAAGGTGAGTATTCACAAAATGGTATTTTCTATGTCTTGAATCCCATTATACCACCTAACATGGGTCTCTCCCTAACCTTTTTAATGATTGTATTCAAGAATGAATAATCAGCCATTCTGCTGGGCGGTGAATGAGAGCATCACGGCAGATCCTCGAGTTGTTATTTGGGGGAAAGGAGCTGTAGGCCTCCTTGGGGTTCTGTCGTTGCACAAAAAAGAACATCGTCTAGAAATGGATCACAAAAGGTACAAGAAGCTGGTCTAGATTTACTAGGAGATTCTAGCAAAACAGAATTAGGGCAAACTAATGCAGTAGGTAAAGAGGTTTGATATGCTTCCCATTTGCAATTAGGCAGTAGACGGCATTGACTAAAATAATGATTACCATTGTAGGCATGGATCCCATTTACTGTCCCTACTAAGGGTCATTTGGATACATTTGCTTCTAGGACCAAAAACATCCATTCCATGTGGAGCCTCTTTCCAAATTCATCTTTGCTATGAGGCCTGTGTGAGTGTTGCTGTTGCAGAGCAAGGCCACATCTTGTAATTGGCTTCATTTATACAAAGCCCAGCTTCTGTACTTTCTGGATAACACATGTAGTAGCAGTTAGTCCCCTGGTTAAGCAACAACTCCGCCTTATCCACTTCCTTTGATTACAAGATATGGCAGCAGCATGTGTATCATGATTAGTAACATCCACAGCAAACATTGTTGCAGCCCACAACTGGAAATAAAGAATGTAAAACAAACTACAAATTTCCCCATAAATTCCTCTTGGAAAAAGTTTCACAGATACAATGTAGAGAAAACCAAAGCGGATAAATAACCAGGTTAAAAGGTGGGGCAAAGGACAGCTGATGGCTAAATTGGAAGAACAGAAAATCCACAACATACAAGTGGACCAAATCCCACAAGAGGCCAATTGATTCCCTCCCCCCAGGGCATCCAATATCGGGATTGCCCCGCTGTGTGAAACCCTCCATGTCACCCATATACTCACCTTTGTTCCCGGTCCAGCAGTGCACAAGCAGCGGACGCATTCCCGCTATCCCTCCAGCAGGGCACGTGCCTGCACCAGGCATTTGTGAATGGCCAGCGCAGGCACGCTCCCTGTTCGAGGGCAGCGGGGATGTGGCCTCCAGAGTGCTCGGATCTGCTCACATTAGACGAAGGCTTAGACAAGCTGACGTGAGCGGATCCAAGCGCACTGATTGGACAAGCGGCCGCGCATGCGTTGTAGGACTGGGAAGAGGTGAGTGCGATCAGGCGACCTGGGGGAGTTCACACAGCTTGAAGATGCCCCGGGGACAAAAACCAAAACCCAGGATAGTCAATCCTGAGTTTTGGTCCACTTTATAAACCCCCTCCCTCAGTTTGGTTATAAAATATAGATTACAGCTTTTTTTCTGCTTTAGCTAGTGCTCCCCCTAGTGACCACATGCAGATCAAAATGTAAGCTCCTAAAGTGGAAGTCCAGTCATGTAGTAACCCCCTCCCTTGGAACTGAAGCAGGATAGGGGATTACAGACAAGAACTGCTTACCTTGCCCGCAATCCAGCTCCATTCCCCTGGTGACAGAGTGGCATCTTCACTTAAATGGGCGGACAAATGCACGCGCGCACACACAGCTGGGATGCTACTCTGTGCAGCTGCTGGCCATGTGTCGAGGACAACGCTGGATTGCAGTTTTTTTTTTTTTTGTAACCCCACATCCTGCCTTAGTACCAGAGGTGGGTGGCAGGGGGTTACCACATGACAAAACGTCCACATTACAAAGGAGCTGCCACCTCTTCTAGGGCTGGTGGAGCATCCAGATTTTGGATGCCCTGCTGTGTGGCACCCCTGGGATTGCGCGATAAACTCACATAGCCAGTAATCCCAAGGTTCATGCTCTGAGCAGCAAAAAAAAAAGCTGAATGAAGCTGTAAAAAGCTGAAAGGAACGTGAGCTGCTGACTGGATAGTTCCCCGTGCATGCATGTAGTTGATCTAGGTGATCTGGGGGATGTCACACAGCAGGTTATCCCAAATTGGGGATGCCCTGGGGAGAAGAACTAAAAGCTTGGATAGTAAAATTCCAGAGGTTTGTGCCTTTTTAAAGCAGACCAATGTTGTGGCATCCCAGGTGATGTGCTCTCCATCTCTAGGTCTCCCTGAATGCACAGTGTGGGCACGCACAACCAGGGAGGAGTGTTCAGCGGGAGGCTTTTGGCACTATTAATTCAGAATAGATTGCCAGACACAATCTATACAGGTTGGAGGATGCCGCTGTGGCCCTTTTGTCCATCATGGGAATGTAGGAAAGATAAGTGATTGTTGGAGCAATCGCAGGGCTTCCCAAATGGGGGACTGGAATTGCCGGTAATACTGGATGATATGGCGAGACAAACCCTCCTTCTCCTGATCTTACTTTTCTATGTCTCTAACAGAAACCTATGAAGATACGATTATGGATGTTTTATTATCAGAGAAAGAGGATGCGAGTGAAGCAAATTTGTGTTATATTCATATCACAGCATGTACTGCAGTAAAGAAACAACACTTTAAGGCAAGTATTGCTCATGCTTCTACCTAGATCTAATAGGTATTGGTCAACAGTCATAGGTGGTTTCTATCCAAATACTCTTATATGCAGAATAGTTACAGTAGGTCTGGTGTCCTGGGTAGTGAGGGCATAAGATATACCCTCCCCCCAATGGCCTCTTGTACATTAAATTGACAAAATCTAGGCCACAATGTGGGATGAATGCTGTTAAGCTGTGGAAAGGGGCATATTGCTCAGTGGTACTTTAACCCTTTCAGTGCCATGCCTGTCGATTCTACCGGTATGTGCTTGCATCTACTCCATTTAAGTGTCAAGCACATAAAATCTACGTACCTGGCAATTGCAGCCAACAATGCCAAAAAAAAGCTCATATCTGTCCTGGCGCTGGGGATCTTCTGCCACATCCGGCCTCCGATCTACTAGCCCCATGGCTGGTGGCAAAACTTGTTTTAATGGGGAGGGGGGACCTCACGACTTTTTATTTTTAAGAATGCGCATAGTAGTTGTATTGCATTTGACATATGTCATAAAACCCTTTTCAGTTTGGGGGTGTCTCCTGGGCAGAAAGTGATGTCTACCGATACATATGTGGTACAGTTGTAATCGGGAGGAATGGGGCTTTTACACACAATATGGTTTTCTTTTTAAAAAAATTCATTTTTTATTTATAAAAAAAAAAAAAAAAGACATTTTTAAAAATATAAGACACTACATGTTAAAGCCCTAGCTCTGCTGAAAAAAATATATTATTTTCCTGGAAATTCCTGCATAAATCACAGTTAAACACATATAGTGCAAAATGGTAAAAATGGCCTGACAACATCTCTAGATAAAAGTATGAAGTCAGCGGTCAAATGTATTAAAATCCAGCTTTATTCCAAAATTAGCATAACATTAATGCGGACATTTTGGTTTGTCACCCATAACATATCAAAAGGACAGAAGATGACACTCCATTACGTGCACTGCCGCGCTTTGGACTAGCGGTCCTTAATCATGATACAACAATCGTAGAAATTAAAATTCAATTTATATCTACCTGTCTGTTGGCTCCTCTCGCCCCTTGTCCTCACGCTGCTTAGACATATTCCAGCCATCCGTAAACATGAAATGACAGAAAACGCATCACCATCTCCATAGCAACCAGGGTTAACAGAAACCAACACACCTGGATGCAGTAGAGCCATTTATGGCCAGACTGTATGTTATTTATTTCTTATTTGCTAAATATTTACCTGCCCACCCACTGTCTTAAAGCAGACCTGCACCCTGAATAAGAGTCTATCTTATATATTTCCCACACCCTGTACATACAGATTGCTCACATTAAAAATCATCCTATCTACATCTACTGCATGTTATGAGCCTTTAAATATCCAAGATGGCGGCTCATGGAGCATCAGGCAGCCTGCAAACAGAAAGTGTATTCTGACGGAGTCGCTCTGCATTCTGGGATTGCTGTCCTTTCCCTGACCCCAGCTCTGCTCTGTCTGTGAAAAGCACAGCTATAACCCCACCCCCTGTGTGATGCTTCTGAGTCAAGATGGCGACGCCCGTATCCTAGAGTCCTGAACAGAGTTGTAGCTCGGTGGGGGAAAGAATAATAAGTGACTAAGAAATTAAACTATTCCCCAGCATCTAAAATTAATATATTTTAAGGGTTTGGGCTTTTCATTAAATCATGCTGAAGGTCTGGTTTAAATCCAACTTAGCCCTGACACCCATCTCAGCGCTGTCAGCTCTGCTCTGTTAGTGTGCTTAAAAATGAGATCTTAGGCTGGAAAGTTCCTGCGATCTTGTTCCTTTTTGATGGTTTAAGAAGGCAACCGCCGTGACATTGTCTGAGACAATCAGAATGTCCATGGACAACCAGTTTGGTTCTAATTCATTCAGGGCCCTCCTCACAGCTAACAGCTCCCTGTATTTGGAGGATGTTCGGGCTGTGGCTTCTTACCGGGCCACCTGGAAGTATTGCCCCAAGAGCTGGCATCTGTCGTTATCACCAAGGGCTCCATCTGGTGCCAGTGTCTCCTGTCCGTCCACTATAACAGATTTTCCCAGGCCCTCTCCGACCAGGTGACCCGGGGGGGTCCAAGGAGGATGGGTTCTTGTCTCTTGTGTCTAGGAAGAAGGCTTACAAGGGACGATAATGGAGCTGTGCGCAGGGAACTGATGGAATGAAGAAGGTCATGAGGCCCAATATGGCTAAGATCTACCTTAGCGAAACAGACTGGCGGTAGAGAACCTGGTCCACGTATTGCGCCATCTTTTTGGCATCTTTGACATGGGGAGGAAGATTCTCTTACTTGGGGTAGCCATCTCGTACCCTAGGTAAGGACACCTGCCGAGGCATCTACAATGAAAAAGATAGAGCTTTGGAGATATAAGGGAGCGCATCCAAGATCTCCTCCTTGGGAGCGCCCCAAATCAGGTCACTCTTGAGATTGTCATTTCACATTCCTAAGACCCGTCCTACACAGTCTGTGGCAATCAATGGTTTAAAGAGAAAAGCATCAGTGCCCTATACCCCTTTAAGGAAAATGTCTGCTCTCTTGTCCATAGGGTCTCTGAGATTTCCCATGTCCTCAAAAGACAGGTCTGACCTTTTAGACACCTGGGCTAGGAAAGCATCTACCCTTAGTGCCTTAGCCCAAGGTGCCATGTCTGCTTCCTCAAAAGGAAATCTACATATTCTAAGCATACAGTACGTCCTGCTCCAATATAATACTTACACGTGGGTAATCCTCCGCCAGAGGGCGCTGTTCACTGCAGACATGCAAAAAAACAGGCTCCTCCCGGCCCTTCATATACCCAGGGACCTCCCACAAATCCCCAGATTTCTCTGCAGTGCTGACTGCGAAGACATGAAGTATCACTCTCTCGCAGGTGAGCGGGGCTATTACAGCCTGCGGCCCTGCGGGACTATTTCCACCCGTCCTCTTCGATAAAGATGTGCCTCCCAGCTCGGGCTGCGCTGGTCGGGTGAAGGTAGGCAGCACCTCGTGTGCTCATGGAGCTACGCTCCACCGCAATCCCCCACCATATGGTAGGCGGTTAGGCTGATGGTGAGCCTCTAGTGGATGCCCCTCCCGCATTATTGCCCCGTGCCCTGATTAGCGGTGGACCCTGTTTACAGGGTAGTTAGGGGGAAAAGAAAGGGGGGGGGGGTATGTGTGTGGCGGTCCCAGTGCACTGTAATGTCACGTTTATGGCCTTATTATTGCTCTTTATTAACATTGGGTGTCAGAGCCGCGCTGCTTGCTCTTTATTCTGTTTTGGCTGCCGCCGTACGTTTGTCCTCTCCTTACTGCATATTTTGCTGCGCCGGGCGGCAGCGTCGTTTAGATGCTACGGCGTCTTCCTTGCCAAACTGCGTATATGATTTTATCCTTCCCTTTTTTGACTATTACCTCAGAGCTTCGCGCTCTTCGGGGTGGGCGGGGACTTGACTCGGCACGCTCCGCGTCACGGCCGAGCATTGAGCCCGCCCTTCGAGGTTCGCTGGGCGCCATTTTGACGATCTTCGCGCGTGAGCGTGGTGACGGTCCCCCTCCTCCTTGGTCTGTAAGTGCCCTCGCGGGTGTCTCTTTATTATATGTTTTTCCCAGCTGCGCATGGCCCTGACACCTCTTCTCCCTTTATGTCTTTCAGACGCCAAGTCTCCGGTGGCTTCTCCCGGCTATATATATATATATATATATATATATATATATATATATATATAGATATTAGCGGGCCCACTTACAATTCTCCCACATTAATTCAGCGGGTCTTGGGGCATCCAGGGTTTGCTTATTGCGTAAATCCCTACGGGCATACTGTGCCTAGATAATCACCATATGGAGGCATCTCAGGATTATGTGACCGGGGTCCCTCGGGGACAAGACCGGCTGTGTGTAGCGTGTGGACTCCCCCATGCCGTTGCGGGCAGAGCACGGGTCTGCGGACCATGTGCCGAGCAAGCACTGGAGCTGCGAGCGGCACCTGTGGCTGCACCTCGCTCCGATAATCCCCTCTCCCCTTGCCCAGATCTCACTCCTGCTGAGTCGCATACAAGTGGGGAGTTACAGCCTGATGTGTCTTCTAGACGGCCTACGGCTGACCAGATTGTTGCGGGGTGGTCCGAACGCTTGGGCCCTGGCAGGAAGCGGCCCTTGACGCCCCTGGCTTCTGCCTTTGCTACTGGATTGGAGGAGTTTACTTCTCCGCGTGATGATGCTCCGTCTGACGATGGAGAACTGTTCTCTGACCCAGATTTCTCTGAGGAGAGGCCGAGGGGTCATGACGATTCGGGCCCGGATGACTGGGGCCAGTTCGACATTGATGGTCTGCTGCTTAAGATTTTTAAGGCCCTGTCTATCTCGCTCCCTGGCGAGGCTCCCAAGCCGAGAGGGGAGCGTTTCCATACGGCGACTGCGCGCTTGGAATTTCTCGAGCAGGCTCACTTCTATGCTCTTGTACTCAAGGAATGGGAATGCCCCACTAAGCTTCCAGGGATTCCAGGGGACTGGGATTAGAAATACCCTTTCCCCCTGAGGTGGTTAATTGTTGGTCATCGCCCCCCGTGGTGGACGCACCGATCATTGGGGTCCCTAACCCCCCCTTCTTTACTGTCCCGGCTTATAGCACCCTTCGGGATGTCGAGGACCGGCGCATCAATAGGCTGGCTTCACACGCCTTTGCTTGTGCAGGAACGGCGCTGCGCGCGGTCTGTGCCGCGGCCATCACTGCAGTGGCCGCTAGAACCCTCATAAGAAAGATGCTTGAGCATCACCCTGAGGATCTACCCTGGGAGGTGTTTTATGCACTCTCCAGTTGTGACATCAGCATGTGTGCGAGGACTTCTGCCCTAGTGGTGCCTATACGTTGCTTGCTCTGGCTGCGACAGTGGGGTGCTGACGTGGTTGCTAAAAGAACTCTGACTGAGCTTCCCTTTAGAGGGCAACGCCTGTTTGGGGCCCGTCTGGACCTCTTTGGAAAAAAGGGCAATTCACCCCATCGCAGGCGGCCGTCTCGGCCCCCTCGGAGCAGGGATACCCCTCTCCCTCCATACCATAGTGTTAAACAAGAACCTGGGGTGCCCTTTCTTGGGGCTTGTGCAGACTCCTGCCCCAGGAGCGGCAGACAACGTCCTGGGCCCTCCGGCCGGGCTAAGTCTAAATCCTTCTCCAAAACCCCCCAAGCATGATGGGACGCCCTCGCCCGCTTGGGTGAGGGGATGGCCGCAGCACCTTGCTCCTATCAGGAGGCGTCTTGCCTCGTTCTGTTGGTTTCAGGAGGTAGTTCCTCCGGATGCAGGATAGAGTTTGCTGGGCGGTCCTTTCCCGAGATCGTCAGGGTGCTTCTAGTCCCTGTCTTTCTTCAGGTGTTGGTGCAGGCCTTGTTTGGCTTGCTAGGTCTGGGGTCATTTGCAGGACGCCCTTAACAGACAGTGGCTTGGGCCACTACACCAGTTTGTTTCCACATTCCCCTTAAGGATGAGGCAGTCTGGCCCATTCGGACCTCCCATGGTTCGGCAATTGATATTCACAGGCAGTGATGCACAGTATTCTGAGTTGGGCTACCAGCGCCCTGCACCCAGTGGGCCTCTTGCCGTCTTTGGAATTCTAAGATGCTTATTTTAGCCCCCCTGTGTCTTCGGGACACCGAGGCTCTTACTGGTTGTGTTGGAGGGCCAACACTGCTGATTGTGGCCTTGCTGTTGGGCCCCTCTTCTGCTCCCTGTGCTCACTAAAAGGCACTGTTGGGGGTGATGTCCCTGATGAGATCAGGGGGCGTCCGCACAAGGACCTATCTGGTCGTCCTTCTTACTTACAATCCCTGCGTGAAGCCGCGCTGATTACTACGCTAGCGGTGTTCTCTGGGAGTTATATTGGATGGGTGCTTAGTCACCTCTATCCCTCATGGTCCCTTATTTGCTATCTCCATTCCTTGGATTCGGCTTAGGCTTGAGCCTTCTTCCTTGGCAATAAGTGGACTCCTGGTTACGGGGGCTCTGTCCCTCTTCGCTGACATCTTACTTTCACCAGGCAGGATTGCAGCTGGTGGGCTCGTTAGTGGCGGATCAGATGACGTCCCTTATATCCAGAGCCCTTGGGCTCTTCGGCACAGTAGGTTATTGATCCTAGATGGGGTTCCAGCACCCGGGGAGCTAGGTCTGTGCTCATTCCCCTTTGGTACGGTGGTTCCTCTTGAGCTGGTAATATTCAAGGACCCTGTCAGGGGGCACCCCCTTCTTTGCTTACATCTTCCTGTGAATGGTCACCTTGGGTACCAAGTCTCACCGGTTGGCAGGGGGGGGAATTCTTCCAAACCCCCCCCGTGGTTCTTAGGTAGGGTCCCTTAGAGGGTCCATCTTACCTACTGGCTTCTTAAAACATTGAGCCTTTTGGTGACTCTATACTGCTGGACTTCTCTTCAGGACCTGTCTATTTGGGGACTCTTGGCCTGTTGGGAAACAATGGCCTGTTTTATCATTGGTCTGGAGCTTGAAGCAGGATGATTCTCCTGGAAGGTTCCTGTTCCTGATCTGGGTGGGGGTCTACGTCCCCTGCTCCTCAGTGATATTCGCTCCAATGGATGTCTCTCAGTGGCAGGTTGTGCTATCCTGGTGTCCCTCTGAGAGCCAATTAGGGCGGCTCTGTGGGTCTCGCTGATTTCACAGGGGTTCTGCCCTTGTTTTTTTCACCGCCCCAGAATATTCTGACTCTGGTCATGGGGGCTTAGAAATTTATGTATAGACTTTCTATTTGATGTCTTCTCTTCATTCACCCTGCTATGTGGGGTTCTGCGCACGGTCGTGCTGATAAAGAGACCCGTGAGATTGCTGGCCCCTGGGTGGCCTAGTGAACTATGGTTCGCAGATGCTTCCGCTGAGGTCAGCGGACCTGTACGCACTCTCAGGAGTGCGGTTCTGCCCTTGTCAGGCTCCTTCTTATGTCGTCCCAATCTACAGACTCTAGTCTGAGGGCTTGACAGCTGATTCATTCACCCCTTTGGAGACGGGTTTATCTTCTGGGTGACTTGGTCTACGGGGGGCTAGGAGCAAGCTTCCTTGGCTTCCTCCTCCTCTGTCTATTGTGGGTTATGGTGTACCCATATTGATTGGCATAAGTCTTGGTCTCTCCCCTGTTGGACGTTCTCGGTTCCCAGAGTTTTAGAGTTGTTACAGCATAGGCTGGGGTTGGCTCCCCATCTAGGTACTCTGAAGGTTCAGGTTCTGTCCTGTCTGCCTGTAGAAGTCTGGTTCAGTCTTCCTTGTTAGGAATTCTCTCGGGGATTGCTCAGGGGCATCTCCCAAGTAGTTCTATGGTCCCTGTTGGGATCAATTTTCATTCTGTTTGCCCTGCGGATTGTTCCCTTGGGACTTATTCTGGATGCTGTCTGAGCTGTTTTGTAGTTCAAGTCGCCCCTCCGGGGGCTGTTGCTTCAGTCAGACGTGTGCCTGAGAAGGTGGCTCTGATTACTTAGCCCTCGTTCATTATATATATAATATATATATATACACACACACACCATGATGTGGTGGTATTCCACCTTACGCCAGACCCTATTGTCCAAGGTGGTGTTTTATGATCATTATTTAAGTCCTTTTAGTCTGCCTATGGGCCTTATTCTTAGTAATGCTGAAGTAAGGGGTCTACATTCCCTCAACAGGTGGGGGACCTTTCCTGGTTGTTTCTTGTCCCTTAGGGGGACTGATGCCCTTTGGGGTCTGCGGGCGCCTCCATATGTATGCGCCTGATCTCGTTTGCTTCCAGGGCCTATGCGCCATTTGGACTGATCTTACTTGGATGGTTTGCCTTCCTGGTCCTGAGTAAAGGTTTCAGCTTCTTGCTGATCCTTGTTGGTGAAGGGGTCAGTATCTCCGCCTGTCTGGCGGGAGACCAGTTGTCATTTCCCCGTTGGGGAGAGTTCTAAGTTTTACCGAGGCCTCTGTTGCCTTTGGGCTGGTTGGGCCGTTACACTGGCCCATTCCTTTAAGGGGGAAGATTCTCCCTCTCTCCTTTTATTCTGTTCTATTGGTGTTTGGGTACCTTTGGCCCTTCAGCACCAGGTTTTCTGTTGAAATAAATTGCTAGACAGCTACTTGTTTCTGTTCATACCTTTTCAAAGGTTTTGTTATGGGATTGACGTTAGAGCCTTTGCTCATGTCGTACTTGGTAGCAAGGTTGCAGGTGACAGCACCTTTACTGTCTGCTGTGCCTTTTTTTGTTGTGGATCCCACCCTACTTTATGGACACTGCTATTGGATGTTCCACGTGTAAGTATTATATTGGAGCAGGACGTACTGTATGCTTAGAATAATACAATTCTGTGAAACACTCAACTGTAGAATTGGTATTATACGCATACAGTACGTCCTGCTCCACCCCACCCTGGTTTTACATTTTCTGGATCCCCTGTATGGTGATTATTATCATTGCTACTGTTACCAGTTTGGTGGTTGGTTTCTCCCGGCTTCTTTTCTCACTGCTTTTCAATACTGGGGATTTGTGGGAGGTCCCTGGGTATATGAAGGGCCGGGAGGAGCCTGTTTTTTTGCATGTCTGCAGTGAACAGAGCCCTCTGGCGGAGGATTACCCACATGTAAGTATTATATTGGAGCAGGACGTACTGTATGCGTATAATACCAATTCTACAGGTGAGTATTTCACAGAATTGTATTTTTAGCAATCTTGGAAAGAAGAACTTCAGGGCTTCAGGGTTCCACCATTCCCTCGCATTCAAATTGAGCCATGTCCCAAAAAAAACACTTTTAGGGTCCTGAAACCCCTGATATAACAAGTCTTTTAGGGACATGGGCTGGGTTCTCTATTTTTAGGGTAGTATAGATGGCCTGAATTAGGTCCAGTGTGTCCTCTACCCAAAACCTAAACCTGGAACTGCCATCAGCTTCTAATTTTGACGTTGTTCTGTGTGGCTAGAGTTTACTGAATCCTCTGAAGAAGCTAACCCCTCTTCCTCACCTGATGATCTGCTCCTGGGGGGATACCCTGGGATATCCCTGGAGGAACAACTAGGTTTTGGTCCCCTGGTCTGGGCAGCCCCACTGTACTCCAATACTAGTAAGGTAAACTGGCTGGGTGCAAACAAGGTGGGCAAAAAAAATGATCAAGCCTAGCCTTGCAGGATGTTTTATCCATTCACCATTTAAAGGCACTACAGAAAACCTTAAATCAGAGGATTAAAAATAGGAGTAACAATGTCCTGGAAACAACGAGTGCATAGCTGGTTGTTCCAGTTGTCAGGCAAAGGCATTTGGCAGTTTGGCCAAGCTCTGGGCAGTTTCCTTAGGGGGTTTAGGTTTCCTAACCTCCTTAGTTCCCATAGGCTCCTTGGGTTTGGCGTATTCTTCCTTCTCCTTTCCTTGAAAAGGAAATAACAGCGCTGACAAAAGAAATAAACCTACAGACTACTAACCTAACCTGCCCACTAAACTTATAGGATCGAGGGGAACAGGTAATCTCCGCTGCCCATAGCCACTGTGACGAGGTTGCAGGCAGTTGCTGCCTCCGTAGTTGCCGCCGCCATCCTGCTCCCTTGTGTTTTTCTGCAGTCAGGCAGAGAAACAGCACAGTAACCTAGGCCCGGCCTGACTCCAGCATTTTTGGTGCTTCCAGATGATGCAATGTGCTCTCGGCACTGTGACGCAGCCCTGACCAAGAAGTAAGGGAGCGCTCCCGACTCTCCTACTAGCCGGAAGCATCCCTGGAGTCACCAGACTGAAACCTTATACTTACCTTGACGCCACCCAGAACCAGCAACCCAATTCCCCACATTCACCGGCAGCACCCATCAGCCCACAATCCCCGCCCTGTATTTTAGCAGGGAGCAACACACCTGGGAGCCTTGTGTAGGGCTACAAAGCAGTATATGTTACAAAAAACTCATTTATTGAAAAATATTGCACTAATAGACACAGCACACACAGAAAAATAGGATATACTAAAAAAATCACAACGTTGTGATTATGTGGTAATGTGGTGATCTTAGATGAGAAGTATTATGTGGAGGAGATTGAGGGACAGCTTTCAAATGAGGACACTTATGTGAGGATATCCTCGAACCCATTCCCAAATGTGGTAAGAACACTGAATGATAAATTGGATTGGGCAGGAGAGGAGAGGCTTCTCACTCCAAAAGTATTGGATTTCTTGAAGATCAGGGATTACACGATTCCAGTATTGTACACCATCCCGAAGATTCACAAGAACCCGGCGACTCCGCCAGGAAGGCCAATTGTGTCCGGGTGTGGGGGCCCCCTTGAGGGGGCTGCACGCTTTGTAGATGAAAATCTCAAGCCGCTTGTCAGGATCCTGCCGTCGTTCGTGCTGGACAGCAGCGACGTTTTACGTAAGCTGTCGGCGTTCAGCATGGATGACGGCTGGCTCCTGGCAAGCATTGACGTGGAGAGTCTATATACCTCCATTCCCCACGCGGTTGGCCTGGAGGCGGTCACCTGGTTCTTGGAGGAATTGGGCCCCTGCGAAGCAGCCTATAATGAGTTTGTCGTGGAATTGCTGGATTTTGTTTTGAGGAACAACTATTTCAGTTTTAATGGGCAGTATTATCATCAGGTCCGTGGGACGGCCATGGGGGCGGCCTGTGCCCCATCGTATGCCTGCCTCCACCTCGGGAGGTGGGAGAGCCTGGAGGTGTTTGGCCGGGCGGACTTTGGGGCACGGGTCGCCCTCTGGCTTCGTTACATCGACGATGTGTTGGTAGTGTGGAAAGGCACTCCTTCGGAGTTTGAACAGTTTGTGGCCTCCCTGAATCAAAACAAAAGGAACACTGGGTTGACCTACAAAATTGGACCCCATGAGGTAGAGTTTTTGGACTTAATGATTCGACAGGAAGGTAGGGAGCTTAGGACAACCACATTTCGGAAGCCCACTGCGGGCAATACTTTGCTGCACTTTAACAGTCATCACCCTATGCCATTACGGAGGGGAATCCCACTCGGGCAATTCCTTCGGATACGTAGGAATTGTAGTTCGGAAGTGGATTATAAAAAAGAGGCACGTTTACTCATAGCAAGATTTAGGGCAAGAGGGTATCCCCATCGGCTTTTGCGAACTTGTTTTAAAAAGGCCCTTGACTCTATGCGATCTGACTTATTAAGGACAAAGTCCCCCATTAAGACCCATAAAGAGAATGTACAACCTGTCCGGCTGATTACCCAGTATGGTGCACACTGGGAACGGTTTCGGGGGATCTTGGAGACACACTGGCATGTACTAGCACTAGACCCAGTAGTGGCAAGAGCAGCAGGGCCTCGTCCCCTACTTACTGCCCGGAGAGCTAGAAACATACGGGACATGCTGGTACACAGTGAGTACCAACCTAAGAGGAGTGAAGGCAACCGTTCAGTTGAAAAACTGAATGGCTCGTTCAAATGTGGTCATTGCAGTATTTGTAAATTCATGAGGAAGACAACTACCTTTGAGGGAATGGACGGTCATCCGTCTAGACAAATTAAGGGGTTCATTAACTGTGCAACGACCATGGTCATTTACATGCTCACCTGCCCGTGTGGAAAAAAATATGTTGGAAAAACTAAACGTGAGTTGAGGACACGGGTGGGTGAGCATGTACGTGACATTAAAAATAGGAATAGTAGTGACAAGAGCCCAGTAGCTGAGCATTTTAAAATATGGCATCAGGGGGACCCAAAGGGACTTCAGGTATGTGGTATCTTTGTCCTGAAAAAACATGGGAGAAGGGGATTTGAAGATCAACAGCTATTACAGCAGGAGTCCCGCTTAATATACGAACTACAAACTATGGCCCCTAGGGGGTTGAACACTGACACTGGCCTGAGTGCGTTCTTATGAGGCTAGGTAGTTGAAAAAAGGCTTTTGTCTTCTGTCCTTCCTTCCCGATGCCACTGGATTGCTCCGCCTTCTGTGGGTTTTTTCCTTCGTTTTTTCCTTTTTTTCGTTTTTTCCTTTTTTCTTTTTGCTCTCTTTTTGCTCCTTTTCCCTCTCCTGTCTAGTGCTGCCCTCCCCCCTGTCTGTGGTGAAAATATGCCCAATAGCTATATCCAGCATGACTATCATTATGTGGTATCCTCCGGTGTTCCCCCTCAACTGTAATTTTAAATCTAAGTCTAAGTACCCTCTGGGACACCAGGTAAAATGCACGCAGTAAGAGCCATTTAATTGACATTCACATTATGGGTGGGTTGAATAATAGAGCTCTGGGTCTGTAAACGCTAACTCGGATAGCCTCTTGGCTGTAATCTAACATAAGTTAATTGGGCCCTGGCTGTGTTGCTGAATGGCTTGTCAGTAAGGAATGAATGAAGCTCGGAGTGAATACTATGTATTGGTAAGGTGGGTGGGACTTTGATGTTATCATCAGGCCTTGGTAGTGGCGGCTGCGCAGAAGCGGCTGTGAACCAAGGAGACCCTATATCCGCCAATCTGAGATGATGTCATGACGCTGTGATGGGCGGAGCCTAGCTGAAGAAAAGCGGCAGCCTATTGGCCACACGTCACCCTGACGAAGCCCCGTGGGCGGGGCAAAACGCGCGTCGGACGAGGGCGCCCCCACCTCACCACGTGTCCCTCCACCACCCTCTGCCGGTTTGCTGGACCTGTGCTCGCGTATGGAGGAGCGCCTGAGTGTTGGGTGGATGTTTGCTCCCAGTAGCCATTACACATGTGGCAAGTACTATTGGAAGGCACTATGTGGCGGCGAGAGCACGGACGTTTAAGGTAGGACGCATGCGCAAAGATGTGTGCCTCCAGAAGCAGTGAAGTGACTGAGCGGGAGCTATTACGCTGGTGACGGCAGCGCGAGGTATCAATTTACAGCCTGCGCATAGTGTATGCCTGTCTATGCTGGCCCCACGGACTGCATAATCTCGCTTGCAGCATATGAATATGATGCGCGTCTGTGTGGCGTCTGTATAACCTGCAGTACATATATTTAATGTTGCCTTGCCTGCCCTATGCCTGTGAAAAATACATGAAGTACATACCTATGGAATGTTTACCAGGAGGAGATAAACGGCCGGTGACGCTATGATGTGTAACCAGAGGGACTATCAAGCTATGCACTTATTACAGGGGCAGTGCATCAGTTAGCACGGGTGATACAGAAAAAATCTGCCTGGATGCAAAAGTGTTAACCCCTGAATGCCCCAGGATATTGTTTTAGGCCGTCCATCCTATGACCTGTGGGTCTGTATGCTGAACATTACACAATATCTGAGGAGCATCATTCCCAATCCTGGCGCCCAACGTTGTAGCTGTAGTAGGTTTATGTGAACACATTAGGTGTTTGGCTTTAGGTGGATAGTGGTGGTGTGTTTGTGGATGCATTTGTGAGGTGTTCATGCATGGGCATGGGGGGGCCCCCTATTTTTAATATCACAACGTTGTGATTTTTTTAGTATATCCTATTTTTCTGTGTGTGCTGTGTCTATTAGTGCAATATTTTTCAATAAATGAGTTTTTTGTAACATATACTGCTTTGTAGCTCAATTTCTACTTGGATGTATCAAGCCAGTGCCCTTAAGTAACCGTGTGGGTTAGTGTACTTAGATATTGGTCAAATTGGTTAAAGGGACGCCATACATTTGCAATGGCAGTGCTTGTGATGAATTAACTTGGAGTCTCCTTGTTTTTATTTTTTCTTTGAGCCTTGTGTAGGGAGCTTGGCACCCGGCCTGGACCTACACCTGAGTGGGGGGAAGTGCAGGATCCGTTATTTCCCCCAATCCAGCCTCCACTAAAAAACAAAAATCTTTTTTTGAAGGTGCTCGACCAACAGCCCAGGGGTGCAGGGGTTAAAAGGGGAAAATGAAATAAAAAAATCAAAACATACATATAGGACAATAGCTCCAGCCCTGAACCAAAACCCCAACTCTTTTATAGCCAAATGGGAAAAAGACCTTGGAACTAAACTCTCCAAGAGAGGTGGATAGTTTTTTCAAAAACCTATATTCTATAAATAATGCACAACTGCATATGTTCAACTTTTAATACACCATCAGATACTTCTTCACAGCTTATTATAATAAAAACACCAGAACAATGTCCTGCTGTTGGCGCGAGAATGGAACAGCCACCTATTTCCATCTATGCCACCATAGATGTAAACAGGTGGCTGGTTGATTCTTGCGCCAACAGCAGGACATCGTTCTGGTGTTTTTATTATAATAAGCTGTGAATTATTATGCAGTAGTATGGGCATGCAACAAAATTAAGGGGTATTAGCTTTCCTAAACCAGCAACTAAACAACCCAATAAGGGCAGAGGCACAATTTTTACTATTAAATTTAAGCGGTTCAGAACTAACAAAGAAACCATCATATCCAATCTGGCATTTTTCATAGCACCCCAAATGGTCCCATGTCACTGGGGAAAGCACCAACCCCCTAACCTCACGACATGGAAAATTGCCTTTAAACAAGCAATAATGGCTGAACTAGCCATAGCACAAGAGTAGCTAAAATCTGCTATACTACAAGATACCATTTACATGATATCTTAATCTGACCGGTAGATACTTCAGATCGTCTCTTTAATATATAATCACAGAGTGTCCAGGGAAGGTGGGTGGATTGGGTAGGAGGGCAGAAAATTAGATATGGTCTAATTAAATATCCTGAACAGAAAGGAAACAATTTAGGGAACAAAAGGCAAAACAATGATACTAACCAAATCCTTAAACCCTAAGAGCTTGGTGAGTAAGCCTATTGCTATCGGGTTTAAGAGAGCAAAGCTGACAGTTTGGCAAAAATAATAAATCTCTTTTTTTTTTTTTTATTCTAGGTGGACAACCATTTGTTTGAAGATGGGGTAGAAGAATTTCTGCAGAAGCACGCAGACCGAGTACGCCACGTCCATCCCACCACCAAGGCAAGCCATAAGGAGGAACTCTGACTTGAAAATTAGCAATACATAACATTTAAGATTGAGTTGGGGGGGAATGTGTCTTTAAAGGAGCACTATCGCGAAATTGGGTAATATTAAAAATCCATATAAACACGTCAGCTAATGAGAGGAGGGGTCACTTAAACACCCGAAATGAATAAAACTTCCGCCAAGCTTGTGGCTTATTCTCTCATGGTAGGAATAAAATCCAGGGGTGACAGGTTTAGTCTGTTAGGGGTGACAGAGCCTGTCACCCCGGATGTCCTCTTCGGTCCATTAAAAGAATGAAAAACAAGCCTGGCTGGATATTTCTTAATGCCGGGTGTATAAGTGACGCCTCCTCCCCCCCATCCAGCATATTTACATGGATTTTTATCATTGGGCCATTTTTTCGCGATAGTGCTCCTTTAATTACCTTTTTTTTCCACAGCCTTCAGATTCATAAGTAACCTGGAATTTTGGCACCGAAGTATGAATCAGATTGTCACACTACTTATTATAAAATGCAATAAAACGCCCTCCCACTAGTTTTACAATCCTGTCACTAAATATTTCCTATTTGTCGGGTCCTAAAAGAAAAAATGTATTCTTGTATTTATCCTGGTCTATGCTGAAGATACCAGCAAAAGCGAGGGGTAGCGGAGGGGCTGGTATGTGATCAATATCGCCTGCAAGCCAAATCTTACCACCTACCACCACTGTTCCCTTATATTATTTTAAACTGGACCAGCATCCTTGAACAGTTGGGGAAAAAAAAGTAAAAGAACTTGCTTGCCCCATCTGTATGCATGTTACTGAATCATCGTCAGCACTTACATTTGCTCCTGCATTCGCTCAAATCTGACACGCCACCTCACCGATTTTCCAGGCCATCTTGGAGCATCCAGGTGGCTTCCTTTCCCATTATCGCGTCGTCCTGCTGCCTGGATTCAACAGACACGCCCCACAATGCATAGTGGCAGGAAACCCAGCAACCCTTCCTCTTTGCAGGCTACTGGCAGCTACATAGGATGCCATGGGGAGGGGGGGGGGAATCGAAAGAAACAAAGGAGGGGTGGCAGCCGCTCAGACCATTTTCTAACTAACCTGGGAGGTGCATGTGAGCAGGGCAATTAGGATACACAAGTCTTAAAGGAGCCACAGCACTCAACCCTGTTAGCTTGCAGACAAACCTATAATCTGTCTCAAAATCTGGTCTCTGTCCACACACATCTGCAGAAGTATGTTGAAGCTGCACCACCAAGCGCCAAGGGGGGGGGGGGAATCGACCATGGCAGGAGTTACAAAAATGATATACGATTTTTCTATGTGCAGCAAACTAAATTACCCTGGGGAGGGATGCATATAAGAACAGTTCCTTGTAGGGGTGTTGGTCCAGTTTAACCCCTTCCTTTCATTTGCAGAGATGTTATCCTACTGGCTGATAGGGGCGTAAATACAATAAAAACAATACAACACAGTTACTAAAGGGAGGAGTAATGGTCCCTCAACACGCTTGCATGCCCCTGCCACCTCCTTCAGAGGGTATGTGCCAAGGCAGCGAAAGTAAACTTTTACGTTTAGGCTTATACAAGATTATGGAGTGTCAACTGGGAGGGTATATACTGACAAAGGTAAACAAGGAGGTTGTAATGACATACTTACCTTTGCAATGTATATGCCTATTTACATACAAGGCAGGGAGTAATTTATACCCAGCTCTGCAAAACAATTCTGTGGCAATACAGTGTCTAGACCTGCGTAGTGTCAGAATTTCTTGCCTCTGCATGGAGCGATTATCTGCCATACATGGGAAAGCAAATCCCAGAAAACAGCTGTGACCTCTAAATAACTATCTTTCGTCTGGGAACTTGGGAGAGTATTTGAAATAGTGACATTCAATTAACTTTTTATGGCAGGGGGTCTATTTGGGTGCAAAGTGTTGAGAATTAGCAGACAAAGGGAATCGGATATGTGTAAATAAAAATGGAGGCGAGGAGCGGCATCAGAAATAGAAGAATGAACTTCTCTTCCTGACATAGAAGGCTTAAAGCTGAACAAAACCAACCAGCGGCTGGTCTGGAATCTAAAAAAATATTGAATCAGGATGCTCCACTGTATAAAGCCCCACCTTTTCACTCTCCAAACGTGCATGTGTGGGCTCTCATCCAATGGGAGCCACTTGCTGTGACTACATCATTTGTCAGGCAGTTCATGGCTGCTGCATCCTTGCATGCATGTGTTCCCATTCCAGCCATTCAGATCAAGTCAATGGGAGCCGCCTGCCAAATGACATAGTCACAGCAGGAGGCTCTCACTGGACTAAAGCCCAGGCATGTAACAGAGTGTGGAAAGGCAAGTTTTTATGGGCAAACTGGGGGGGTTTCACATCGGGGCATTCCAATTTGGGATGCCCCAGGAGCATGAAAGGGTAGGGGACTGAAAGTAAGGGATAGGCAGACAACCTAAAGGTAAAATCTAAATAATAAGGGGTAAGGGGCTACAGAGACATGCTAAGGGGGCGGCAGAGCCTGACAAGTGTGAGGAGATGGTGACGGTAAAAAAGTAGAGATGCAAAAAAGGTTTCTAAATGAGTGTGAAGAGAGGAGCTGCTCTTAGAGAAGACTGCAAAAAAGAGAGAGGGTGGGAGAAGAACTAATCCACTATAATATCTATTGAGAGAACAAATATAGGACTGGCAAAAAGGAAGAGGGAGCCGACTGGCCCTTTTATCCACTGACAATAGAAATATGAATATAAGGGAGAGAGAGGAGGAAGAGCCGATTGGCCATTCCGACAACACTAACAAAGAGGGAAGAGATTGGTCATCCCCTCTGGCACAGATACCTCCTGTGATCACCTCACTAAGCAATGTGTTACCCCAAATGTAGTCATGCCATGTGGCACACTGCCCCTTGACAAGGCTCTAGTTCTGATATAAGTGTTCGTTCTCCCATCATTCCCACTAGCTGATCAGAAATGACACATTCCACAATTTTTAAGTAAATAAAATATAATTAGACATAGAGGTGGGTCATCCAGTTTGAAAAATACATTTAAAACATGGCTTCTTGGCTGCTGGAGTTTACTTATATTGCAAGGCGGGAAGTCCATGATTGTCCACGACTGGCTTATGTACTGAAATAAATAGGTTTCACCAGTAAAAATATAAAAAGGGGAGCTCCAGGCTTTAGGTCTGAAATGTCAGCATATGACATTTATTCTCTCTTAGGTTCCTCCTGTCACCATGCAGCTGAGGAACAGCCCATGAACAGTTAACAGGCTCCTCTGGTTGGAGAACAAAGTCGGTCTCCACAGAACGGTTCTGACCCATCAGCAGGGACTGCAAGGTCTGTTACTGACTCAATGTTGGTATAACTGTAGTTTCCTCCCCCCCCCCCCCCGATTGCCCCTTTAGGACAGAAGACGGTCAGTGGCTTTGATGGTCATCCATACATTGGTGGTTGTATCCTTTCTCATTACTTGTCTGTATGTGGAGCAGCAGCTGATCACAATAGGCCGGAGTCCTGTGCTTGTGTTTCACAGCTTCGATTTCCTGCGCCAACAGTGATGGATACACAGAGCTGGCCTCTTTCAGGACATCTGGAAGACAAGTGGCAAAATTAATCACAATGGTCAGCTTTTCACTACAAGTAATGCTGGCCATACACAACCCAACCAGGCAAGCTAGGCAAAACCAATCAATGTAATAAGGCAATCTGGTTGAAAATAACCTGTGTACTAAGAGTCAGCATTAGGGTGCAGACCCTGGCAGACCTGTAATTGTGGGGGGGTGGGGCATATGGCCATGCAATCCGGCATTAGTAAATGTCTATGTAAAGCTGGTAAGTCAATTATCATTCTATCTACTTTTGACCATAAATGGACCAAGGAATGTTTTTATCTTCTACAAAGAATGGCATGGTTTGGTCTGATTTAATCCCGTAAGACTGATCATTATACAATCTGATCAAATTGTAAAACTGTATTTAACAAATTAAAATCGATGAGTGTACAGTTCCATTCAATTTCCATTTTATTATAGATAACTTAATGAACTTCTCTGAAGAAGAGGGGCTGGCCCACCTCACTGTTGATGGTGGGGCTCTCTTTTTCCACTCATCTGTCTAGGTAAATAATCTAAGGACATCTGGTGGTGCGCAAAATCCTATCAGGGAGCTTATACTTTTGCGAGTTTTATTCAGTGTGGGTTGTTACCCAGGGGATACTTAATATAACTGAAAAATGAGAAGTGGTTCTTGATGAAAAAGCTTGGGAAAGCCTTGCACTTTGTTTTGGAACTCTGCTGCCATCTAGAGTCATAGCATAAGCATTACACTGAAAAAAGACCACCTGTAAATTCCTGAACAGAGCCTGTGTCCAAGCTGGTTTACATAAAGGCTTAGGATGTAGGTACTTTGATTGTTAGAAAAGTAGATCAAAAAATCTACTTCCTCTAAAGCCGCGCTAAAAGATTAAATACAATTGTAACTCTATTATATTTTCTCATCAACAACTATAACAACATTAATTAATTCAAGCCTCAGCAAGGGATTAAAATTGTCCAGCGCAGGGAGTCTAAAAAGCTGTGTCAGTGCAGCCTCATATATAAACAGAAAAAATATGCAGAAAAAATATAATCTATGTATCTGCATATTTTTTCTGTAGGATGTAGGTAGTTCACTTGCACAGTATATGGTGACAAGTCACTGAAGAGGTTGGTGAACCCACCCCTGATGCTGTAAAGCCTCCTAATTGTCATAGAAGTCCTAATAATGTTGCACAGGGTAAGTGATTAAATGGCAGATATATAGTTGGATTAGTCTGAACAGTTTGAATCCCTTGGCCACACAAAAGTGGCAAGTTAGAGGCCCATATGAGGGGCTGCAGAGAAAAAACCCTTACCTTGCCACGGTCTATCGCCACTCTCCGGGCAGCCCACCGCACAGAGATGCAATGCGGCATCCCCCGGCTCTGTGCGCGCACCCAATTAAAAGTTACCGATTGGGGGAGCCACCGATTCCCTTTCTGCAGCATCCCCAGATCCTTGTTTACGTCCCAACATGCCTGCTCCACTCACTGCAGCAGAGGGGGTGTGCCAAGGTGGTTTCTGCTTGTCCTGTCTGTCTCGACACCCCCTATCCATTGCAATGAATGGAGTAGGCGAGCTAGGAGGGTGTAACACCATCTCGATCCACTGCCTGATGCTGGAGCATGGAATTGCTCATTTTCCCTCATCTGTAAGTTCCAAAACACCAGAGCTGCACAGAGGAGGTGTGGGGACAAAAGCAATGACAACGGAATGACAAGCAAATGTGTGGCAAAAAAGTGCTTCCATGGTGCCATTGTTGAGTGGTAGTTATTTTAAAACTAGCCTGGGTGACTGCTCCCATCACCCAGGAAGGAGCCACGTCATCTGCAGGGGAGAATTTACCCTCGCCTCTAGGTTGTGGTGATGAGGAGGGGGGGGGATGAGAGGGTCAGTTGTATTAAAAAAGTGTGCCTTGGCTTCGACAATGTAGATAGCTCAGTTGGTTAAGTGATGGACTCTGAATCAGGATGTCAAGGGTTCTAATTCCTGCTTGAGTCAGTTGTGGTCATTCTTAATTTTTGTCATTTGTTTATTTGCATGCAAAGCTTGGCAATGGGAAGCTGGGATGGCTGCATCCCGGGGCGCCCAGCCAATCTGAATGGTTAGCCGTAGGTAGTATTCTTCAGCCCAGAGATGCGGAGAATGCAGCCGCAGCCATTTACATTGCCATGAGAGCCAGAAAAAAAAAGTGGGTTTTGTGGAAATCCGGGTGGCGTTTCACACAGTGGGGCATCCCGATTTGGGAAAGGCCAGTACTGAAGTCTTTTAGACTCCAGGATCGGCCACTTAGGGTTTTGTTCTTCTGCTTTAATATCTTTATATATACCTGCATAGTCATTCAAAGTCCTGTTTAGTTTTTTCCAGGTGTACAGCACGGCTTGCTTCATTTCTATTCTTTACATGTGGGTAATCCACCCCAGGTGGCGCAGTCAACTGCAGGAAGACTTGTGGCCCCTCTCAGCCCATATATTGGCCACAATTACCCAGAAGACCCCAGTCTTCTCCTGCAGTCTGGCTGCGAAGATGGTCTCTTTCTCGCTCTCCATGGACTTCGCAGATAAGCGGGGCATTACTAGCCCGTCAGCCGCTGCAAGCCCTATTCCCACCTGCTTCCGGGACCCTTCTTGCCTCCCAGCCATGGCTGCGGATCAGGTGCAGGTAGGGGAACGTCGAGGGTCAGGAGTTCGGCAGAGCTATGCTCTGGGCCGCAGACCCTCCATAAAGGGTAGCCGGCCATAGGCGATGGTGAGCCTATGGGGGGAGGAGGAACCACCAAAATTGCCCAGGGGTTATGCCCTTATCTGTGCCCACATGCTTTACTGTCATGTGTTTTGCTTTTTACTTCACTTTTACTTAATCTTTACCTCAGACTTTGTTGTTGCTGGCAGCTGTGTGGAAAATTGCCTGGGGTTATGCCCTTATCTGTGCCCACATGCTTTATTGTCATATGTTGTGCTTTTTGCTTCACTTTTACTTCATTTTTACCTCAGACTTTGTTGTTGCTGGCAGCTGTGTGGATACTCACCTTTCCTTGTTCCCTCACCTCATCCTCTTCCCCTCCATCTTGAGGCTGTGAGGGGGGAGGGGGGGGGGGCGGGAGCGAGGCCTCCGGGGGGGGGGGGGGGCTCCCCCTTCCTGCGCTCTCGGCGCCATTTTAGGGGCTGCGTGGCACCCCTGTTCGCGGGGGCTGGGCCGAGCGGAGATGCGTTTTGCGTCATTGCTGCTTGGCCCGCCCCTTCAATTTCGTCTTTGCTGCGCTCAGGCGCCATTTTCTGTGCTGTTCTTTTTGTCAATTGTGGACCCTGCTGAGGGTCCCCACGGGCTGACAGGCATCAATTTCACCACTCGCTGCCTGCGATTTTTCTGGTGCCTGCCTACCATAATGGAAGCTTCTGGGGATAATGAGCTAGGGGCCCCATCTGGACGGGTTAAGCTCTGCCCCACGTGTGGTACCAGCCCCCTGGGCGGACTCAGCACAGTTTGTGTCACTTGCGCTGGGAGTGTACTTTTGGAACATGTTAGAGCGGGCGTCCCTGCCCCTAGCCCTCTTTTACCTGCGGCCTCGCAAACACCCCCGCTGCTGCATTCAGCCCTCAGCGAGGGGGAAACTAGCAAGGGGTCCCAAGCCAATTTGACACACCGGGTGGCCAGCCTGGAGAGACAGTTACCTCGCACGGCTATTGGGAAGGCCACAAGTAAGATGCGGCACATCGAGCCGGGTTACTCGGATTTTGCCGACGATGATCCTTTTGGAGGTCGGGAGAGTTGAAGGACTCCGCTTCCTCAGGGGATCGGTCGGTCGGATCGGTCTGACGAGGATATGTGGCTCCCTGACGACACGGAAAAGTTGCTGTCTTCTGTGTTTAAGACTTTGCATATTGTCCCTCCTAGAGCAGCTAAGAGGAAGCAGAGTGATTTATTTTGGCCTGAGAGACAGAGGCTTGCCTTCCGGAGCAGGCCCACTTTTCCAATATGGTGTTTAAGGAATGGAAAGACCTAACAAATTGCCATCAGTGCCTAAGGGACTGGACAGGCGGTATCCCTTCCCTGAGGAGCTGATCTGCCTCTGGTCCCGTCCCCCTGCTGTGGATGCCCCTGTGTCGTGGTTATCCAACACTACGGTTAAGCCGTCACCCGATACTGCTTCCTTGCGCGACCTGCTGACAGGCGCATGTATCAGCTGGCTTGTCATGCGTTCACCCTTGTGGGTGCTGGGCTTCGCCCTGTCTGTGCCACGGCCAATGTCTCTTTGACCATCAGGAAGACGGTGAGACGCCTTGTTGATTTTGCCAAGTCTCGCAAGCGGGTGGAGGAGTATAAAGACCTCAAAGCCTGTGTGGATTTTAATGCTTTTGTAGTCTCGCCCATGGACGATCGTGTCCGGCTTGGTGACAGGGCTTCGGCCCTGCTTGTTGCGCTTTGTCGCTCACTAGTATCCCCTTCCTGAGGCTCAGGTTATTCGGCTTCACTTTCTGGTGGCCGCAGATATTCCTGGGGACGAGGTAGGTATCGCGGCTGACCCAATCCCTCCTGGGGAGCTAAATCCATACCCCCTGCCAAGCCCTCTCAGGCATGAGGGGACGCCCTCACCCACCTCGGTGGGGGGGACGGCTTCTGCTTTTTGCTCACATCTGCAGACAGCACGTCTCGGATCGGTGGATTCAGGAGGTGGTTTTCTCCTGGTACAAAATAGAGCTGGCAGTTTGACCGCCCTCAATATTTCTTCGGTCGCAGATTTCCCAGAACACATTGACGGCGCAGGGCCCAAGAATGGCCGTTCAACGCCTTGTCCCGTGCCTCGCCAGCAACAGGGTCGAGGGTTCTACTCCAATCTGTTCACGGTGCCCAAGAAGGACGGAACACTGAGACCTATCCGGCATCTGAAGGGTCTCAACAAGTTTGTCAGAGTCAGACATTTCCGCATGGAGACCTTACGGTCCGCGGTGAGCTCGCTTCGGTCTGGTGACTTCATGTGTGACAGTGGACATCAAGGATGCTTATCTGCACATCCCGATTTTTCAGGGACATCAGAAGTTCCTGAGGTTTGCGTTGAAGGATCAGCATTACCAGTTTGTGGCACTGCCGTTCAGAATATCCTCAGCCCCCCGTGTGTTCACCAAGGTGCTGGCAGGCATCATGGCTATCCTGAGGAACCAGGGCAATCGTGTTCTTCCTTATCTGAACGATTTGCTGATTGCGGCTCAGTCCCTTTAGCAGGCCGAGAGCGACACCCGGACGGTGTTATCCACTCTCGAGGATGTCGGATGGGTAATCATTTATCCCAAGTCTTCTATCACTCCCTCAATGGTGAGGTCCTTTCTGGGCATGACGGACACCTCTCAGGTCAAGTTATTCCTGCCCCAGCAGAAGGTGGCGGGCCTCCAGAGGCAGGTGCAGGCCTTACTGTCTTGTCAGCTGCCATCGATCCGTCTGGGGATAAAACTGGTGGGCCTAATGGTGTCCTGCTTCGAGGCAGTGCTCTTCACTCAGTTCCTCATGAGACCTCTTCAATTGAATCTGTTAAACGGTTGGGACCGGACACTGGAGTCCCTGGAACAGGAATTTTCACTGTCCCCCCTGGCCAGACAGTCCCTCTTGTGGTGGTTGGACACCAGAAATCTGTCGGTGGGCAAGTCCTTTCTGCATCCTCGTTGGGAGATAGTCACCACGGACGCCAGTCTGACTGGCTGGGGAGGTTTTTGGCAAACGCTGAAATTCCAGGGCCAGTGGGGGCCGCAGGAGGCCCACTTGCCCATCAATCTCCTGGAGCTGAGACCGATCCGGTTGGTGCGTCTTCACTTGACTCCCCATCTCAGGGGTCATGCGATCCAGGTCCACTCGGACAATCAGATGGCGGTTGCCTACGTCAATCACCAGGGCGGGACTCGGAGCAAGCGAGCCCTCCAGGAGGTGACCCAGATCCTGACTTGGGCAGAGGAGAATGTTCCCTGCATCTCGGCGGTTTACATCTCCGGGGTAGAGAACCAGGAGGCAGACTCCCTGAGCAGGGGGGCCTCTTGTCTGGGGGAATGGTCTCTCAGCAACAAGAGCTTTCACGCTCTGTGTCTCCGCTGGGGTTTATCGGATGTGGACCTGTTTGCATCCAGACACAATCACAAGCTCCCCTGGCTTCTCACACAGGGGTCGCTGCGGCACCCCAATTTACAGACGCTGGCTTTGACGGCCTGGCTATTGAAACCTCAATACTACGGAGAAGGGGTTGTCTGCTAAGGTTGTTCAGACCATGTTTCAGGTGCGGAAGAAGTTTTCTTCCATGATTTACTACAGAGTTTGGCATGCCTACATTGCTTGGTGTGAATCCAAGAGTTTCCCTTGTCGCACATTCTCTTTTTTAGGATTTTGGAATTTTTACAACATGGCTTAGCCCTGGGTCTACAGCTGGGCACCCTCAAGGGCCAGGTCTCGGCCTTGGCCGTCTTTCTCCAAAAATCCTTTGCCAATCATAGACTGCTTTGTTCTTTTTTCCAAGGAGTTACCCATGTACGTCCACCGTGTAAGCCTGTATTACCGGTGTGGGATTTGAATTTGGTGCTTTCTGTTCTCCAGGATCCCCCCTTTGAGCTTTTGTGCGATGCTGCCTTGTCTATCCTGACTCTAAAGGTGCTCTTTTTGGTATCCATCACCTCGGTACGTCGGGTGTCAGAACCAGCTGCACTTTGATTTTTTACCTAAGGTAGTGTCTCCCTTTCATCTTAATGAGGAGGTTATTTTAGCTTCTCTGTGTCCGGATCCGTCTAACTCTAAGGAAAGGGCCCTTCGTTCCTTGGATGTGGTCAGAGCCATTAAGTGCTACCTGGTTGTGACTGATTCCTTCAGGAAGTCGGATTCTCTTTTTGTCCTCTCTGAAGGCGTTAGGAAGGGTTTGTCTCCGGCTAAGTCCACTCTTAGTAGGTGGATTAGACAGGCGGTGGTGCAAGCCTACTCTGCCAAGGTGAAGGATCCCCCTTTTCGTGTTACCGCTCACTCTACTAGAGCTATTGGTGCTTCCTGGGCTTTTCAGCACCAGGCCTCTGTTGAACAAGTTTGTAAGGCCGCTACCTGGTCTTCGGTCATACCTTTACTAAGTTTTACAAGGTTAATGTTTTGGCATCAGCTGATGCTGCTTTTGGTGGAAAGGTGCTTCAGGCGGTAGTGAAATGAACTACATGCTTTCCGCTCTGGGGATCCCGCCCTATTTTGGACACTGCTGTTGGATGTCCCACATGTAAAGAATAGAAATAAAAGGAAGCCATGCTGTACACCTGGAAAAATACAATTCTGTGATTACTCACCTGTAGAATTGTTTTTGCGGTGCACAGTACGACTTGCTTCATCCCACCCTTGTTATCGTTGTTCTCTTTTCCCTTTTTATGGTGATTTTGTTGAGAGAGTTCCTTTTTGTGGGCTGTGTTTTTACTAACATGGTCCTTGCCTCCCGGCTTCTTGCATTACTGCTTTCAAACACTGGGGTCTTCTGGGTAATTCTGGCCCTTATATGGGCTGGGAGGGGCCACAAGTCTCTCTGCAGTCGACTGCGCCACCTGCGGTGGATTACACACATGTAAAGAATAGAAATGAAGCAAGCCGTGCTGTATACCGCAAAAAATTCTACAGGTGAGTAATCACAGAATTGTATTTTTTTGTAGAGATTTTATAGATTTATTGAGTCACCTGGTGGTCTCATGACAGAAACAGTACCTCTTACACACACACACACACACACACACACACACACACACACACACACACACACACAGCTGTTACCACCAAGTACAGCGCCTGTCTGAAAAAATACAATTCTGTGATCCTAAACCTGTAGAATTGATTTCTCTTCTATTATCACTCCAGGGTGTCAGGAATCGGTAACGAATGGGTTTACTCTGGACCAAATGGCGTGGACTGCAAGACATAGGTGTGGTTCCTCCCGGCCTATATATACCTCTGGCTGCACCACCACAATCCAGTAATTGAAAAGCAGCAGACACAGCTGCCCGGGAGGATAAGGCATCCTAAGAAGCTTAATTTCTTGAGACAAAAAAGGAGAGACAAGATAAGCTCCTCTCTACCCCTCTTAATTTCTTTTTTTTTATGCTGCATAACTATTTACTTATTTACAAGCTCCACTAGAACTAGGCATCTGAGGAATGGATATAGTAACCTAGCAGAAATGGGGGGTCTGACGTCCTGGAGTGGTAATAGAAGAGAAATCAATTAACAGGTGAGAATCACAGAATTGTATTTTCACTCCTATTCCACCCCAGGCCGTCAGGAATCGGTAACTGACCTCCAAAAGCAGTGCCCTTACTTTAGGATGGGATTTCAAATAATAAATGTTATATTCCAAGTATGTCACACACCCCGCTTCCAATATTCATGATATATGGGTTATAACCAGTAGAGGGCGAACTTCTGCAGAGATGACAGGAAAAAAAGGATTACCCAGTAATCATCTCTGCAGGACGGGTTCACACCCGGCCAATTTTGTCCCTATTTCTGCCCGGACCTGATTAATTTAAACCCCTATGCCTCCCAGTCTTGGCTGTAGGTCCGGGCGAGGGTAGGCTACACCTCTGCAGGTGTAATTATGGGAGCCATGCTCCTCCGTGAGACCCCATATTAGGGGGTAGGCGATTTCCAGGTTTGGTGATCCTGGTTTGGGATGCCCCGTCCCTGTTATCCCTTCACTACCCTGTAGCATGGGATCCCCCCTTTCCGTGTCTCCCTGTTCCCCTCATCTGTGGAGGGGGCGGCCCCTTTTCACCTTTCACTTTTATTTTTTTCTTGTTACCTTATATGTGTGTATGTTTTTTTTGATAGTATGCCATGGCTGTTTTCGTTGGCCGCATGTCGGGCGCCATTGCGGCGAGGAGAGCTTCTTCCCCTCATGTCTGCTAGGGCAGGGGGCATTCGGCACGCTCGCGGCGGTCCGCCCCCCGGTCTCTGGCGCCATTTGCGGAGCCCAGCCATTTGCTGGGATCTGCATTTCCTTGTCTGCTAGGGGAGGGGGCGGGGCCAGGCGCGGCACGCAATCCGCGCTGGCCCGCCCTTCTTCTCCCTCTTGTCCTCTGCGGTTGTGGTCGAACGCCATTCCTCGGGCTGTGAGTGCCCTGTGGGGCTTTATATATATTTGCCTTGCATGTTTTGTGCCCCATTTTTGTGCGGTGGGGCAAATTTATGGGTACACATATGTATTTATATATTTGGACATGTTTTTTATTATAGTAGTTTTGTATGTATGGCTTTTGTTTGACATGTGCCTTTCTTATGGGGTCCCTTCTTATTGTGTCTTTCAGGACGACTCCCTATCCGCATAAAAAAGGGGGTTCTCCCGGTCCTAGGGTCCCTTGGATAAATTGGGGTCTTACAAATCCTCCCACTCAGGACTTAAAGGGGCATCCCGGGTAGCTAAATTGGCGTAATTCCCTCTGGTCCTTGCGACTACCATTAAAATCACCATATGGAGGCTTCCCAAGATACCGGGCTCGGGCTCCCTTCGGGGGAATCCCGGCTGTGTGTGGGTTGTGGGGTATCCCTTGCGGGGGATGATGTACTGGTTTGCATACCATGTGCTCAGCAGGCCATAACCCGGCAGTCGGGGTCCCAGGCGTCTGGGTCCGTGCCGCCGGTCTCATCACCTACTCCACCCCGCCTGATCCGTACCCCAAGTGACAATGTCATTAGCGGGGAGTCGCAATCTGATGTATGTGCTAGATTGGCCAACATCGAGAAATTGATTTCTAGCTCTGCGGCCAGAAAGGCCCCGGCTAAGAGAAAACATTTGTCCCCGGCCGCGCCGGCTCTGAGTTTTGAGGATTATGATTCCCTTGACTGGTCTGATTGTTCCCCACTTGAGGAGGAGGAATTGTTTTCTGAATCTGATGGCTCTGAGGATCAGCAGTTTTTGGATGCTGATGCTGGGAAGGAGCATGGGGATGCCGTGGATACCCCCAGGATTCTGGCCCATTTATTTGAGGTGCTGGCTATTTCTCCTCCGGCGGAGTCCCCTCTGCAGAAGGGGGACTTTTTTGGGACCTCTAAGCCTAGATTGGAGTTCCCAAATCAGAAGCATTTCGATAATCTGATTCTTAAAGAATGGAAAAGGCCTAGCCGGCTTCGCCATTCTGGCATTGTCCAACACATCTGTTGTGCACTCTCCGGATGCCACCACGCTAAAGGATGGCGAGGACTGGCGCATTGATCGAATGGCATGTCATGCCTTTGCCAGCGTGGGTTCGGCCTTGCAGCCTGTGTGTGCTTCAGCGCTCACGGCTGTGGCTACCAGGTCTGTGATTAGGGGCCTTTTGAGTGGTTCCCAGCTTAGCCTGGCCAGTGATGAATTTGCAGCGCTTACGCGGTGTGAATTGTTCATGACCTTTGTCTTATCTGCCTTGGATGACACAATATGTATGTGTTGCAGAACCTCGGCGTTGCTGGTGGCTATTCGCCGATCGGTCTGGTTGCGCCAGTGGGCGGCTGACATTGCGGCTAAGAAGTCACTTACAGGGCTACCCTTCCTAGGTATGCGGCTGTTTGGAGATAAATTGGATTCGGTAGCGAAAGGAGGAAAGCTACCACAACGCAAGAAGCAGCGTCGCTCCTTTCGGGGGGCAGGCTCCTTTAATCCTTCCTTACGTGGTGCCAGAGCAGGCAGAGGTGCTGCCTACTCTACCTTCAGAGGTGACTCCTGGGGCAGAGGTAGAGGACGTGCCCGTCCTGGTCCTGCCTGGGGTTCCAAGCCCAAGGCCGCTGCCAAGCCAGCTCAACAATGAGGGGGCGCCCTCACCCTTGCGGGTGGGGGGGACGGCTGTGGCACTTCATTCAGGTCTGGGCCCGGGAGGTCACAGACAAATGGATCTTGGAAGTAGTCTCTTCCGGGTACAAACTGGAGTTCCGACCTCCTCCCAGATTCCTCAGGTCTCTGGTTCCCTCGGACCCCCGGGCTGCGCAGGGGCTCCTGTGGGCAGTGCAGTATCTTCTGGTTATGGAAGTCATATGTCCGGTGCCTTTCTCAGAGAGAGGCCTGGGCTATTACTCCAACCTTTTCACGGTTCCCAAAAAGGATGGCTCCATAAGACCCATTCTGGATTTGAAGCTTCTCAACAGGTTCATCAGAACCAAGACGTTCTGCATGGAGACCTTGCGCTCAGCCATCAACTCCCTTCGTCAGGGGATTTCATGACCTCCATAGACATCAAAGATGCTTACCTTCACGTACCGAGTTTCCCAGGACACCAGAGATTAATCAGGTTTGTGGTGGGAGATCAGCATTTTCAGTTTGTGGCTCTTCCGTTCGGGCTGGTCTCGGCACCAAGGGTGTTCACCAAGGTGCTGGCGGGTTTAATGGCCCTTCTCAGAGCCCAGGGCGTTCACATTGTGCCGTATCTGGACGACCTTCTCATTACGGCATCCTCTCTCAGACAGGTGGAGCTAGACAGGACGGTGGTGACAACGCTGGAGAGGTTCGGCTGGGTGATCAACCACCCCAAGTCTTCTCTTTCGCCGTCAAGGGAGATTTCATTTCTGGGCATGAATCTGGATACCATTCAGACCAGGGTGTTCTTGCCTCTGTCGAAGGTGCAGATGATTCAGGACCTGATCCGTCTTCTTCTTTCCAACCCGCGCCAGTCTATCCGGCTAGGGATGAGGCTGGTGGGGTTGATGGTGGCTTCCTTCGAGGCAGTTACCTTTGCTCAGTTTCACATGAGGTCACTCCAGCTCCATCTACTGTTGGCTTGGGACAGATGTCCGCTGTCATTGGATCAGTCATTCCGGATGTCTCCCCTGGTTCGGCAGTCTCTTCAGTGGTGGCTGGAACAAAGGAATCTTCTGAGGGGCAGGTCTTTTCTGACCCCTTGTTGGGAGACGGTCACCATGGATGCCAGCCTGTCGGGCTGGGGGGGGGGGGTTTCTGGAAGGAACATCAGTTCCAGGGGCTGTGGGGTCCTCGGGAGGCTCACACCCCCATCAATGTCTTGGAGCTGAGAGCTATTCGGTTGGTGCAGTCACGCTTGACGCATCACCTCCAGGGTTTACCGGTTCAGGTTCGATCAGACAATCGGACTGTGGTCGCTTACATCAATCACCAAGGAGGGACTCGCAGCAGGAGTGCCTTCAGGGAAGTTTCTCTGATTCTTGCATGGGCGGAGAGCAATGTCCCATGCATCTCAGCAGTGTACATTCTGGGAGTGGAAAACAGAGGCGGACTCCCTGAGCAGGGGATCCTCTCGCCGAGGGGAATGGTCTCTCGACCACAAGGTATTCCGGTCCCTTTGTCACAAGTGGGGGATTCCGGAGGTGTATCTCTTTGCCTCACGTCACAATCACAAGCTTCCTGCATTTGTGTCTTTGTCTCAGGATCCTCTGGCCCTGGCAGCGGATGCCATGTCTCTTGCCTGGAGGGATCTGGGGTTCCTATACCTGTTTCCCCCCTTCTCCATGGTAGGCAAGGTGGTGCGCAAGCTGTCCCAAGAGGGTGCGCCAGCAATTCTGGTGGCCAAGGCAGTTTTGGTTCGCAGACGTCGTACGGCTGGCGGTAGATCAGTACAGATTGCCTCTGTTTACGGATCTGATCACTCAAGGTCAACTTCGTTACCCCAATTTACAAACGCTGGCTTTGACGGTGTGGCTGCTGAAACCTCCATTCTAAAGGAAGAAGGTTTGTCTGATGCTGTGATTCAGACACTTGTCAGGGCTAGGAAGAGATCTTCCTCTAACATCTACTACAGGACTTGGAAGTCCTATATTGATTGGTGTGAGGCTAGGGCCTTGCCCTGCAGGGTGTTTGATTCCTAGGATTTTGGATTTTCTTCAACACGGTCTGGACTTTGGGTTCCAGCTTAGTACCTTGAAAGGGCAGGTCTCTGCCCTGGCGGTCTTCTTTCAAAGGTCCTTTGCTCTTCATCCTTTGGTTAAGACCTTTTTCCAGGGGGGTCACTCATGTGCGGCCCCCTCGAAAGCCTTCGTTGCCTGTTTGGGATTTGAATTTTGAGCCGGTGCAGGATGTTGCACTTTCTATGCTCACTCAAAAGGTTGCCTTTCTGGTGGCTATTACCTCTGTTAGACGTGTCTCCGAGTTGGCGGCTCTGTCGATTCAGGCTCCTTACTTTGAAAGAAACCAGGACAAGGTGGTCTTTCGCTTGAAGCCAGATTTCCTTCCTAAGGTGGTTTCTGCCTTCCATCTCAATCAGGATGTGGTTTTCCCTTCCTTGTGTCCTAAGCCTAGCAATGACAAGGAGACGGTCCTGCACTCTTTGGATGCGGTTCGTTGCATGAAGTACTATTTGGTGGCTACTTCTCCCTTTCGTAAGATGGACGCCTTGTTTGTGGTGCCCTCCAGCCCAGGAAAGTTTTGGCGCCCGCCAAAGTCTACCATTAGTAAATGTATACGTCAGGCCATTGTTGGGGCCTATACTGCCAAGGGGAAGGTTCCTCCTTTCCAGATCACTGCTCATTCTACTCGTGCTGTTGGGGCTTCCTGGGCTTTTCAGCACCAGGCCTCTGTTGAACAAGTTTGTAAGGCTGCTACCTGGTCTTCTGTTCATACTTTTTCCAAGTTTTATAAGGTTGATGTGCGGGCCTCAGCGGATGCCGTTTTTGGCTGCAAGGTTCTGCAAGCTGCAGTGGTTTAAATTTGTGCGTTATTGCCTTTTTGGGATCCCCACCCTTGTTGGACACTGCTATTGGATGTCCCATATGTCATGAATATTGGAAGCGGGTGTGTGACATACTTGGAATAATACGATTTTGTGATTACTCACCTGTAAAATGGGTATTGGCCTTCTACTGGTTATAACCCATATGTCATGAATATTGGAAGCGGGGTGTGAGACATACTTATAATACCCATTTTACAGGTGAGTAATCACAAAATGGTATTTTTTCTAATAAAGAGTAAGCTATTCCAAAAACAACCTCTAGCTTACTACTGTCTGTAACACCTTTCTCCCAAGACGGCATCCGCCGAGGCTCTAACATCTACTTTTTAAAATTTGGCAAATGGTTGAACTGAGGACCATGTAGGAGCTTTGCATACCTGTTCCACCGAGGCCTGGTGCTGAAGATAGTATTTTAGCGCTCTCACTACATCCAGAGAATGAAGGACCCTCTCCTTATGGGTAACTGGAGCAGGACATAAGGAGGGCAAAACCACCTCTTCATTAGGATGAAACCACCTTAGGAAGAAAATCCTGCTTAAAACAGAAGATGGCCTTGTCTTTATGCAACTCTAAATAAGGAGGCTTCATCGATAAAGCTGCTAATAAACACTCTGTCGCAAAGTAATTGCCACTAGAAAGATGCCCTTAAAGGTCATCAATCCTAGTGATGCTTCTGCCAGTGGTTCAAAGGGAGGACTCTGAAAAGTTGACAAAACTAAATTCAAGTCCCAAACAGGCAGAAGAGGCTTACAGGGAGGACGCACATGGGTGACCCCCTGCAAAAACGTCCTAAAAAGCTTATTCTCCGCAATGGGTTTCTTTTTTTTTTTTTTTTTTTTTATATATATATTCTTATTTGTCGTTTTCAAAATTTTACATCACATGAAGAGAAAAGGGAAAAACTTTACAAAAGAAATAAGTATATGGCTTATTCTGGCATGTGTAAGATCAAACAGTCACTCGTTGCAAAAGGGCGTCTTAGCAACCGGGCCCTCCCCTCCCGAGCAACAGGTGCAATCTACGCGAAAAAGGAGAGGAGCCGGGACCCCCGATGGCCCCAGAGCATCTGGCGCCATCCAGGGTCCACAGGAATCCCGTGTCAGGCTCCCCCCCCCCCCCCCGACGAATCAGGAGAACTCCACCCCAATCACTATTTTGGGAGACCCGCTGCAAACACCCCTGCTAAGAACCCAGGGGACCAGAACGGAGGAGGGGGAAAAGTAGCAGTAAACAGTGGGGTGGGGAGAGGGGAAAGGGGTAGGGATGGATATGGGAGGGAGACAGCACGCCCGAACCAACTATTGACTGTCCTCCAATAACGTCTGGAATTCCTGTGAGGTAGCGAATAGGTCCCAATTAGTCCACTTGAGATGGTGATCTGAAGAGGTTTCCTTCTGTGAGGCAATCAGGCCCTCAAACCTCTCAATCTCTGCCACTTTACCAAGCCACATAGAAATGCTTGGTGGCGTTGGACTCTTCCAGAGCGAAGGTATGCAGGCCTTTGCGGCGTTCACCATCTAAGAACTGATCTCTGGTAGCGTTTAGTGGGCAACTCCGAGTGGTGGAGAAGGAAGAAGGCCGGATCCACGGGGACCTCCCAGCCTGTCATACGCTGCATTGTATCCCTAACCTTGGCCCAAAAGCTAGTCAGCTTAGGGCATGACCAGAAGATATGGAGTAGGCTACCTACATCTCTGTTACACCGCCAGCAAATTGGGGAGGCAGCCGGGAACCACTTATGCAATAGCGCAGGGACCCTATACCACCTCGTAAGGATTTTGTAGTTACACTCCTTGTACCTAGTACAAGTAGCTGTTTTGTGTGCAAGTCGAATTATGCGCTTCCTATGTTCCGCTGAAAAAGTGGTCCCCAATGCACCCTCCCACTTCGCGAACGATGGTAGAGGTTCCTGATCTTGGGGTGTCACCAAAATTTTGTAGGTACAGGACAGCACGTGTTGAATAGGCCCCTTTTTCTCACACAGCTTCTCAAACAAGGTGATCCCCCTAAGCTGCCGGGCCTGTCGCTTCAGGGTGGATAGGAAATTACCAAGCTGCCTCTGCCTCCAGCCCGGAAGCTCGCCGGACTCCGCAATTGCATCCAGCGGCTCCCAACCGTCCCGACCGCAGAAATGCCTAATCCTACAAACTCCCTTACTAAGCCAACTCTCTGCCGTTGCTCCCCGCATCCCAGGAGGAAACGCTGGGTTTCCCAGGACCGGGAACAACGGAGAGAAAGCCGGAGACATCTCACTCAAGGGGAAGTACCTGGAGCAGATTCTAAGAGAAGCCCCAATTGTTGGGTGTTTCAATTCTGCGCTGAGCATCTGCCTGGGGAGCCAAGGGAGCGACATAAGCGGAGAGGACGAACCATCCCGCTCTATCTGGACCCATTGCTTATGCCGCGAGTGTCTGCACCAATCCACCACCCTAGTTAGGTGCGTAGCCGCATAGTACAGGCTAGGGTCGGGGAGGCCTATCCCACCATTGTCCCTTGACCTAATCAGGATCTTCCTGCTTGTTCTTGGGGTTTTACCCAGCCAGATGAATTTAGAGAAAATTGACCCCATGTTTTGTAGGAACGAGGCAGGAACTACCACTGGCAAAGCTTGCATCATGTAGAGGAGGCGGGGAAGAATGTTCATTTTAAGGGCATTGCATCTCCCAAACCATGAGAGTTTTTTGAGGGACCACAACTCTAGATCCCTCGAAAGTGCACGAAGTAAAGGGGGGAAGTTTAAGGAGTAAATTTTCTCCACGGACCTGCCCAGCTTCGTACCCAGGTACGTGATGGACTCGGAAGCCCACTTAAAAGGGAAGGATTGTTTGAGGTTTTCCTCCCTCGTCAACGATAAGCAAAGATTCAATACTTCAGATTTCTGCATGTTAACCTTGTAGTTAGACATGCTCCCGAAGAGCTCCAGTTTTCTTATGAGGTTTGGTAATGTCACCTCGGGGCCAGTTATGAAGAACAGCAGGTCGTCGGCGAAGGCCGCAACTTTGTAATGGCCTGATGGTAGGGAAAACCCCTATATTTCGGGATTCCGTCGTATGCTGCACAGGAATGGCTCCAGTGAGAGAATGAATATTAACGGAGAAAGGGGGCACCCCTGCCTAGTCCCGTTCCCAATGCCAAAGGGCTCCGACAAGGCTCCATTAACCCTCACCGCAGCCGCGGGCAGATGATATAGACTGGTAATCCAGGACTTCATGCCGGGTCCCAGGCCAACATGATCTAGGACACCGAACATAAAGTCCCACCGCACTCGGTCAAATGCCTTTTCGGCGTCGGTCGCAAGGAGGATTGAGAGCAGCCTGTCTTTCAGGGCAGTGTGGATAAGGTTTAATGCCTTTGTAGTGTTATCTCTAGCCTCTCTATGAGGCATGAATCCCACCTGATCAAGATGGATGATCTGGTGGAGGTGAGGGGAGAGGCGGTTGGCAAGAATTTTGGCGAGGAGCTTAACATCGGCATTGAGAAGGGAGATCGGCCAAAAACTGGAGCTCATGGTGGGGTCCTTCCCCTCCTTTGGTATCACCGAGATATGTGCCCGTAGGCTGTCTAATGGGAGGGTATTATCTGCCTTCAGTGAGTTGAAAACCCCAAGAAGTCTAGCCGAGAGGGGCTCAGCAAATGTCTTATAATAGAGCAGGGGAAAGCCGTCCGGACCGGGAGCCCTCCCATTGGCCGATCCCTTAATAGCTAATGCTAATTCCTCTGGCGTGATAGGGGCCTCTAGATCTTCCAGAGTTGCCCATGTGAACTTAGCATTCCCGATTGTTGGATGTATTCACTGATCCCCATCTGACTGGGGCCTGGGCAGTTAGGAGGGATGTTGTAAAGTGATTTGTAGTATTCCCTGAATACACTAACTATATCCTTGTCTTTATGCAACATGGTTCCTGTCTGGTTCCTAATTCTGGGAATATAAGTTTTAATCCTTTCCCCCCTCAGAGCCGAGGCCAAGAGACGTCCACATTTGTCTCCCGACTCTTTAAGAGCTGGAGTTTATTTCTATCGTTATAGACCCCCTTCAGCCGTTCTCTGAGGGAGGTCAGGGTGGCCAGATGCGCCGCTGCCAGGGATTGCTTGTGGAGGGCTTCTAATTTACGGATTTCTCCGAGAAGGTCGCCTACTTGTTTGGTTCTCTCTTTCTTAAGTCTGGCCCCATGCTGAATCAACAGTCCATGAACAATACATTAATGGGCTTCCCATACCATAGGCAAGCTTGTGTCGGGAGTGGTATTAATTGTAAAATATTCCTGAATCTTCTTGCTAATGTCTTCCTTGACTACAGGGTCCTGAATAAGGGCGTTATTTAATTTCCACGTCCAGGGACGTGGTGCTGAATCTTGGGTCACCAGCTTGAGAGATACCGGGGCATGGTCCGAAATGGTGATATTACCAACTGCAGCGGTGGTGACACGCGGCAACAGGTAATGCTGAATTAAGAAGAAATCCAGTCTCGAGTACATATTGTGCGGCGCAGAGTAGTAAGAATAGTCTCTGGCGCTGGGATTAAGGACACGCCACGGATCAATCAGTTGATGGGAGTGGAAAAGCTTTTTAATCCTCTTAAGCTTGGAGTATGCAATATACGAGTGACCTTTGGATGTGTCTATCGTGGGTTCTAAGGTAAGGTTGAAATCCCCTCCCATTATTACCTTGCCTCGCCAAAGTCTACCAACTTGTCCAGTACCTCCTCAAGGAAGGAGACCTGACCAGTGTTAGGTGCGTAGATATTGACCAAAGTAAACATCTCATGCCCCAACTTACCCTTAATAGCCAACGCCCGTCTCCACCACTCAGAGCACCCACCCCCTCCCAGGGAGTGGACCTGGCGATCAAAACACTCACGCCTCGAGATCTAGAGTCTGGGGAGTAGCTATGATACGCGATCGTGAAAGCCCTGTTCCCGAGGGATGGGGGGTTCGTGGCCTTGAAGTGCATCTCCTGAAGGAGAGCCACCTGCGCCCTCAAGGACCTGAGGTTATTCAGGACCAGCGACCTTTTTTCAGGGGTATTTAAGCCCTTCACATTATAAGAGACCAAATTAAACTCGCTCATTTCCGTGACAATGTGATATGTGCGGAAGAGAGGTCCGAGAGCCGATTCGGGGCTGGAAGACGAGGAAGGGGGAAAAGAGAAAGAGGGAAAAGAAAAAAAAAAAAAAAAAACAGGTGTAGAGGAGACCAAAGGATGGCGGAGGGGGGGGATGGGAACACGTAGGAGAAATTAAACAGTGATGGAGCCCAAATCTGGGCAGGAGAATATAAACTAATGAGCAACTGCTCTAGGTTTCAGCTCTCCTCTGCGCCAAGGAAAGCAGGAACCGGCCTAAGTGGGGAACTGCGTCTAGCAGCGAGTCTGGGAGCAACTATCGCCCGTGCCTACCGGGCATGAAAAATCTCTTGGGTTACCGGGTACCAAGATCAACCTTTTGAAAAGCGTATCTAAAAAACTAGGGAATGCTATACTATCGCGTCTATAGAGAGGCGAGCGGCGAACCATCGGTCCAAGATGGCCACCAGCGGGACCATACGAGCATACGCTCTCAAGGGAGCTCACAGATTCTGGCCTGCACCAGACCCCTGGACGGCCTTTCATGTTTAGGCTCACAGTCCGCCCCGCCAATGACCCGCCAGGCCCGACCCCACCGCAGCCAGTAGGCAACAGTAAACAATCAACTGTGTAGAACCAGCATAGAAAAACTAAACGAGAGAACTTATAAAATACGAGGCCTAAAAGATCAGGCAGGTAAGCAAACTCCTATGTGGTCAACGGGTCAGTATCACCAATGTATCTAAAGAGGCGTACGGTCAGCCGTCAACCCCCGCTAGCCACCAGCGGGACCACATGAGCAGGCGCTCCCGAGGGAGCTCACATGCTCCGGTCGGATAGCAGGGCCCATGACTGCCTTCAATGTTCGGGCTTGAGGTCCGTCCCGCTGATGGCCCGCCAGGCCCGACCCTGCCAGCAAATAGCAAACATGTAAATGCAAAAGATCAGCACAGAAGAGCTTAAAAGGAAAACTTAAGGTCCGATGTTTAAAGGATCAGACACGTCAGCAGACTTTTGTGTGGTCATCGGGTCATCTTCAAGGTTCACTGTCCGTTGGTATGACGCGCCTCTCCCGACTTATCCTGCGTCTGGTCGCTCTGACGCAGCGAGGGGGTTCCCCCCAGGGCCTCCGAGCGGCAGGCTCCACAGCAGCAGGCCAATTAGGGATTGAGACCGGAGCAATGTCCAGGAAGGAAAAAAGGCCGTCCAAGTCCTGATATGTTTTGAGAAAGAACATGTCCCGGCCCTTAGAGACAATCAGGTGGAAGGGGTATCCCCAACGATACGAGGCACCTGCATTCCTGATAATATCCAGCACCGGTCTCAGCATTCTCCGCATCTGAAGTGTGCGCCTGGAAAGGTCCGGAAGAATTTGTATCCTGGCACTGTCGAAGTCCACTGGGCCATGTCTCCAGGCCCTGCGCGAGATTTCCTCTTTAATTTTGTAAAAGTGCACCCTGCAGATAACATCTCTGGGGCGCGCCGCATCCTGGCTTCGGGGACCCAGGGCCCTGTGTGCCCTGTCTATCTCAATTGGGGTGTCAATACTTCTCTCCAGAAGCGTGTTAAAGATAGAAGTGATGATTTGTTTGACGTCTTCACCTGACGCCTCGGGTATACCCCTGAGCCGAAGATTGTTCCTACGACGTCGTGTTGCAGCTACATCTGAAGAATTTGCATGCTCTGCGCCTCAACGCGGGTCGTCAGGTCTGCAATAGCCGCCTCATTTGCTGACTGATGGGATGCCACTCTGGAATAGAGAGCCTGGATCTGGCCCCGGACCTCAGCGAAGTCTCTCCTGTGTGCCGCCTCATACTTGGACAAGAGCGTCTCGAAATCTGCTCTGGTGGGGATGGTCCTTAGAAAGGCAAGTGTCTCTCGGTGAATGCTGCTTCCATCAGCCACGGCAACCGGGACGTCTGTCGTACCCCGGGTTGGAGCTGGTATATAAGGGGTAGCCGGGGACGGGAGGACAACACTAAGTTCGGGAGAAAGATCCACCACCGGCGGCATGGGGTCCACCTGCATCATGGGTGCCAAGAATGGGGGGCTCATTAGACTGGCAGCACCTGGGGTAATCCACTCCCTGGAGGTGTCACGGGGCGACCCTAAGGGACTGGACTGTCGCTAATGTGTGGAGGATGGGGTGTCTCCTACAGATCCTCTCCCCCGATCCGATCTTGACCCACTTCTGGAGCGCGGTGGCCTTTGCGGGAGGGCATCCCCAAGGGGCGCGTTTACGGTGTGTGGTAGCCCTTGTATTGAGTTGGGGGGCCCCTGTGAACCCAGCTCTCTCCCAATGGGAGCATATGCAAACTTCTCCAATTTGCTATGGGCTGTACTTCTCCAGCTAGTGCCCTGGGTCAACTGACAGGCCAGATTATCGGGAGGTCGCTGCGGTCCCCCCCACGTGTTATCTTCCTGTGATCCAGGGGCCAGGTGTGTTGCCTCCCTGCCCAGCATGTGCACAGTGCTCCCCGAGTCGTGAGCCCAGGCTGATGGTGATGAGGGCTCTGACATCACCCACCTTGTGGCCGCCATAGCGTCGCAGGGGAAGCCCGCCAGCAGTCTCCGCCTCACCGCTGCTCCGGGAACCGGAGCCGGCACTTGTGTCACCACGAGCGGCTGACACACACGCCGCCGCCGCATACGTCTTGTGGGAGGGTGGGGGTGTCCATACCTCTTCGGGGCCGGCCACCATCTTGACGGGGGGACTATCCCCTCAGCCCCCTCCATTCTTTCGCCGCGGATCTCCGCCGCCGACACCTCCGCCGGGTCAGCTGTCCCGCCGCAGCCTCCGCTCTTCTGTCTGCCGGGGAGACGCTCCGCACCGCGCTGCACATCACCTGAAGCGGGGGAGGAAGAAGACTCACTCCGGCGCTCTCGCCCCCATGCGGTCCGCCTGCTCGGATGGCGGGTCCGCTCCCACTCCACCAGCAGTAACACCTTCCCATCCTCTCTCGCTCCTTCTTCCTGTGCCTCCTTCCTGCCATGCTTGGGACACTGTGGTACCCGGTAAGTCCGTGATTATATGTATAAAGCCCGGTTTCGGTCAGGAGCAAGCGTCTGCACCTCTACTCCATTCGCCTGCCAGCAGCAATGGGTTTCTGAAAGAAAATAGATAAAGCCGATACCTGGTCCTTTACAGTGCTCAATTGAAGACCCCAATCAAAAATTCCTGAATTCTGGTGATAGAAAACTTTCGACAAGCAAAACCTCTAGATTCACACCAAGCAAGACTCTGTAGTAAATCTTTGATAAAGTCTGCTTTCGGGCCTGAATCATAGTCTGGATAACTCTGGCAGAAAGGCCCCTTTCTACCAGGATGGAGGCTTCAATAGCCAGGCAGTCAAGGCCAGAAATCATAAATTGGGGTGCCGTAGAGGCCCCTGTGTGAGAAGATCAGGATAGTCAGGCCTCCTCCAAGGGTCGCCTTCCAACATCCTTACTATGTCTGAAAACCAGCTTCTCCTTGGCCACCGAGGAGCCACCAGAATTGGAATTCCCTTGTGGGCTATCTTTTTTTAGTACTCGACCCAGAAGTGGAAACGGAGGGAACACATAGAGAAGCTTGAATGCTGACCAAGGACCAAGAGTGGTGCATTTGTTGCTATTGCTAGAGGATACCTGGACCGGGATACAAACTTTACAACCTTCCGATTGAGGTGGGACGCAAAGAGATCTACCTCTGGAAACACGCTATGGATTTAGCACAGGTGGTCGTAGGGTGATTCTACAATAGAAAAAGCATGACGTGCCACCTAATCTATCCGCTTATCTGCTGGATTCCCCTGGGGACACTATCAAAGAATGGCATAACAGTCTTAGAGAGACCAGAAACTGGAGTGTCTACCACAGAAGAGCGAGACCATAAATTAATCAAATCTAGGGAAAAAGGGTACTTCGTATCCAGCACTCTAGGGATTGAGGGAAGTCTATCCGGCTTCTACAATTCCTTTTGGATAAGATTGGAAAATTGGATTTGCTCAGGAATCCATTGTCCGTTTTTCCAGCTTAAACAAATCATACTTCTTCCTCTTGGGAAGCTTAGGAGCTGAAATATCCAAAATAGCTAAAATGGAACTAACCAGGCCCTCTATCTGTTCTTTAAACTGAGAGCACCTCTGTGTGGAGGATGCTGAATTTGAACCACTCCCTTCTCTAGTGGAAGAAAGTTCAACTCCTCCTGAGACAATATGGAATCATACATATCCTCCTCAGAACCAGAGGAACCCAAATTTAGTCTAATGCCTTTCTTGAATGGCTCTCTATACAGGCCAACATTTCCGCAATATCCCGCTGGACTCTGGATCACCCTGGTTATCCTCACGGGGCTCAGTTGACGAAGAAGCTCTGGGTTCCGAGGGCCCAGCACTAGAAGTCTCTCCAAGAATCCTCTCTGCATGCGATATTTGTCTCTCATACTTAGCGCGTACCACTGTAGTGCAGTCAGCACAAATGGTACTGTCCTCATCCAGAAGCCTTTGCATGCATACCGGACATAGGGTGACCCTGTCTGGTACCAGATCCGATTTACACCAGATACCTCTGTCATGGTGAAACAAAACAGTCTAAATATCCCCGTGGGCCTAGACCGAAGTATATAAAAGTACTCAGACTTTAGGGGTGAACCACACAATGTACAAAACAAAAATCAAATAATAATAATCATCATCATCAGGCACTAATAATATATTTGCAACACAACAACAAAAACAACAGCGGCCACAGCAACGGGGAAGCAGCCCTGCTACAAGGCAGCAGGCCACAAAGCAAGTAACTGGCCGGCAAAGATACAAACCGCAGCAACAAGAGGCAGCAACTGCGTTGGAGGTAACAGCGGAAAAGCCTCCTACTCTACCACGTCACAGTGTTTTAAGGCGGTGTACGAGGCAGTGACTTCTCCTCGTGCCGACACAGAGGAAAGAGTCTACCACTTCCTGCCGCCTAGCCCTGCCCATTCACTCAAGCATTCCCAGCCCAGAAAAAAGGTGTGAAATAAAAATCTTTAAAATGCCATACACAACATAATCCACTGTGGGAAAAAGCAAGAAAAGAGAACAATTATCCCCCTGGTCCACCCTGCAGGCTCACCAGACAAAAACCTGCAGCTGACTTTCCTTAAGACAAACTCCAGCCAAAGAGTGACTACTTACAAAACAAAAGTGAGCGCTTACCCCTACCACCCTGATCCGCATAAACAGCTGAGCTGAGGAGGCAAATGGATCTATCAGATCATTGGGATATAAGGAAGACAGACAGGGTTAAATGCCCCCTGCTTCCTAAGTAAAAATCCTATAACAAGAAAAAAATAAATACATTTGTAAGAAAATAAATCCAGGTCCAACTGCAAGAATGAAACTGGACTGTGGAGGTGCAGCTGGAGGTATATACAGGCCGGGAGGAACCACACCTTGTCTTGCAGTCCACGCCCTTCAGCTGAGAGTTAACCCATTCATTACTCAATGCTGACAGCCTAGAGTGGAATAGAAGAGAAAAGCTGGAGCAAGTTCACTGCAGCTATTGCTAGGAGACCAGTGGGCTAAATGCTGCAGCTGTTTGCCATCACCTCACTGAATAAAACCCAGCAGACCCCCCCCCCCCCCAATTGACTGAGCCACTTTCATTTTAAGGCATACATTTTTTTTTTTAAAACTGTAGCCACATTAATTATTTACACATTACAAACTATTGTGTGGCTATTTTATCATTTATCTTTTTTAATGCAAATATTCACGATAGTGCTTCTTTACCCTGTGAACCTGTATGTGAAGTAATCATTACAGGGCAAATCTCTCTACACTATAAGGCCTGCTGTGGTCACAGTAGAGTTTATGAGCTTTAGCTGTACCTGCAATAAGGAGGTAAAGAAGGCAGGTCCTGCTGGGGTTTCCAAGCATTTGCCTTTGGTCTCCTATCCTCACTGGGCTAAACTCCCTCCCTATTCCCTACATCACACACCAGCCCAACCACCAAACCACTGAGCATGTGCCATTGAAATAGCGGATTCCCCAGGGAGAGGTTAGTCCACTTTAAGCACTTGAGGGCCACCAGTGGTAACCCAGTCAGTCACCAGGCAGGACCAGGGCATATTTTTCCTTTTGTGCCAGTGACTGAATTATATGGCAAGTAAAAGGTTAATCCTGCCTCCTACAATTTGTACAAGGATTTGCTCAGCATAATCAAGGTTTTTTTTTACAGGACGTTTTTTTTATGCACATTTTTGATGATTTTAATTACAAAAAATATGTTTCTCCTTGAAGTGGGAACAAAACACAGGATTTTGACTATCCTAGGTATTCTTCATTGGCCTGGGGGCATCTAGATTTGGATTGCACATATGCAGACTCTCATCCAATCAGAGACATTTGCCATGCATATTAATGCTTCGGTAAACTTCGAGCAGCAGGGGAATCAAAGATTCCAGGGCCTGTCCCTCAGGGTTTTGTTCCGCTTTAAATAACAAAAACAAAACTGTGCATTAGAGTGCCAGCACCCACGTAATTACGACGGCCAATCACAGTGCTGCATTTCTTTGGGGGGGGGGGGGGGCGGCGAGGAGAAAGGTAATATTCTTCCCATTTGTCGCTGTGAATGCACAGGGGGCATCCTGTGCATTAGGCGTTTTAGTTTAAAGGCATTGTTCCATTTCAATGCAAGGCCATGTGTGTTTGCACATATCTACATTATGATTGATATTGTACTAAGGGTCAATGTGTTTTTCCACACACCTTGCTCACAACGCACAGTTACTGTAAAGTAAAGGACGGTCAGCTAATCCCTCATGGTGGACTAACCAGGCTCTAGCCCAATAAGTGGAGGATGGCAAAGCATATGAATGCGCAGTGGTGCCTGGCTGGGTAAGTGTTTATGTGTGATCAGGCTCGGTTATGTGAACATCAGGCTCAGTATATTTATTGGCTACAGATTTTGCCATTGAGCCCAACACGAATTCAAGTTCTCAGACTAGACCAATCTATAGGTACATTCTCACACATCTGATGGAGAGTGGTCCACAGTGAATTCCCCCTCATAAAACAAGCTCTAAATACATTCATTTGCATAACACTCACCCAGCACACAGATCTGGAGGCTTGAGTCGGGGTCATCAAGGTGCACAAGGAGCCCCCGATACAGAAACTCGAGGTGCCCCCTATAGGTGGTTCTGTCGTATTGGTCATTAATACACTTAAACCACTGACTCAGTGTTCTGGCAGCTGTGATTCGGACCTCATCAGAAGCATCATCAACGCGCTTTAACATTTCTGATGGGAACAACAAGTTAAAAATATAAATATACAGAATTTACATATACAATAACTTCCTCCCCCTCCTTCCACCCTACAGATGTTATTTTACTCTTACCTGTCCTTGCCCTCACGGACTGTGGTTGGGGAAAGGTGTAAAACACTTTCAAAAGGAGGCACTTGCTCCACCATGTGTGTGAAGGGTATATCCAATTTTGATGGAATTTTTGAAGGTGTGTTATTTTTGTGCTAAAGGGATGTCCCCATGGCGCTGAAAAATTTTCCTCCGTTAGAAAATGTGTGTTTTATGGGAGCAGTTTTCCATATTTGCAATTGGTTGCCATTAGCAACACACTCCAAGAAAAGAGAAGCAAGACCTGTACACACAGAGGAAAACATTAAAAATAATAAATCCGCTCAGCACCTTGAGAACATACCTTTGACACAAAAAATACACCTTCAAAAGTTGCATTAAAAATGGACTTGCGCTTTAAGTGTGCGAAGAGACACCATAAGGCAGTACAGGCCTAGTTTTGGTACAAAGCTCTGCAAACTTCACTGTGTAAATGGGGCCCGGCCTGCAGCTTTGTTCATGCCACGTGTGGTAAACACAGTATTACTAAAAGACTACCTTGGAGTAGTGAATATTTTTTTTTGTAAAACAAACCACCCCCCCCCCCCCCTTTCTGGGAGCATACTTTAGCAGACTTCCAGACAAGGAGCAAGGCAGGCATGTTTCCCCACAGATTTTTAGGTGCGAGAACTTTTTTTACCCCCCAAATTGAGCTTAGCTCCGGGTTGTCACAAATCAGATATGAATGGGTTAACTCTTGACCGAAGGGCAGGACTGCAAGATAAAAAAGTGTGGCCCCTCCTGGTCTGCATATACTTCCAGCTACCCTCCCATATCCAGTAATTATAGAGCAGTAAGAGCACAATACCCTTCTTTAACAAGGAAGACCTAAGTAGATCAACATTCTTTATTAGGAATATATATAGAGAGAGAATTAACTTTGGCTTCTCCATGACTAGGGTACTCAAGTATTTGATATAGTAAGAAAAGATGGTGGGGTGTGAAAGCCTGGAGTGGAAAGAGAGAGAAAACAAATGTACAGGTCAGAATCCCAGAATTGCATTCTCTCTTAAAGGCCCAGCCCAGTCGAACTCTTATTGTTCATGGGAGCAGCCATGATGGAATTACTGTATAAAGCTGCACCATTGTCTTCTATTGAGTTTTATGAGACAAAAAATGCAATTCTGTGAGACTCACCTGTAGAATTGGTTTTGATTCCTATCCATTCCAGACCATCCTTTATTCTTCGCATCTGGGACTTCTCCGCCCAGAGGGGCGTGGACTGCAAGATCAAAGGTGTGGCTCCTCCCTGCCCCCTATAAATAGGAGCTGCCTCTTAACCAAGCCCAGTAATTAAAAAGCAGTAACTCATAGCAAGAGGAGACCATGTTACTTCACATAGCCTCCGCTTGTATTCTCTCGAAACCTATAATCTTAAATTTGTATAACAAGTGTCCTATGAACAAGTAATGGTTCAATCACCATAAATAAACCTCAAAGAGGGCGGGTTGGACGGCCTGGAATGGATAGGAATCAAAACCAATTCTACAGGTGAGTCTCACAGCATTGCGTTTTTTTTCTTCCAATCCATTCCAGGCTGCCCTTTATTCTTTACATCTGGGACATCCAAAAGCAGTGTCCAACATGGGCGGGATCCCCAATGCGGAACAGCTGGTAGTTCATTTCACTACCGCCTGAAGCACTTTTCTGCCAAAAACAGCGTCAGCTGAGGCCCTCACATCCACCTTGTAAAACTTGGTAAATGTATGAACTGAAGACCAAGTGGCAGCTTTACAAACCTGTTCCACCGAGGCCTGATGCTGAAAGTCCCAGGAAGCACCAATGGCTCTAGTAGAATGAGCTGTGATCTGAAAAGGGGTCCTTTCCCCTTGGCAGAATAGGCTCGTACCACCGTCTGTCTAATCCACCTGCTGAGTGTGGACTTGGCTGGTGGAAATCCCTTTCTGGAGCCTTCCACTAAGACAAATAGCAAATCCGATTTCCGGAAAGATTCAGTAGCAGCCAGGTAATACCTTATGGCTCTAACCACATCCAAAGCATGAAGAGTCCTTTATTTAGGATTAGCCGCTGCTGGACACAAGGAAGGTAAGACAACTTCCTCATTAAGGTGAAAGGGCAAAAAATTAGGCTTAAAACGAAAAACCACCTTGTCTCTGTGCAATTCAAAATAAGGTGGTTTCATACATAACACGGCTAATTCCGATACTCGACACACAGAGGTGATTTCTACCAAAAAAAATCACCTTGAGCGTCAACATAGTCAATGTAGCATCATATAAAGGTTAGAAAGGGGCACCCTGGAGAGCAGATAAAACCAGATTTAGGTCCCACATCGGTAAAACTGTTTTTCGCGGTGGTCGGACATGATTGACCCCCTGAAAAAAGGTTCTGATCAATCTATGATTGGCAGTAGACTTCTGGAAAAAAATGGATAGGGCCGAGACCTGACCCTTGAGGGTGCTTAACTGGAGGCCCAATTCTAGACCATGCTGAAGAAACTCTAGAATTCTAGAAACAGAATATCTCCGGCAAGGAAACTTCCTGGCCTCACACCAAGCAATATAGGCCTGCCAAACTCTGTAGTATATCATGGAAGAAGTCTTCTTCAGTGCCTGAATCATGGTGTGAATAACCGTGGCCGATAAACCCTTCTCCGTCAGAATGGAGGTTTCAACAGCCAGGCCGTCATAGGCAGCCTCTGTAAATTCGGATGCCGAAGCGACCCCTGTCTGAGAAGCTCCGGATAGTCGGACATGAGGCAGTGATCTGTTGACATCCTTACTATGTCCGCAAACCAAGTCCTTCTTGGCCAATGAGGAGCCACCAGGATGGTTGGTACCCCTTCCTGGACTATCTTGCGTAGGACTCAGTCCAGGAGCGGAAACTGAGGAAATGCATACAGAAGGTTGAACCCCTGATTGCCAGAGCGTCGGTTGCTATGGCCAGAGGGTCTCTTGAGAGAGATACAAACCTTGGAAGTTTGTGATTGTGTCTGAACGCAAAAAGATCCACGTCCGGTCGACCCCAGCGGAGGCACAGAGTCTGAAAGGCCTTCCAGCTGAGAGACCATTCCCCCAGACACAAGGACATCCTGCTCAGGGAGTCCGCCTCCTGGTTCTCTATCCCCAGGATGTAAACCGCTGAGATGCAGGGAACATTCTCCTCTGCCCAAAGCAGAATCCGACTCACTTCCTTGAGGGTTCTCTTGCCCCGAGTACCCCCCTGGTGTTTGATGTAGGCTACCGCCGTTCAATTGTCCGAGTGGACTTGCACTGCATGTCCCCTTAAATTGGGGGTCAGATGTAGGAGAACAAGCCAAATTGCCCTTAGTTCCAAGAGATTTATGGGCAACCAGTCCTCTCGGACCCCACTGACCCTGGATCTTCTGGGTCTGCCAGATGCTTCCCCAGCCTGTAAGACTGGCATCCGTGGTAACTATCTCCCAATGGGGAGTCCGAAAGGACTTGCCTACCAGCAGATGTCTAGGATCCAACCACCACAAGAGGGATTGCCTGGCCGGGGGGGGGGGGGGGGGGGCAGACAGCACAAATTCTTGGTCCAGGGATTCCAGGGACCGATCCCAGCTGGATAGCAGGTTCAGCTGAAGAGGCCTCATATGGAATTGGGCAAAGGGCACTGCTTCGAAGCAAGCCACCATTAGGCCCACCAGTCTGATCCCTAGAAAAACTTTGCCTTGAACGGTGTCTAGGGTCATCCCCAGGAAGGATCTGACTGTTGACGGAGTGATATGCGACTTGGGGTAGTTGATCACCCAACCTAAAGCTTCCAGAGTTGACAGCACCGTCCGGGTGTCGTTCTCTGCCTCCTGAAGGGACGGGGGCAGAGATCAGAAGGTCGTCCAAAGAGGGTAATACACGAACACCTTGACCCCTCAGGATAGCCATGAGGCCTGCCAGCACCTTGGTGAACTGGTGAGCTGAGTATATGCCAAAGGGGAGTGCCACAAACTGGAAATGTTGACCCTCCAATGCAAACCTCAAAAACGTCTGATGCCCCTGAAAAATAGGGATGTGTAGATACACGTCCCTGATGTCCACCATAGTCATAAAGTCAGAACAGCGGCTCTCAAAGCCTCCGCTTTGAGCAGGTTTCGGGATGCCCTTGACCATAGAAATCTTGTGGGTGGTCTGGCTGCCAGCTCGATTTTGCAACCTTACGACACCACCTCCTGAATCCAAAGATCCGAGACGTGATGCCTCCAGATTGGAGCAAACAGCAATAGCCGTCCCCCCATCCGTACGGGTGAGGACACCCCCTCATGCCTGTGTAAGTTTGGGTGAGGAAGGTGATTTCCTCACAGCACTGACCTGAGAAGAAAAAGTTGGAGCTGGAGGTTTGGGCTTAGCTCCCCAAGCGGGATTGGGACGACTGCGGGACCTACCTCTGCCCCAAGAATCCTTGCGGGCACTGGAAAAGGAAGATCCTCTACCCCACCCCACCCCCCCCCCCCGAAAGGACCGGTAAGAAGAGGAGTGCCGAAAGGGCCGAGTAGGCTTCTTTCTCTGAGGGAGCTTACCATCCTGACCATAAGGTCCAGCGGCTCCCCGAACAGCCGACCACCCACAAAGGGTAAATTTGTGAGGGACTTTTTGGCGGCCGCATCGGCCAACCACTGCTTCAACCACAGCGAACGGCGTAATGCTACAAGCAAAGCCGAGGTCTTGGCACCTAGCCTGACAACATCATCCATGGCAGTAACAACAAAGCCGATGAAATCCAAACAGGCTCTGACTTCCTTTGAATCCTGTGCCCGTTTGCGAGACTTAGCCTTAGCCACAAGCTGCTTAACCTTTTTCCTCGTGGCTAGGGAAACAATTGCCGTGGCACACGTAAAAGGGAACCCACCAAGGCAAAAGCATGGCAAGCCAACTGATCCATGCGTTTGTCTGCAGGGTCTCTTAAAGAAGCATTATCAGGTGATGGCATAATAGTGGCGTTGGACAGACCTGAAACGGGAGGGTCCCTCGGGAGGATGCAACCATAATTTAATCAATTCAGCAGGGAAATCATACAGACTCTACCAGGCCCTTAGGAACAGACGGCAGCTTGTTAGGCCTTTCCCACTTCTTAAGCACCATCTTAGAAAAATGCGGCTGTTCAGGAAAAACCCACCGCTGTTTCTCAGGCCGAAACAAATCAATCATCCTTCCTTCTCTTGGCCACTGTTGGAGGAACAATGTGTAAAGTGTAAAAAACAGAGGAAAGCAAGCTTTCCGTATCATCTGGGAGGAAGGAATCCTCATCCGAGGAATAACCAGAGTTGCTGTCTTCTCCGGAGAGCAACTCACCTTCTGAGAGTGGCTCATCCGCCGACTCTCCTCCGCGGAACCAAAAGAAGCATACAAATCTTCGTCTGAGTAAACCGGCTCCAAGTGCCGCTTCTTACTCTAGGCCTTTTTAGAGGCTACCAATGAGAGCTGTTTCTCAAGTCTAGCCAGCCTCTGCGCCAAATTTGATTGTATCCCCCTGCCGTCTCCCCCTTCTCTAGGGGCTAACTGCAGGAGCCGGAGAAGCTGGAGCTGGCGCAGGACTAGGGGCGGAGGCGACAGCCCTCTCTTGGTCCGTAACAATGCCTCTGGCGCAAGTGGAACAAATTGTGCTGAATCCGCCCAGGGGTTCCGTCTGTACAAGGGAAAGAGCCCGTCTTGCCCAAGTGGGGTGCCCGGGTCACTATCCCCCGATGCCTCCATCATGGTGATTTTAGAATATTCAATATTCGTGAAAGGCAAAATAGACGCTAATGTCCTAAGCCTATAGCCGATCCCCTACAACAGGGATCGGGAGAAACCACAACGCTCAACCTTCTTTCCACAATCTAAAATCAAAAAGAGAAGAGACAGTAATCAAAGCATGGCCTACACTGCCATAATATATACAGATATAGAGACATATACAGATATATTAAAAATATATTATCATTAATATATAATTTTTTCTTTTTTTATATTCCAAAACAACCTGGAGGCCACATGGAGAGAAGAATAGGGGACTCACGGTTACCGCGCCGCCACAGCACCGTCCAGATCAAGAAGCTTCTGGCCCGGGGAGCGTCACCAAAGCGACAGCTAGGTCGTGCGCTGCTTGCGTCGTGACTCCGCCCCCCTGCCAGCACTTAATTGCAGCCAAGCAGAGACTGCTTCCAAGTCGCCGCGGCCCCCACCCACCCGCGAGGAGCCTGCGGGGCACGCCGGCCCACGTGCGTCCCGTGCCCCCGAGCAAGGAGGCCTCCCCCCGGCGAGGGAACGAGGGTGGTAAGTATATGGGAGGAGAGGCAGCAGAGACCGCTCCTCGCTGTAGTGCTGCTATGGCAACGGAGCTCTCCTGCGGCTCCCCCACGCAGTAAGAAGTAAGCACAAACACAGCACACAAACATGAAAAATAAAAAATACATGTGGGAAGAAGGGAGGGGGATATATAAAAATATATATCAGGTTTTTCAGCAGGTTCACCAAATAAAACCTGCGGCTGGCCTTGTTTTAGAGAAGCCTGCAGCCCAGAGCAATATGCCCTGACAAACACCCCAGACCCCGGCGTTTCACCCTACCGTCACGGATCCCAGAAAACAGCCAAAGCTGGGCAGGCATCAGATGGGTCAGAGGAATCCATGGAAATAAGAGTCCTGCAGCAAGCTGACAGGTTAGAGGCCCCACTTTGCTGCTAAAATCCCTGAGAGAGAATTAGCGATCTTCACAGTTCCACTGCAAGAAGTAGACTGGGCTTGGTTAAGAGGCAGCTGCTATTTATAGGGGGGCCGGGAGGAGCCACACCTTTGATCTTGCAGTCCACGCCCCTCGGGGCGGAGAAGTCCCAGATGTAAATAATAAAGGACGTCCTGGAATGGATTGGAAGAAAAAACCCTCCCCTTCTTCTCTCAATAGAAGACAATGGTGCGGCATTATGCAGTAATTCCATCATGGCTGCTCCCATGAACAATAAGAGTTAGTTAGACTGGACTGGCCCTTTAATATTCCACTCCAGGCCATCACAAAATCGGATAGGAATGGGATGTCCTATAACCAAGCATAAAAGACAGAGATCCCTGTCAATATTGAATGTGCACTGCCACTATCTACCTGTATGCGGCGTCACTAACCAAAAGCACATGAAAAATCCCACACAATACAAGGTTAAATGTGAGACTGGCACTAAATATACAAACACCAGTTGCCAGGAAACATTTTATTTTAATTGCAACAGCCCCAGCACACACGTGGTAATCATCCCATAAAACAATAAAAAACACAAATGGTGAGATAAAATAACGGGGGCCCTCCGTACATGCATACACACCACGCACACACACACCCCCCACTGCTATATTGCACTCCTGTATCCAGCCGAGATATAAAGTGACTCAGTGCTCATGTGCAAGACCTGCTTTCAAAAATGGCATTGGCATCCGTTTCACATGGTGTGATGCAACAAACTCCTGCATAATGCATCTCCAAGTAATGTGCTCAGTCCTAGCGGGCTCAGGGTATAGAGTATATATGCTCCACTTCACCGTCAGGGCTCAGCCATGCCTGAGCTGAAGCTGTTAAGCATAATATCACATCTTTACTGCTGCGCCAAGACCTGACTGTCTGTGAGAGCGTTTAAAAGGGGCTGTATTGTCCACAATGCTAGCATCACCGCTCTCAAAAGGGAGAACAGTTCGCACAAAGCCGCTACTTAGCTGAGGAGGAATCGAGCCGGTGTGAAAGCGTGCAGACTCCACATGTGTTGCGCAACACTCTGGAAACTGTTCGGCCGAGACAGGGGCTAGCTGTGGGGTGACGTGCGCGTGGCTGGGCCGGCCATCCGCCGACGCGTGTTTCGCTCTGCCCACCGGAGCTTCATCAGGGTGGTGGGCGGCCCCTCCACTTCAGTCTTTTCAATGCCTGGAACCTCCCCTCTTGTATTTATCCCCCAATCAGCATACAGATTGCTGCACATCACAGTCACCATTGGACGGGGGGCGGGGGAGCTGAGCAGCAGCATCAATTACCCAGGCATCACATACTTCGAGTGGACTTCTTAGTATACATGTGGACTTCTTAGTATACATATAACTAACAGGACCCCCGCTTCAAGTCCAGCAATCTTCATTATACATTTACAGTAGGTATGCATCCTCCGAGTGCAGCAAGCTTATATCAAGGCCATTCTTCATTTTTCATGTCCTATAACCATACCCTTGTTTTAGGATAGGATATCCAAAATAAAATAACTATATCAACTTGGCCTGCAAGAGGAGCAATCCGAAAATCAGGCTTCAACTGAAGGATTCACCACTGTCAGAACGGCTCTGTGTCTTTAACAATGGTAAAGAAACGATTTTACTTCACTGTAGACTGCAACTATAATCCAGAGGCAGGGAAGAGGTTGTGGATGAAACAACTTACCCGGGTAAATCTTGTTCAGTCTGTCAGGATCCAACTGCTGCTCACAGGCTACTAACAGAGCCCGGATAAGGCGACACGAGACCAACCGGCTCAATTTTGAGTCCTCCTCAAGGGTGGCGAGTAAGGTGGGCATTAGAACTTCCTGTACCTGCAGTATCTGGAAAACAGGAGGGGGTTACTATAGTAGAAACACCCAAGTGGCTTTATTACTAACTCCCAGCCTACCCCGCTATATCTATAGTCATAATGGTTGCTGGGGAAGGCAGCAACCCTAGCCTAAGCGGTCATGGAAGTACAACAGCCATGACTAGCCATCCAAATCCTGGACCTATCATTGAGGAATCTGCATGACTGAACAATGAAGGTTATCTGCTGTTTTCTTAAATGTAGTAATACAACACAATTAATACTCCTGATCCCTGTTTAAAGTACACACTGAGCTATCAGCCTATCAGGGGATGCCATGTCTGGCCAGATAGTGACAGCCATGAGCAGGGACAGCTAAGGTATCAAGACACCCGAGCCAAGCCCCGAGTACCCCTGGTGGTCTGGTGGTCACCTACCATCCTCAGCGGGAGAGCCAACCAAAAAAAAAAAATAATCATGAAATAACTGTAGCGTTAGAGATGTTAGGGATGTTTTTCCAACCCCCCCCCCCCTTTCCTGTTCTTCATGCAACCAAATAACTGAAGCAAATCAATGTCAAAAGTGCCCTGAAGCCCCAACACTAGAGAACAGCACCTCATCCTGCTTACAAAACAGGTGCAAAAGCTGCGGGCACATTTACAATACTGAGTGTGTACATCTATCCCTGCAGGTACACTGAATTAAAGCATACCAAAACCCACATTTCTAACTAGCACCCCCTGAATTGCTCCACACAAACAGTAACCTTTGCCTATTTTTACTGCTCCTGCTTCCCTCTAATCCCAGATAATGGTGCTTGTTTTAGCTTTAAAGCTCCGCCTCCTCCATTCATTGCCACACTTATGCAATAACTAATCACCTGCAATCCTGCAGAAAGGGAGAGCAAAAAATAAGGTGTTCCAGGGCGATTTGATAAGAACAGAGTAAGTATTTCAGTGGGTTTTAGTCCGCTTTAAGGGAGCATTTTCCTGCAGGTCTTCCAATGTGTCATTCAAAAGGCAGAGACTTATTACGCACATGACCACAAGGAAGACCTGAAGAGGAATGTGCTGATGGCGAATTTCAAAATAGAGAAGAAAAGGAAAAAATGGGAAATGCTAAATGCTAAAATGGTATGCTAAAAAAACAGCCCCTCTTTAATATGTAACAGCCGTGCATCACACTGCTAGAAGAAAGAACCAGGCACTTGCCTCTTCTGGGATCCTTCTATGGCAGCTGTGAAGCAGCCTATCTGCTTGCACGGCCAGCACCAGCAATGCCCATAGGCTGCTCGGGGTCACGTGGGATGCGTAACCTGAAAAAGGTGATTGTCCTCGACAGCCAGTTCTTTGTCTTAGTGGTGTGATGCACAGTGGGGCAGCCCAACCCGGATTATATTAAAGAGAGACTACAATCAATTTTGACATTGGTTCCAATTTTATGCAAGCTTTATGTCACAATATAAATAAGTGGGTCTATCATTCTCTAAGAATGTGAAATCTTTTCCAACAAAGAACAGATAAGATATTAACGTGTCGTCTTCAAGCCTCAGAAACTTGCATTTTATTGACAGGACAGTGGTAAATAACTCGATCCAGCTGACCCGTTTCCTTAACTTTCATGCTTTTTAGCTGGTTTTGGATTATTTCTCGCAGTATGTGTATAAAATGTTTTTTTTCTGTTGCCTTCTTCATGTCAGACGAGGAGGACTAAGTGTTCCTAAAAGCTCACCCTAAAATATACTGAAAGGGATTGTCCAAGCGTAAAGGGAGGAATATTGCGATTTTGTGCAACATTAAAAATCCATATAAAAACATCATCTAATGCGCTGAGGGGTCACTTATACACCCAAATTGAAAAGCATTTGCCTCATGGTAGGAATGAAATCCAGGGGTTGATGGGTTTGAGTGTTTTAGGGGGTGACAGAACCTGCCCCCCCACACATTGTCTTCCTTCCAATAAAAGAAACAGGCCTGGCTGGATATTTCTTGATGCCAGGTGTATAAATGATCCCTCCTCCCGCCAGCCAGCATATTTATATGGATTTTTATCATTGGGCTATTTTTTTCGTGTTCCTTTAGAAAACAAACATCAAAGCTATGCTCACTTTCCATACCCACAGCTGACTGCTTCTATCCCCAGCGCCTGGAAACTCACACAATTGCTTAATACAGTCAAGTGCTGACAGCCCCTCCTGCTGTCAGTTACATTCATGTGTCCATGCCTGCTCTATTCACTGCAATAGAGGGGGTGTGTCTAGGCCACAACCCTTCCATTGCACTGAATGGAACAGGAGTGGCCGCATCACAGGCACACGAAGGTTAAGTCATGGGCCAACGATGCTGGACTGGGTGCGCCAGAATAAGAGTGGTCAGCTACAGGCAATGCAAGGAAAGTATTGCATTGTTGTTTAAGCCTGGACAATCCTTTTAGGTTGGCCCACAGAAGATATCTCCTTATTTCTTCACTTTCCGTGGACCCCAGAATGATGAATCAGTCTGAAACATGCCTAGAAGCTATTGTGTCACGTTACAGTACCTCTTGCCGGGACAAAACCTCACTCTGAAAGAGGACCCAGAGGCAGGAGGCAGCAATGGTGCGGATGGCAGCGGCTGTCCTCCCAGCATGCCACTTCAAGTTGGGAACTAGAATATCCTTTATAAGGGTTTCTGAATAAACATGGAACTGCCTGGAAGGGAAAAAGAGAACAAGATAGATTTCCACTAGGCAAAATGCTGCTGCATCATGGGGGAATATACAGGCACTCAATCCTCCTAATAGTCACCATTTATTTTAATTAATTTAAATTAGGCCTAGTAAATTTGCATAAATGCCCATGTCTGTAAACATCAAATCAGCAGATTCACCTCTAGCTGTGATCCTCATTCCACCTTGGAGACAGTGTCACACTTAGAACTGTTTTCTAAAGGATTTTTGCCATCCCAGGTTCCATTCCTTCTGTGTGGGGGATCCCGAGTTGGGATGTGCTGCTGTGTATATCCCCCTAGATTGCCGTTAAACTCCTCTTATATTTTCTCAGAGCAGCAAGCAAAGCTGACTGGAGAGCGTACCCCAGACTGTACCCCCTGCTGCCCAGCACATACCCCCGACAGGCTTTTCTGAATGGATGGGTGCACAGAGAAAGAGCTAAGCGGCGATGTGGCGCAGTGTGTGAATTTGCCATGGGATCAGCTGAAAGAAGAGTTTTCCCGTGGTTTGACCGATCAGGGCCTTTGATGTCGGGATGCCACTCAGAGGTAGACCACAGGACCTAAAGTATTTTGGGCTCTAGGCGGGTGGTTGCTCCTGCTTAAAGCGATTGATTACCCATATAACAAAACGAAAGGGCACTCAATTTCTGTTAATTTTTAAACAGTTGGAGAGAATATATGTGTCAGACTCATGTCCCCACCATCAGTCACAGGAGTGCTGCCACTCCCTCTCTATTCTTTGCAATGGAGGGGGGGTGCTGAGAACTGACAAACTCATTCATTGTAGTAAATTCAGAAGGAGCAATAATGATTGTGCATTAGAAGATGCTGTTTATTTTCAGAGGGTCAGCTGTCATTCATGTATTCTACTCCACAGAAGGCTCTATGGGATATAATGTTTGCCAGTAGGGGGCACTTGAAGATAAATAATAATCGAAGCACAACTCTGTACATAATAAAGTAATACTTACAAACATGACATTTTATTTGCTGGGCACTTTGGGTATATGGGTATCCTCAGTAGGGGTTATAGCTTATTTTATTTATGGAATGGTGGGCATGGTTGATGGCAGCCTAGTTATATTACTCATCATATGTGAGGACCATCATTTCACTTGTTGGTTGTGTAAATGATCTTTTTTTTTTTTTAATTGTTTGTTATGGTGTGTGTGTGACCATTGCGGCATGCTTTGCTAACCATGGAGTAATCTTTTGCCTGGTTGCTCATGAAGCCTTTTTAGGTTGGTCTAAGCTGAATTTCGGTTCTTTTTAACATTCCTATTAGAAATGACCCTTAATTTAAAGGTCCCAAAGCCAGAGTTAGGCATCTATGTCAGTATAAAACAGCTGCACACTCCTACTGGAGGAAGTACAGCTGCTGCATGTGTGTACAACTTTTTCCTGTCCCCCATCATATGGAGCTCCGCTAGTAAAAGGCAAGTATCTTCCAAATGCAAATGTTATGGATGCTGTAGGTATCTTCAGCAGCATTTCTGTGGAAGTAAATATTACATGAGCAGCACCATTTGATGAAGTGCTCTCAAGCCCACGGCCATTGAGTGGCATCCTTGTGCCGTCTATAGCACATCAATTAAATGCCATTTCTGTGTAGGACTTGGAAGAACAATACGCCTTTCAAGCATTCCTGTCTGCAATATCGTATGATGAGCTCCCAAAATTCTATGAATGGGGCCTTATTGTTTCATACTGGGAGGCGAGCTCTACAAACCCTTTCGAGTTGACTGTTTCGTTGGGTTTCAGAAGCAGCTTTGACAACATGGTGAAAACTTTCAGACGCATCTGAGGCTCCTTCGTTGGTTGAAGGCAAGTCTTCAAAACCGGCAGGAACAGATCCAGATTCTCTCCAATGACTGGACCTGGGAAGGGGAGAGATCACGGATATCATTAGAATGGCCAGAAACATGCCACAGTTATAAGGAGTCATATTCTGTACCATGGTGGTTATGGTTATTTGAGACAACTAAAATACAATTCTGTGATATACTCACCTGTAGAATTGATATTATAAGTATACAGTACGTCCTGCTCCAGACAGATTACTTACACTTGGGTTATCCTCCGCCAGTTGGCGCTGCCCTGCAGAGACATGCAAAACAGGCTCCTCCCGGCCCCTCAAATACACAGGGACCTCCCACAAATCCCCAGCATTGAAAAGCAGTGAACAAGAAGCCGGGAGAATTTAACCACCAAAACTGGTAACTATAACAATGATAACAATCACCATACAGGGGATCCAGAATAATGCAAAAACCAGGGTGGGGTGGAGAAGGACGTACTGTATACTTATAATATCAATTCTACAGGTGAGTATTTCACAGAATTGTATTATTCTTAGTATACAGTACGTCCTGCTCCAGATAGATTACTTACACTTGGGACATCCAATAGCAGTGTCCATAAAGTAGGGTGGGATCCCCAACAAAAAAGGCAACAGCAGACAGTTTAAACCACTGCCGCCTGCAAAACCTTGCGGCCAAGACAGCATGAGCTGAGGCCCTAACATCAACCTTGTAAAACCTTGAAAAGGTATGAACAGAAGACCAAGTAGCGGCCTAGCAAACTAGTTCAACAGAAGCCTGGTGCTGGAAGGCCCAACAGGCACCAACAGCACGAGTAGAATGAACAGTAAGGCGAAAGGGAAGATTCTTCCCCTTAGTGGAATAGGCCTGAATCACAGCCCGATGAATCCATTCGCTAATAGTAGACTTGGCAGGAGCCAAAACCCTTCCTAGGACCAGAAGGGACCCTCCCATCCAAGTACTGACCAGGCCCAACCCTGCATAACCCCAGAGATCAAACGAGATCAGGCGCATTCAGGATGGAGTGGCCGTAGGCCCAAAAAGAGCATCAGTTTTCCTGAAGGACGCAGTGACTACCAAGGAATACTACCAACACTTGTCCAAGGAATGCAGAAACCTTTTCCTCAGCGTTGCTAGGAATAGGGCACAATGAAGGAAGAACAATATCTTGATTCAATGAAAAGCAGACACCACCTTAGGCAGAAAGTCCAGCTTAAAGCGGAACGCCACCTTATCCTGGTGTGTCTCAAAGTATGGGGCTAGATAGACAGAGCCGCCAGCTCAGACACACGTCTGACCGAAGTAATAGCCACCACCAGAAAGACAACCTTGAGGGTAAGTACAGCCAGAGCAGCATCCTGAATAGGTCCAAAGGGAGCACCCTGCAAGGCAGACAAAACCAAGTTCAAATCCCAAACAGGGACCATAGGTTTACGTGGAGGACGCATATGAGTAACCCCCTGAAAGAAAGTCTTAACCAAAGAATGCTGAGCAAAAGACTTCTAAAAGAAGACGGACAGGGCAGAAACCTGACCCTTCAGAGTACTGAGTTGGAGACCCGACTCCAACCCATGCTGTAAAAACTCCAGAACCCTGGGGACAGAGAACACCCGACAGGGAAGAGACCTAGACTCACACCAATCAATATAGGTCCGCCATACCCTATAATAGATGGAAGAAGAAGTTTGCTCCTAGTCTTCCCATAGTCTCAATCACGAGGCAGATAAGCCTGTCTCCATCAAGATGGATGTTTCAGCAGCCTGGCCGTCAAGCCAGAGTCTGTAGATTGGGATGGCGTAAGGGGCTCAGAGTGAACAGATCTGGCACTCCTGGCAGAACGTACTGATCTACTGCCATCTGTACCACGTCTGCGAACCACACTCTTCTTGGCCACCCGGGGGCCACCAGAATCACTGGCACCCCTTCCAGAGCAATCTTGCGCATGACCCTGCCTAGCAGGGGGAATGGAGAAAAGACATACAGAACAGAATGTCCTGCCATGACATTACTAAGGCATCCGTGATCACGGCCAGAGGATCCTGGGACAGGGAAACAAGGGCCCGGAGCTTGTGATTGTGACGGGACACAAACAGATCCACAACTGGGATTGGAACACCCTGTTGCAGAGGGACCCCCCCGGAATGTTGCAGAGGGATTGGAACACCCTGTTGCAGAGGGACCCCCCCCCCCCCCGGAATGTATACCGCTGATAAGCAGGGAACATTGTCCTCCACCCAGATCAGGATCAGAGACACTTCCTGAAGGACCCTCCTGCTCCGGGTCCCTCCCTGATGATTGATGTAGGCCACTGCCGTCAGATAGACCTAGCGCCCCTGAACGGGCAGGCCCTGAAGAGGAGTAGTCAAGCGAGTTAGAACTAACCTGAACGCTCACTGTTTCAAACATTGATAGGTGTATGGACCTCCTAAGGGCCCCACCTCCCCTGAAACCGCAGGGACTTCCAGAACCCCCCCCCCCCCCAACCTGATAGACTGGCATCCATGGTGACCGTCTCCCAGGAAGGGGCAAGAAAGGAACTGCCCCCAAACAGGTTCCTTGAGTTCATCCACTACAAGAGGGACCTCCTCACCAGGGGGGAAGGCACACAGACCCTGTCCAGGGATGCTGGGTCCTTGTCCCATACAAACAATAGGAGAAGTTGCAGAAAGCCCCAAGGGGGACTGAGCATAAGGGACCTCTTCGGAGCACGCCACCAACAGGCCCACCAGCTGCATCCCCTGCCTGGTGGATGGACGGGGACAGCTATGAGGGACCGAGGCCTTGCAACCAGATTGTCCACTATCTGCTGAGGAAGGAAGATCCTTGCCTGAACTGTATCCAGATTCATTCCTAGGAATGGAGTTACCAATGAAGGGGACAATGAGGACTTGAGGTGTTTGATCACCCATCCAAATGACTCCCAAATGGACACCACCAGCTGAGTATCCAACTTAGCCTGACGTAGAGACTGGGAAGTGATGAGGACGTCCAGGTAGGTCAGCACGCGGACGCCCCTTGGTCTCAGAGACATCACCCCCGTCAGCACCTTGGTGAGCGCTCTGGGAGCTGAAGAGAGGCCAGATGACAAGGCCACAAATTGGCAGTGTTGGTCTTCCCACGCTAATCTGAAGAACCTTGGTGTCCTGAAGACACAGGGATGTGAAATTAGCATTTCTGATCTCCACAGACGGCAAGAAGCCCCTGGGGCACAAGGAGCTGATGGGCGAGCGCAGAGTTACCATGCAGAAACCGCCTGTACTTGACGAATTGCTGAAGATCTGTGAATCCAGAATGGGCCAGACTGACCCATCCTTTTGGGGAACTGTGGAAAGGTTGGTGTAGTGTCCCTTGCCTGTCTGTTAAGGGCAATCTGCAAGTGACCCCCAGACCTCCCGCCTTGCAAGGCCTGCACCAACACCTGAGCAGAGGCAGGGACCAGGAGTACCCGGGACCTGATAATCTTGGGGGAGGCCGCACAGCAAACTATCTTGTAGCCGGAGGACACTACCTCCTGAATCCACCAGTCTGAGGCGTGATGCCTCCTGACATGAGCAAGTTGCCGCAGCCGTCCCCTCACCCAGACGGGCGAGGGCGCCCCATCATGCTTGAGGGGACTTGGGAGAAGATTTGGGCTTAGCCCCCCCTGGAGGAGCCAGGGCGTAGTCTGCTGCTCCTGGGGCAGGAATCTGCGCGAGCCCCCGCGAAGGACACTCCTGGTTCCTGTTTAACACCATGGCAGGGGGTAGAAGGGGGGCCCTGGCCCTGAAGAGGGCAAGACAGCCGCCTGCTGCTGCGGGCTTACCTCTCTTACCAAACAGGTCTAGACGGGCCCCAAACAGGCGACGCCCCTTAAAAGGAAGCCCAGTAAGGGCCTTCTTTGCAGCATCATCAGCACCCCACTGTCACAGCCAGACCAAGCGACATATAGCCACCACAAGGGCAGAAGTTCTTGCACACATTCTAATGGTGTCATCAATACTAATAGGATACATTTTACAAACACATCACAACTGGAGAATGCATTAAACACATCCCAAGGGAGATCATCAGGGGCACGATCAAGCATTTTTCTGATGAGGGTTCTAGTGGCCACAGCAGTAATGGCAGAGGCACAGACCGGGCGCAGCTCCGTCCCCGCACATGCAAAGGCGTGGGAGGCCAGCAGGTCAATGCACCGGTCCTCAGCATCCTGAAGGGTAGTATAAGCAGGGGGCTGCAAGAAAGGGGGGTTAGATAGCCCTATGATCGGGGCATCCACCTCGGGGGGGGGGATGACCAACATTTAACCACCTCAGGGGGAAAAGGATACTTCCTATCCCAATCCCCTGGGACCCCGGGAAGTTTACAGGAGCACTCCCATTCCTTGAGCACAAGGGTATGGAAATGTGTCTGCTCTAGAAATTCGTGAATACTATAGTAGTAATTTTTGTGTGTGCGGCAGATTCAGAGGGGATATGGGACAAGTCTAGGGTCCCGTTATTTTCAATGTATTGTGCTCTTTCCCTTCTGCCAGCACCCCTTCATCAGGTTGTGCACACCCCAAACATGCTGTTTTTCATTCTCTAGAAATTCCAGACGTGATGTTGCTGTATGGAAACGCTCCCCTCTTTGCCTGGGAGCCTCACCAGGGAGAGAGATAGACAGAACCTCAAAGATCTGGATCAATAATCTGTCAGTGTCATCCTGGGCCCAGGGGTCAGGGTCAGAGTCTTCATGACCCTTCGGTCTCTCATCAGATGAGCCTGAGTCAGAAAAGAGCTCTCCTTCATCAGAAGGGGTATAGCCACAGATTCATAAACTCCTCAGATCCCATAGGGAAAAAAGTAACATTAGGCGTCAAGTGCCGCTTCTTACCAGGGACCTTACTCGCTAAAGACCTCGCAATAATCTGTTCAGCCGTAGGCAGTCTATGAGACACATCAGGCTGAGAATCCCCACTTGTGTGCGACTCAGCAGGAGTGAGATTTAAGCCTGGGGAAGTAGGTGAAGTGAAGCGAGGCGCAGCCACTGGCAGGCCAGAATGCAAGGCCAGCGCTCGCTCAGCACAGGGTACGCAGACCCGTGCCCTGTTAGCGTCAGCATGGGGTTGTCCACACGCCATGCACAGCTGGTCTTGTCCCAAGGAGACCCCGGTCACATTATTCTGAGATGCCTCCATATGGTGATTTTAAGGCACAATATGCCAGTAGGGATTGACGCTATAAAGCAACCCTGGATGCCCCAATGACCCGCTAGGGAAGTGGGAGTAATTTTACAAGGCCCGACTATCAATTACAACGGGCCGGGAGAAGCCAATGGATTCGCCCGTCTGAAAGACACAATGAGAAGAAAGGGTGTCAGGACAGAAAAACACTACAATGAGTATAAAGCCGCCCGCGAGGGCACTTACGGACCACTGTAAGTAAGAACGTCACACGCGCGCGCGACCTGACAACATGGCGCCGAGTACCTCGAAGGGCGGGCCAGAGGCGAAGCGCGCCAATCCAGGTCCCGCCCCCCTGATGGGCGCAAAGCCCAACAAGTAGCCAATGAGGACGCAGAAGCGTCTGAGGTAATGTCGCCGCCCGGCGCGGAACATCCAAATGAAGTAAAAATGGCGCGCGGCGGCGGCAGTTGCCAGAGTAAAAAGACAAGTCAGAGCAGCGGCTGACACCACATATAAAGTCAAAAGACATTGCAAAAAGCCATAAGCACGTAATCACGATACACTGACACCCACACCCCCCCCCTTTCTTTCCCCCCGAAGGCTACAGGGAGAATGAGGGAGGATGGCGGCCCTTTGTACAGGGCCCACCGCTACCGGGGCAATAATGCGGGAGGGGCATCCCATAGGAGGCTCACCATCAGCCTAAACCGCCTACCCTTTGGTGGGGGACTGCGGTGGAGCAGAACGTCACACGCGCGCGCGACCTGACAACATGGCGCCAAGTACCTCGAAGGGTGGGCCGTGACGCGAAGCGCGCCAAGCCAGGTCCCGCCCCCCTGATGGGCGCAAAGCCCAACAAGTAGCCAATGAGGACGCAGAAGCGTCTGAGGTAATGTCGCCGCCCGGCGCGGAACATCCAAATGAAGTAAAAATGGCGCGCGGCGGCGGCAGTTGCCAGAGTAAAAAGACAAGTCAGAGCAGCGGCTGACACCACATATAAAGTCAAAAGACATTGCAAAAAGCCATAAGCATGTAATCACGATACACTGACACCCACACCCCCCCCCTTTCTTTCCCCCCCGAAGGCTACAGGGAGAATGAGGGAGGATGGCGGCCCTTTGTACAGGGCCCACCGCTACCGGGGCAATAATGCGGGAGGGGCATCCCATAGGAGGCTCACCATCAGCCTAAACCGCCTACCCTTTGGTGGGGGACTGCGGTGGAGCAGCGCTCCATAAGCACACATGGTGCTGCCTACCTTCACCCGACCAGCACAGCCCAGGCTGGGAGGCACATCATCACTAAGGATGGGTGGGAATAGTCCAACAGGGCCGCAGGCTAATAGCCCCGCTCACCTGCGAGAGAGTGATACCTCATGTCTTCGCAGTCAGCACTGCAGAGAAATCTGGGGATTTGTGGGAGGTCCCCGGGTATTTGAGGGGCCGGGAGGAGCCTGTTTTGCATGTCTCTGCAGTGCAGCGCCATCTGGCGGAGGATAACCCAAGTGTAAGTAATCTATCTGGAGCAGGACGTACTGTATACTAAGAATATATATTTTGTGAGATATTGGTCAGTGCTCATCTGTACTGCAGAGGGGCTTGGGGCTTATACTGGAATTGCTCATTACACCCTATAGGAACCATGCCCCTTTCGTCTAGGGCCACCATAATCCAGACCCATTTTCCCTATAGACATCATATTCCCAAGCCCCTTCTCTCTATGGCTAGCATGTTCTAAGCCCCTTCTCTCTATAGTAAGCATGTTCTAAGCCCCTTCTTTCTATGGCTAGCAAATTTAAATGTCCCAAAAAGTTTAAATTCACAAAAAGTTATAATTAATGACTTCTCTATTGCAAGAATAAAGACCAATGCATGCAGTGCCTCACGTAACCGCAAAACGAACACGTTAAAGTGGACCAACACCCAGGATTTTGACTATTCTGGGTTTTGGTCCACTTTGGCGGGGCGCCCCGAAAAACTCACCTCTCCTCGCTCCCACGTGACCGCCGCTGCCAATCCCCGCCGACGGACAAGAGAGGGCACCCGCCGCCGCCGCCTCCCGCATGTCACTCTTACAGGGCGCGCGCCCGCGCCGGCCATTCACAAACGGCCGGCGCGAGTGCGCGTCCTGCTAGAGGGACGCGCGGGAGGCAGTGGCGGGCGCCGCTGGATCGTGGATAAGGTAGGGATTTAGGGGTTTCAGGGGGGTGCCCCGCAGTCAGGGGTCTGATCGGTCCGGGAATCTTATAGATTCCCGGGCCGATCATGGGAGGGTGTTGGTCCACTGTAAGTGACCGTGAAGAAGCGTGCTTTTCATTTGCTTCACTATATGGCACGCAACGCACAATTAGAAGCGGCAATACTTATACTTTGCATAGTGTTGTGTTCTGCTGTTACAGGGAACCCATGGATAACCTAGCCTCTCACTGGTAAGGGATTAAGTAAATATGTTTTTTGCAGGACTAGAGACACTTGTATAAGTGAAGGGAATGGAGGATCAATAGTTCAAGAATGAAGCTGTACCATTGGAAAAACTGCTGTCATTCAGCAAAAGGCTATAAAAACTTGTAAACTTCGATTGTTAGCTTAAACCGGATTCACCATGATTTATTGAAAAGCCCAAACCCTTATAAAACGATTCCCCAGCATCTAAAATTAATATATTTTACGTTTTTAGTCACTTATATTTTATTCTTTCCCCCAGTGGGCTGCAACCCAGTTCAGGACTTTAGGATAAGGGCGCCGCCATCTTGACTGAGAAGCATCACACTTACTGAGGAGAGGAGAGTGGGATAAAGTACAGGGGGCAGGGTTATAGCTGTGCTTTGCTCAGACAGAGCAGAGCTGGGGTCAGTAAAAGGTCAGCAATCCCAGAATGCCGAGCAGCACAATCAGAAGGCACTTCCTGTTTGCAGGCTGCCTGATGTTACATGAGCCGCCATCTTGGATGTTTAAAGGCTCATAACATGCAGTAGATGCAGGTAGGAGGATATTTAATGTGAGCAATCTGTATGTACAGGGTGTGGGAAACATATAAGACAGACTCTTATTCAGGGCGAAGGTCCGCTTTAAACTTTAAACATGACTATGGGATTCTACTGGGGAAATCATGTTTTATAATAAAGGCCCCTTTCTGGATCCTCCCACTGCCCTATCTTCAGCAGAAGATCAGCACACAGAAAGGAGAAGGCAGCTTCTGCCCAACTACCTCTCTCTGCTAGAAGTAATGACATGTATGTTGCCTTTCTTTCCTTCAAGGAATGTATAAAATACATTCACATATTAATACAGAGGAATCGGAGTCGGGGAGTCGGAGTCGGAAGTACAAAAAACTGAGGAGTCGGAACATTTATCTACCGACTCCACAGCCCTGGTTCTAAGCCCCTTCTCTCTATGGCTAGCATGTTCTAAGCCCCTTCTCTCTATGGCTAGCATGTTCTAAGCCCCTTCTCTCTATGGCTAGCATGTGCTAAGCCCCTTCTCTCTATGGCTAGCATGTGCTAAGCCCCTTCTCTCTATGGCTAGCATGTGCTAAGCCCCTTCTCTCTATGGCTAGCATGTGCTAAGCCCCTTCTCTCTATGGCTAGCATGTTCTAAGCCCCTTCTCTCTATGGCTAGCATGTGCTAAGCCCCTTCTCTCTATGGCTAGCATGTTCTAAGCCCCTTCTCTCTATGGCTAGCATGTGCTAAGCCCCTTCTCTCTATGGCTAGCATGTTCTAAGCCCCTTCTCTCTATGGCTAGCATGTGCTAAGCCCCTTCTCTCTATGGCTAGCATGTTCTAAGCCCCTTCTCTCTATGGCTAGCATGTTCTAAGCCCCTTCTCTCTATTGCTAGCATGTTCTAAGCCCCTTCTCTCTATTGCTAGCATGTTCTAAGCCCCTTCTCTCTATGGCTAGCATGTGCTAAGCCCCTTCTCTCTATGGCTAGCATGTTCTAAGCCCCTTCTCTCTATGGCTAGCATGTTCTAAGCCCCTTCTCTCTATGGCTAGCATGTTCTAAGCCCCTTCTCTCTATGGCTAGCATGTTCTAAGCCCCTTCTCTCTATGGCTAGCATGTTCTAAGCCCCTTCTCTCTATGGCTAGCATGTTCTAAGCCCCTTCTCTCTATGGCTAGCATGTTCTAAGCCCCTTCTCTCTATGGCTAGCATGTGCTAAGCCCCTTCTCTCTATGGCTAGCATGTTCTAAGCCCCTTCTCTCTATGGCTAGCATGTTCTAAGCCCCTTCTCTCTATGGCTAGCATGTTCTAAGCCCCTTCTCTCTATGGCTAGCATGTTCTAAGCCCCTTCTCTCTATGGCTAGCATGTTCTAAGCCCCCTCTCTCAATGGCTAGCATGTTCTAAGCCCCCTGTCTCTATGGCTAGCATGTTCTAAGCCACTTCTCTCTATGGCTAGCATGTTCTAAGCCCCTTCTCTCTATGGCTAGCATGTGCTAAGCCCCTTCTCTCTATGGCTAGCATGTTCTAAGCCCCTTCTCTCTATGGCTAGCATGTTCTAAGCCCCTTCTCTCTATGGCTAGCATGTTCTAAGCCCCTTCTATCTATGGGTAACATGTTTTAAGCCCCTTTCTTTCTATGGATACAATGATCCAAGCCGCTTCCCCCTATGGGCACCATGATTCAAGCCCCCTGCCCTATAGGCACCATAAGCTAAGCCCCTTCCCCTGATGGGCTTCATGTTCTACGCCCCTTCCCTCTTTGGGCACCATGATCTAAGCACCTTTCATCTATAGTCTATATATATTCACACAGCCAGACATCTAAATTTGGGATGCCCTAAAGGAGGCCCAGCTAGGCATCTCTTATTAGTATCTATCTAGTATTCTCTGTTATTAGCATCTATTTCCAAATGCATTGTAAATCCTGTCAAACAAAAGGATATATCTGGGGTGGTTGCTGTATGTTAATTGATAATAGCCTTTGCCCAAGTTACAACATTATTGGTCAGCCATATTATTCTAGGTGCACCAGCCTTGTTTAGAAGAAACAAATGTATTTTGTACCACAGAGCACAGTGGTGATCATCTGGTCCCAGCTTGAGTTATCAGAGACCACAATTAAAGAATAACTCAACAGCCTCGACTTATTCACTGCTTACACATGGTCACCTTGAGAGTACGTGTGAGAAAAGCCAGTTATAAGACCTGGAACATATTCGGGTCTCTAATTACTGATGCACATAGAGCAGCACTATATCCCTGTCAGTCAGCACTGTTTTAGTAATGACATCCCCTATATTTCGAATACATGTAGTGTAGATATGTAGTCAACACCTACAGTATGTATATAGTAGTATTCTTTGTGTGCCAGTTAGTTTTTTTACCTCTCTTGACCTTTTGCTAAAAAGAATAACTTGCAGGTATACAATGTATAGCGAGAAGCCAGGAGTGATGAGTGTGCATGAGAGTATGCTTTGTCTGCTGTTTAGTGGCCTCAGTTTTTCAACTTTTACCCTTACCTTAGTCCAATACAGAAAACTTTAATGGCATAGGTGAACTTCTGCCCCTTAAACAAGGAACAGACAGTGATGGGGCGTTGGGACATGAGAGGAATTCATCATCATCTTGTGGGAAGCTGTTCCTGCATAGCATAGCGGGAGGACAGGTATCTGCCCCGGGGCAGAAAACAGCAGGCATTCCTGAGACACCTTGTACATAATAGGAGGCAGCATGGTACAAAGACCATATTGTAAGAGAAATACATCATTCACTGCATAGGAGGAACTAAAATGTGCCATCTAACTCACCGGGTGCATTTTTAAACTTCTACAGTGCCCCCCCCCCCCCCCCATGTGATCTTTTCACCGTGCAATTGTGCTTATTATTTTGTAGGTTAATGAAAAGCCCCTTATTTGGGATGCTAAATTGAGGACATGTTTGGTCAGTGTATCTGATGCTGGTTTCACTGCGCTTCCTGCTGCACTGAGGATCGTGGGCAAACCATATTTTTACTGTACAGAGGAAGTCAGCTGACACCTATGTACTGCCAAGGCACACTAGGAAGCTGGGCACAGAAGCGCTGATGGTGGTAGGGATCATAGATGTGAATTCCTGTGATGGGAATGTGACCAGATTCCTAGTTTTGGGCCACCTAGTGATTCTTCAAATGGACACATAATCGTCTGAAAGACTAGGTCCGCCCGGTCTTCAACCAAAGAGGCATGGTGATTGGGATGTCCCATTTTGCACCCCCCCCCCCCCAGCAGCCCCAATAACTTCCACTTTCTCATTACTTCATAAATCTGATGTTCCACGACAGCCAATCAGGTTTGTGGGGCTGGCAGGCAGCCAGCGGAGCGACCGATAGGCTGTTGGCAGTCATGTGAATGGTGAGGGATGTAAGCAAAGACAGAAGTGGCAAGTTTGAGGGAACCAGGGGAGAGGGGGGTGGATTGGAAGCAGCGCATCTTCCCAAATCAGGTTTCAAATAGAGTTCCGGTTTATGGATATATTTTTCCTGGCTTGTTTTACAAATATATTTATTGACTGGAATAAAGCTTTAAAGCATAAGTAAGGTGTAAAAATCCTCACCTGGTGGCTCACATATACTTGCAAACTATTGACTCATGTGGGTGTACTTTTAATCTTCAGCCAAACTAGGCATCTCAAGTTGGAATGCCCTGGTGGTGGGGACATTTAGTAATTTTGACAGGATGGAAGCTTTAAAGCAGATCTGAACCCTCCCCTGAACTTTGCACCAAGAAGGGGCTTGGTCCACAGGGACACTAAACAAGTCTAACCTACCACCCCCCCCCCCCACCCCATCAGTGAGACCTGCCTTAAAGTGATTCAGAAGCCAAAGAAAAATAAAATATTACTTATCCATTATCCCCCGCAGCTGATCAATGCTAGGCCTGACATGCCCTCTTCATTGCAGTAAATTGAGAGGGCGTGACCAGGCCAGGAGTGTGGGGGCTGCGACACGGGCTTGGATCCAGCAGTCAGGCGAGTTGCTGATCCTAACAAAACACCAACTGTCATGGCAGGAGAAAGAGCTGCACACATACACAGGAGCAATGTTCCCTACACTCTCCCCCAAAATGTAAGCACCCCAGTTTGCCATAAATCTTACTGTTGCATGCGCATCCCCTCGCACTAAGCCTATATGGATGGCTGATGCCATGACCGAAGGGATGCTTGCAGCTTCCATTCATTCTGCGCTCTAAACCATGCAATGGAGGAGACCCCATGTATCAGGGGGTCTCAAACAGCAAAATATCCCACATCAAGGGGGGGGGGGGGGCTGGATAGGAGCAAAACCCAGAATAGTATATGCCCAGGTTTTTTTTATTTTTACCTTTTTTTTGTAAATGCCACCCCATCCCTGTACATTTTCACCCACTTCTCCCTTGACCTACTGGTTTGAGCAACCATCACCAGTCAAGTGACACAGCTTTCTCGAATTGGGAGGGTGGGAACAAGTAAACATAATGGTCAGGTTATGGGAAAATGAATTTGAACTACCGTGTGGTTGGTGTGGGCAGTAAAATATATCACAAAGCTTACCCGACTCAGACACCAGCACCTCATATAGGGCCCGCTCTATGGAGAAACCAGTCCAGTGATCAGGACTATGTGCTGCCCACTGCATCAGCTGCGTCATGTGCCGCCTGTACAGCTCCAGGGCTCCATCTAACCCTTGTACCTCCGCCAAGGCCGACATCTCACTCTGAACCTGTGGAAGGCATAACACGGAGATTAAAGTGAGCAATATATGGCCACACCCATACAGACATCACTTAGAACACACTAGTTAAAGGAAGAAGCATCGTCATGGGCCGCACTTTCTTGGTTTGACCTGTGGCCCTTGGTTACAAGTAAAAGAAAGCAGAATTCGGGGCAAAATATAAAAGCCATGTTGTCCCTGCAGATAGACAGAGTAATAAAGATATTTTGTTGTGATAAAAAAATACCATTTTGTGATTACTCACCTGTAAAATGGGTATTATAAGTATGTCTGACACCCTGCTTCGGATATATTAATTACACGTGGGTTATGGTCCAGTAGAGGGCGACCTTCTGCAGAGATGACTAGAAAAAGAAGCCCCTCCCGGTCCATAAATACCTGGGACCTCCCACACATTCCCCAGTATAAGAAAGCAATAAGGGGACCATATAGAGGATCCAAGATACAACTCAGGGTGGGACGAAGCAGGGTGTGAGACATACTTATAATACCCATTTTACAGTGGGGTAATCACAAAATGGTATTATTCCAAGTATGTCTCACACCCTGCTTCAGAAATATTAATTACATGTGGGACATCCAATAGCAGTGTCCAAAAAGGGTGGGGATCCCAACAGGCAATAGTGCACAAATTAAACCACTGCAGCTTGCGGACCTTTGCGGCCAAAAACAGCATCCGTTGAGGCCCGCACATCAACCTTATAAAACTTGGAAAAAGAATGAACAGAAGACCAAGTAGCAGCCTTACAAACTTGTTCAACAGAGGCCCGGTGCTGAAACGCCCAGGAAGCCCCAACAGCACGAGTAGAATGAACAGTGATCTGGAAAGGGGGATCCCTCCCCTTGGCAGAGTAGGCCCTAATAACGACCTGAAGAATCCATTTACTAATGGCAGACTTGACGGGCGCCAAACGCTTCTTGGCCCGGAGGGCACCACAAAAAAGGCGTCCGTCTTCCGGAATGGTGAAGATAGTACTTTACACATCTAACAACATCCAGAGAGTGCAAAGCCCTCTCCTTGTCATTGCTAGGTTTAGGACACAATGAAGGAAGCACAATGTCCTGATTGAGGTGAAAAGCAGACACAACCTTTGGCAGGAAGTCTGGTTTAAAGCAGAAAACCACCTTGTCCTGATGTCTCTCAAAGTAGGGGGCCTGAATAGACAGAGCCGCCAACTCAGAAACCCGTCGAACAGAGGTGATAGCCACCAAAAAGGCAACTTTTAAGGTGAAAATGGATAGTGCAGCATCCGGCACTGGTTCAAAAGGAGGACCCTGAAGGGCAGACAACACCAAATTTAAATCCCAAACAGGCAACATGGGTTTGCGAGGAGGGCACACGAGTGACCCCCTGAAAAAAGGTCTTAACCAAAGGATGAAGAGCGAAAGATCTCTGAAAGAAAACCGCCAGAGCGGACACATGCCCCTTAAGGGTGCCAAGTTGAAAACCCATGTCCAGACCATGCTGAAGAAACTCCAAAATCCGAGGAATGGAAAACACCTGACAAGGCCCTAGCCTCACACCAATCAATGTAGGTCCGCCAGGTGCTGTAATAGATATTAGAGGAAGATTTCTTCCTAGCCCTGACGAGAGTCTGGACAACGGCCTCAGACAAACCCTTTTCCTTTAAGATGAAGGTTTCAGCAGCCACGCCGTCAAAGCCAACGTTTGTACATTGGGGTAACAATGCCGACCTTGTGTGATCAGATCCGGAACCAGAGGCAGCCTGAATTGATCGACCGCCAGCCGGACGATGTCTGCGAACCACACTTATCTTGGCCACCTTGGGGCCACCAGGATTGCTGGCACACCCTCTTGAGCCAGCTTGTGTACCACCATGGGAAAGGGAGGAAACAGATACAGGAGACCGAGCTCCCGCCAGGACAGAGACATGGCATCCACTGCCAGAGTCAGAGGGTCCTGGGACAGACACAAATGCCGGAAGCTTGTGATGGTGACGAGAGGCAAACAGATCCACCTCCGGCCTCCCCCACCTGCGACAGTATAGAAATACCTTGTTGCTGAGGGACCATTCCCCCCGGCGAGAGGTCCCCCTGCTTAGGGAGTCCGCTTCCAGGTTCTCCACCCCTGGAATGTAGACTGCCGAGATGCACGGAACATTGCTCTCGGCCCAAGCAAGAATCAGAGACACTTCCCGGAGGGCACTCCTGCTGCGAGTCCCTCCTTGGTGATTGATGTAAGCGACCGCTGTCTGACTGTCGGAGCGAACCTGAACTGGTAAGCCCTGAAGGTGATGTGTCAGGTGCGACAGCACCAACCGAACCGCCCTCAGCTCCAGAATGTTGATGGGGGTATGGGCCTCCTGAGGACCCCACAGCCCCTGAAACTGATGTTCCCTCCAGAAGCCTCCCCAGCCTGACAGACTGGCATCTGTGGTGACCGTCTCCCAACAGGGCGCAAGAAAGGACCTGGCCCCCAGGAGATTCCTCTGGTCCATCCACCACTGGAAGGACCGCCGGACAAGAGGGGACAAAACACAAGTCTGATCCAGGGACAGAGGACATTTGTCCCAAACCGAAGATGGAGCTGAAGGGGTCCTCATGTGAAACTGAGCAAATGGCACTGCCTCGAAGCAAGCCACCATCAAACCTACCAGCCTGATGCATTGCCTGATGGACGGATGAGGGCTGGACAGAAAAAAAGGAATAAGAGCCTGAAGAACATCCACCTTCGGCTGGGGTAGGAACACCCTGGTCTGAATGGTTTCCAGAATCATGCCCAGGAACGAAGCCACCCTTGACGGGGATAGAGAGGACTTGGGGTAATTGATTACCCACCCGAACCTCCCCAGCGTCGTCACCACCGTTCTGGTGTCCAGCTCCGCCTGGTGGAGAGAGGATGACGTAATGAGAAGGTCGTCCAGGTAAGGCAAGATACGAATGCCCTGGACTCTGAGAAGGGCCATCACGCCCGCCAAAACCTTGGTGAACACCCTGGGCGCCGAAGTCAGCCCGAAGGGAAGAGCCACAAACTGGAAGTGCTGGTTGTCTGCCACGAACCTGAGGAACCCTTGGTGTCCCGGGAAGACCGGCACACGAAGGTAAGCGTCCTTGATATCTATTGAGGTCATAAAGTCCCCCGGACGCAGTGAGTCGACAGCAGAGCGCAGTCTCCAAAATGGGTCTTATGGAACCATCTTTTTTGGGCACCGTAAAGAGGTTGGAATAGCAATCCAAACCGCTCTCTGTGGGGGGAACCGGACAAACTACCCCCATATCCCAAAGGTTTTGCACCGCCAGAAAAAGGCCCTGTGCCGCCCGTGGGTCCGACGGAACCCGGGACCTGATGAATCTCGGAGGAGGCCGGCATGCAAACTCCAGCTTGTACCCGGAGGAAATTACCTCCCAGATCCAGATGTCTGTGACCTCTAGGGACCAGAGCTGAGTAAAGAGCCGCAGCCGTCCCCCCACCCGCAAGGGTGAGGGCGCCTCTTGCTGAGCAGGCTTGGCAACGGATTTGGGTTTAGTACCCCAGGAAGACCCGGGTCGGGCACGTCCTCTGCCCCTGCCCCAGGAATCTCCTCGGAATGCAGTGAAATACGTTCCCCTGCCTGACCGAGAGCCACGAAAGGAGGGGTTGAATGAGCCAGAACGGGCCGGCGCTGCTTCTTGCGTTGAGGTAACTTACCCCCTTTGGCAACAGAGTCTAAACGATCACCAAACAGGCGCAGACCCATGAAGGGAAGTCCTGTGAGCGCCTTCCTAGCAGCATTAACGGCCGGCCACTGGCGCAACCAGACCGACCGGCATATAGCAACCTGCAATGCCGAGGTCCTGCTACACATACGGATAGTATCATCCAAGGCTGATAAGACAAAAGCAATGAACATCTCACAATGAGTCAAGGCTGTAAACTCCTCACTGCAAGGATCCAATTGGGAACCATCCAAAAGGCCCCTAATCAGAGCTCTAGTAGCTACGGCCGTGAGCGCAGAAGCACAAACCGGACGCAAGGCCGAACCCACACAAGCAAAGGCATGTGAAGCCAATTGATCGAGACGTCGGTCCTCACTATCCTTCAAGGTAGTGGAATCCGGGGTATGCACGACTGAAGTATTGGACAATCCCAGGACGGGCGCGTCGACCTCTGGTGGTGTCGACCAGCGTTTAACCACATCAACAGGAAAGGAATACTTCCTAACCCACCCGTGAGGAATACCAGGGAGCCGGCTAGGCTTTTCCCATTCCTTAAGGATCAGATTGTTAAAGTGCTTCTGATCCGGGAACTCCAAACGGGGTTTGGCGGTACAAAAAAAGGTGAAATGGCAAGTACCTCAAAAATTTGAGTAAGGAGCTTATGGGTGTCAACAGTATCCCCGCGCTCTGGACCGGCATCAGCGCCGGGGTACTGCCGATCCTCAGATGAGTCAGAGTCTGGGAAAAGTTCCCCTTCCTCGAGCGGGGAACAATCAAACCAGTCAAATGCTTCCAAATCAGCATAATCACAGGCCGGCACCGCAGGCGCCAAGTGCCGTCTCTTAGCTGGGGCCTTCCTAACCGCAGAGCTAGCAATCATTCTTTCAATGTTGGCCAGTCTTGCGCATACATCAGATTGCGACTCCCCACTGGTGACGTCACTTGGGGTCATAACCAGGCGTGGGGGTGTGGGTGATGAGGCCAGCGGGTAGAACCGTCCGCACAGGGCCTGGCTTGCCGCACAAGAGCCTGTTGTGCAAAAGGTATACAAATTTGCACATTATTCCCCAAAAAGGATGCCCCACATAGCACACACGACCGGGGTTGTCCCGAGGGGACCCCAGAGTCCAGTATCCTGGGGAGCCTCCATATAGTGATGTTGTGATAGTCGCAATGATCAAAGGGAATTATGCTATGAAGCTACCCGGGATGCCCCTTAGTGTCCGTAAGTGGGAGGATTTATAATCACACAGGGAAACCCAATTTGAACAAGGGACAGTGGACCGGGAGAAAAAAAACTATTAATATAGTCAATAGTCCCACCTGAAAGACATAATAAGGGTACCCCTTTAATATATTGACAGACACACAGATTCATGCATTAACATATGCATAGAGTAAAAGCATGCATAACATCATATTCACTATTGACCGGGTAATATATATATATATATATATATTTTTATCCAATACATGTCTATGCCGACAAAAAAACACACCTGACATACAATTGTATTTTGTCAAACATTAATGCATAAGAGATAAGGAAGCAAGGGGGCCCAAGGGCACTCACGATTGCCGAGGTCCCGGGAGACAACAGTAATGGCGGCTCCAGGGAGTGTAAAGAAGGGCGGGCCAGCGCGGATCGGCCGCCGTGCCTGACCCCGCCCCCTCCCGAGCCAGGAAGAGAGTGCTCCCGGCCAACGGGAGGCAGGAGAAAGAGCGCGCCATTAGGAGGGCAGAACGCCACGCCCCGCCCCCCCCCGACAGAGAACTAAGGCCGCGCTCCCCAGCACGCTGCGGAGCCGGCCACGGAGATGGGCTACCTGGCGGGCCGCGGCGGTGAAAAAAAGAAAGTTACAAAAAACACACAGCACTCCACGCTGGCAAGGCCAGCCTGAATAAATGAAATAGTCTTATGAAGGGAGCTGAGAGAGAGAAGCCCCCCCCCCCCCCCCTACTATCCGGGAAAGGGAGTAATGGGGGGAAAGCGAATAGCTACACTTAAATATGTAGTGAAGGCTTTTAGATGGACGGGGCATCCCATGCCAGGATCACCAACCTGACGACCGCCTACCCTTTGGTGGGGGATTTGCAGTGGACCATGGCTCCTGGTAACAGGACGCCTCTAGAAGTGTACCCTACCCTCACCCGGACCCTACAGCCAAGGCTGGGAGGCAAGGGGACTTAACAAAGGAGTCCGGGCGGCAATAGGAAAAAGCAATGGCCAGGTGTAGACCCGGCTTACCTGCAAAGGAGAGAGACAGCCATCTTCTTGACTTGCTTCGCCTTCGGCAGAGACTAAACTGGGGAATGTGTGGGAGTTCCCAGGTATTTATGGACCGGGAGGGGCTTCTTTTTCTAGTCATCTCTGCAGAAGTTCGCCCTCTACTGGACCATAACCCACGTGTAATTAATATTTCCGAAGCAGGGTGAGAGACATACTTGGAATATAGTTCTTACCAAATGTTCACACCAACACTAATATTAACCCTTTAAGCACCAAGCACGTAACTAATGTGGTTGACTCTCCTTCGGCGCCGAAGGGAGCCGTGTGGCGCCACCAGCCGCATCCACCAACCTTGCAGCCATTACGTGACCGTGCCGCCCATTCAGGAAGGCCAGGCGTGGGCACGGCTAAAGGTTAGAGAGGATGCAGTCGCAGTCGGAGCGCAGTGTGAGGGCTCTGGGAGCGAGTGTTTCGGGGGTCCGTGGGGGTTTCACACAGCGGGGCATCCTGAATTAGGGAGGCTCTGGAGTCTTTTAGACTCTGATGTACCTCTTTAAAAAAAAAGAATACATAAAAAATTAATAATGACATTTACTCACCTGCAGCAGAGATGCCTTCCGCCGGGTCTCCTCTTCACCAAGGGGGCCTCCGATCCCCCCCCCCCCCCCGGGCTCTCTGCCGTGAGGAGAGGGCCCTCTCCTTGCTTTCGCAGTCACCACCGCTAGCCCCGCCTTTTGTGGGTGGGGCAGATGACATCCCCCCAGTGACGTCTTCCCATTCCCTGCGCTAAGCAGTCGGATGTGGTGGGCGATCGCTGGAGGGGGTTGGAGGTTGATCCCCTGCCTCCTAAGCTCTCCTTCAGCGATCACCTCCAGTGGCTGTCATCAGATCGCCGTGGAACACAAGAAAAAATTTCATTTTTTTTGTGTCGGTGTCTTTTTTTTTTACAGTTAACCCTTTGTGAACCGGTAAGGGATCCACAAGGCCCTTATACCAGTTCACAAGGCTTGGGGGGCTGGTAACCTCCGGCTAGCGGGTGACTTGCCATCAACCCCCTGCACCCTCATTAATCATTTACCCCTCGTCTCCCGTCACCCAGCTGGTATAAAAGGCTTCTAGCAGGAGAGCAGAGGCCAGATGGTCAGCGTGGGGCAGTGTTTGGAGATTGATAGGAGGTAAGTATTAAAAATAAAATCATTTATTTCTCTGTATCTGTGTGGTTTTTTTACACTTAAACCGGACCTTCAGCATGATTTAATTACAAGCCTAAACCCTTAAAAAACTATTCCCCAGCATCTAAAAGTAATATATGTTAAGTTTCCAGTGACTTGCTTATTATTCTTTCTCCCCAACAGGCTGCAACTCTGTTCAGGACTCTAGGATACGGGCGCCGCCATCTTGGCTCAGAAGTATCACATATTGAGGAGAGGAGAGTGGGAAAAAGTACAGGGGGGCGGGTTATAGCTGTGCTTTGCACAGACAGAGCAGAGCTGGGGTCAGGGAAAGGACAGCAATCCCAGAATGCAGAGCGGCACAGTAAGAAGACACTTCCTACAGGTTGCCTGATGCTCCATGAGCCTCCATCTTGGATGTTTAAAGGTTTAAAACATGCAGTAGATGCAGGCAAGATGATTTTTAATGTGTGTAATCTGTATGTACAGGGTGTTGGAAACATATAAGATAGACTCTTATTCAGGGTGAAGGTCCGCTTTAACCCACTGGTGAGGGGTCCGTGAGACCCCTAAAATGACATGCTGCACACACCTATGCTGGCAAACTCTATTGGTTGACACTAGTCAAGTGGCGCACATCCCCAGTTTCTCTGTAGTCTGGGAAGTGCTCCCATCCCAGCCTATCTGAATGACTGGACTACAGGGAAGCTGGAGATGTGGCCCCCAGGAAAAACAGCGTCATGGGAGCCGTAGGGAAAGGAGGTGGGCCAGGGAGCAGCCTAGTGGCTGGTCCTAGAGTCTTTTCTACTAAAGGACTGAGGTTAGTTTAGTGCCCCTATGGACAAGAACCCTAACATACCTATTCATGCCAAATCAGAGCAATGCATTAGAATTACTCTTTTCTTATGGAGTGTAGCGTTCCGACAGTGGCTAGGAAACATCTAAGACATACATACATAAGACAGCATGCTTCAGTGCCTCCTGTTGGAGGAGGTGGGGTTCATCACTCAAGGCCAGCAAAGGGGAGGCAAGTTAGGGTCCTTGAGAGCATATAACTTACCTGATACAGGGTTTAGGTCTGCATTAAGACATGACATAGTAGACTGTTGGAATATTACCTTTCCATAGATGCCTTCAGCGGCAGAGCTGGCCAGTATGGTTATCAGCACTTTCATACAATGCGAGGTGATATCGGCACAATCCTGCTGGCATATGCTAATCAGCGACTGCACGCAGCCCAGCAACTGCTCCTGGTAAGGAACCTGTTACACACAGAGGAGACAGAAATGGGGCCATTGTTAGTAAGTAGAGATGAGAAATACAGATCTATTAGGAAATCATTAAAAGCATTAAATGATACCTCTCAGTCCAGGCGTGCCAGACATAGCTCTCACATGGCCATGGATGGGCAGCTTAGATTAAACGCTTGCAGATGCAAACATCTATATATTTGTACCTGGAATCCTCACAAGGGGGGGGGGGGGGTTGCATTATGTAAGAAAATCCTGCTGCCAATGGATAAGACTTTAATGGGGCTTATCATGTAATAAATATGACGGGGTTTATGTGCTATAACGGCAGCCAAACAGATCCTGGTTTTTAAATGTTGATATAGTTATTTATGATAAAATGTTTTTTTTCCCACCATCTGGCAAAGGCTGCAGGTTCCCACTGATATAAGTCAGCCAATCATGTATTCCAATGGGAGTGTAACAAACACCCCCGGCGTCTCAAGGGAAAAAGGATCTGGGCAGAGATGGGACAGGGGCACCTCTAGTGCAGAGGCAGTCCAGATAGGAGATTACACTGTGGCTCATGGTTCGGGGAAGGCAGTACTTACTTAGGTTTCTTCCCCATCAGGCAGCTATCCAAGGTGGGTCCAGTTGGATAGCCACACAGAGACTACACGACAAACGTTTCTTTTTGAGCAAGCACCCTGGTGGCTCCATGGAAATCCCTAAAGCTCGCCTCTTATGGCCCCCACCCGAGCCTCACTCAGGTGGGCAGTGCTTCAGGGAGCTCCCGCAGCTCCCCCTTCATGAGGGATGTGAGGACAGTGCCCCCTTATGGGCCCTACCTCCCCCCCCCCCCCCGGGCTTCTTCAACTTCACAGGGACTCCCATGTCCCCTTGAGGGCCAAGGCATGTCAGTCGCTATCTGCGTCAGCCTCCTCCCTCTCTCTGCCCTAACTCGCACGTCTTCACAGCTCTCTGGCTGTCTCTGAACTGAAGTAGCACTGGCTGGGCCTACCTTTTATAGGCCCGGCTGCCATCCATAATAAGGTATGGGACCTGACCACCCTAAAGCTCCAGCTCCACCCCCTAGAGGCAGGATGTGAATTAACCCCTCAGGTTCCTACCCCTAGCCCAGCCCCGTAACTCCAACTCGTGGGCTACACTAACAAACATTAGAAGAGTGGTGGCTAATCCGCCACCTCTTCTACAGGAGTTATAAGCCCGGGCTAGTAGGTCACCCACTAGGCCCAGAACCCTGCAACTATTACCGCTTCTTTAAGGATGGAGTGTACATAGCCAGACACCCCCTTATAAGCAGACTACACACACTGATTTAGGACTCATGTGTGAACACCCCCATCCCATAATTGCAGATTTCTTAACTAGCTTTACAGTGTCACAATGCATGAGTCTGCCTCCTCTATGGTATCCCTGCACTGAAACCTTAAATGGCTTCTGGCAGGTGCGTGTCGCCACAGAATATATTCTGCAAGGTGTGGGAAATAATTTGTTCAAGGTTCAGTGGAATGGGGAGCATGCAGCTCAGGGATGTCACAAACGTGCCATAGGAGCGAGAAGCTAGGTAAGAAATCCATGATAACCAGGGGTTTCAAACAAAAGCAGAGCAAAACCCAATCAGGCCTTATATACGATATGAGATTATGTAAAAAAATATGTAGCTACAAGTAAATAAAATACTTTGTTGATTACAGGTCTAAAAGTAATCCTATTCCTAAAATCCTTATATGCCCAGCCCAGCACTCCAACACAGCCTGTGTTTCTTGATTTGCCAAAGTTTTTGGCCAAAAAAACCTGAACAGGAAGAAGTGATGCTTTTTATGGAGGCCATAAGTCTACACGGCCATGCAGCAGGGCCTCCTGGTGCTCTCTGGCAATGATTCATTCAGTTACTCACAAGCCTAGCATAGAATAGAAAAAATACAATACTGTGATTACTCACCTGTAGAATTGGTATTATGAGTATACAGTACTTCCTGCTCCAAATATAATACTTACAATCGGGTTATACTCCGCCAGATGGCGCTGGACTGCAAAGACATCGAAAATAGGCTCCTCCCGGCCCCTCAAATACCCGGGGACCTCCCACACATCCCCAGCATTGAAAAGCAGTTAACGAGAAGCCGGGAGAATTAATCCACCCAAACAAAGCCAAGGGTGGGTTGGAGCAGGACGTACTGTATACTCATAATACCAATTCTACAGGTGAGTAATCACAGAATTGTATTATTCTTCGTATACAGTACGTCCTGCTCCAAATATAATACTTACATTCGGGACATCCAATAGCAGTGTCCATAAAGTAGGGTGGGATCCCCAAGAAAAAAAGGCAGCAGCAGACAGTTTAAACCACTGCCGCCTGCAGAACCTTTCGGCCAAAAGCAGCATCAGCTGAGGCCCGCACATCAACCTTGTAAAACTTTGAAAAGGTATGAACAGAAGACCAAGTAGCGGCCTTGCAAACTTGTTCAACAGAAGCCTGGTGCTGAAAAGCCCAAGAGGCACCAATAGCACGAGTGGAATGAGCAGTAAGGCGGAAGGGAGGATTCTTCCCCTTAGCAGAGTAGGCCTGAATCACAGCCTTACGAATCCACTTGCTGATAGTAGACTTGGCAGGAGCCAAACCCTTCCTAGGACCAGAAGGGACCACAAAAAAAGCACCAGTTTTCCTGAAAGGTGCAGTAGCCACCAGATAGTACTTCAGACACCTAACCACACCCAAAGAGTGCAAAACCCTCTCCTTAGCATTGCTAGGATTAGGGCACAAAGGAAGAACAATATCCTGATTCAAATGAAAGACAGACACTACCTTAGGCAGAAAATCAGGTTTGAAACGAAACACCACCTTGTCCTGGTATCTCTCATAGTAGGGGGGCTGAATGGAAAGCGCCGCCAACTCAGACACACGCCTGACAGAAGTGATAGCCACCAGAAATACAACCTTGAGCGTAAGAATGGCCAAGGCAGCATCCTGCACAGGTTCAAAGGGAGCACCCTGCAAGGCTGACAGAACCAAGTTCAAATCCCAAACAGGCACCATAGGCTTACGTGGGGGACGCACATGAGTGACCCCCTGGAAAAAAGTCCTGATCAGAGGGTGCTGAGTAAAGGGCTTCTGGAAGAAAATAGCCAGGGCAGAAACCTGACCCTTCAGAGCCCCATCTCCAACCCATGCTGCAGAACTCCAGAATCCTGGGAATAGAGAACACACAACAGGGAAGAGACAGACTCACACCAGTCAATGTAGGCACGCCAAACCCTGTAATAAATGGAAGAGGAAGACTTCTTCCTAGCTTTAATCAAAGTATCCACAACCGAGGAAGACAGCCCCTTCTCCATCAAGATGGAGGTTTCAGCAGCCAAGCCGTCAAAGCCAGAGTTTGTAAATTGGGATGGCGTATGGAGCCCTGAGTGAGCAGATCTGGCACCAAGGGCAGAGCGTACTGATCTACTGCCAGTTGTACCACGTCTGCGAACCACACTCTTCTTGGCCACCTAGGGGCCACCAGAATTGCTGGCACCCCTTCCAGAGCAATCTTGCGTTGAACCCTGCCCAGCAGGGGGATTGGAGGGAAGACATACAGGAACTGAAAGTCCTGCCATGACATTGCTAACGCATCCGAGGTCAAGGCCAGAGGATCCCGGTACAGAGAGACAAAAGCTGAGAGCTTGTGATTGTGGCGGGACACAAAAAGATCCACATCTGGTTGGCCCCAATGGTGACACAGAGATTGAAACAACCTGCTGCATAGGGACCATTCTCTCTGGCGAGAGGTCCCCCTGCTCAGAGAGTCCGCCAGGCGATTTTCCACCCCCGGGATGTACACATCTGATATGCAGGGGACATTGGCCTCCGCCCAAGTTAGGATCAGAGACACTTCCTGGAGGGCCCCCTTGCTCCGGGTCCCTCCCTGATGATTGATGTAGGCAACTGCCGTCAGGTTGTCCGAGCGCACCTGAAGAGGCAGGCCCCGAAGGTGAGCAGTCAAGTGAGCCAGAACTAGCCTGATCGCCCGCAGCTCCAAGACATTGATAGGTGTGTGGGCCTCCTGAGGGCCCCACCTCCCCTGGAACCGCAGGGACTTCCAGAAACCCCCCCCCCCAACCTGACAGACTGGCATCCGTGGTGACCGTCTCCCAGGAAGGGGCAAGAAAGGATCTGCCCCCCAACAGGTTCCTTGAGTCCATCCACCACAAGAGGGACCTCCTGACCAGGGGGGAGAGCACACAGACCCTGTCCAGCGACGCTGGGTCCTTGTCCCATACTGACAATAGGTGAAGTTGCAGCGGCCTCAAGTGGAACTGAGCATAAGGGACTGCTTCGAAACATGCCACCATCAGGCCCACCAGCTGCATCCCCTGCCTGATGGAGGGATGGGGACAAGCTAGGAGGGACTGAGCCTGTGCAATCAGACTGTCCACCTTCTGCTAAGGAAGAAAGATCCTTGCCGGAACTGTATCCAGATTCATTTCTAGGAATGGAGTTACCAAGGAAGGGGACAGTGAGGACTTGGGGTGGTTGATCACCCATCCAAATGACTCCAGAGTGGACAGCACCAGCTGAGTGTCCAACTCTGCCTGATGTAGAGACTGGGAAGTGATGAGAATGTCGTCCAGATAGGGAAGCATGCGGACGCCCTGACATCTGAGCAGAGACATCACGCCAGCCAGCACCTTGGTGAACACCCTGGGAGCTGAAGTGAGGCCGAAGGGCAAGGCCACAAACTGGTAGTGTTGATCCATCAGAGCGAACCTGAGGAACCTTTGATGACCTGGGAACACAGGAATATGAAGATAAGCATCTTTGATGTCCACAGAAGTCATGAAATCCCCATGGCGCAGGGAACTGATGGCAGAGCGCAGTTTCCATGCGAAAGCGCCTGCCCCTGATAAACTTTTTGAGGATCTTCAAGTCCAGGATGGGCCTGACTGAATCATCTTTTTTGGGTACTGTGAAAAGGTTGGAATAAAAGCCCTTGCCTTTTTCTCTTAAGGGGACCTGGCAGATGACCCCCAGCTCCAGGAGGCCTTGCACTGCTTGCACTAGCTCCTGAGCTGACACAGGGTCCTGAGGAATCCGGGATCTGATGAATCTTGGAGGGGGATCGGCAGCAAACTCCAACATGTAACCGGAGGACACTACCTCCTGAATTCACCGGTCTGAGACATGAAGTCTCCAGACGTGAGCAAAGTGCTGCAGCCGTCCCCCCCACCCGGATGGGTGAGGGCGCCCCATCATGCCTTAGGGGGCTTGGGAGAGGATTTTGCTTTGGGACCCCAGGAGGAGCCAGGACGTCCACATCCTCTGCCTCTACCCCAGAATTCTCCCCGGGCCCCAGGAAAGGAAACCCCCCCCTTCCCTTTCTTGCACCACGGTAAGGGGAGGAGAAGGAACCCTGACCCCGAAAGGGCCGAGATTGCCGCCCTTAGCAAAAAGGTCCAGGCAGTCCCCAAACAGGCGCAGTCCTTTAAAGGGAAACCCAGTGAGGGCCTTCTTGGCAGCGTTGTCAGCAGCCCACTGGCGCAGCCAAACTGAGCGGCTTATAGCCACCACGAGGGCAGAAGTTCTGGCACACATTCTGATGGTGTCATCCAATGCTGAGAGGACAAAATTTACAAAACCATCACAACTGGAGAGTGCATTAAAAACCGCACAAGGCAAATCATCAGGGGCACTATCAAGCATTTTCTGATAAGGGTTCTAGTGGCCACAGCAGTAATGGCAGAGGCACAGACGGGGCGCAGCGCCGTCCCCGCACATGCAAAGGTGTGGGATGCCAGCTGGTCAATGTGCCGATCCTCAGCATCCCGCAGGGTAGTAGAGTCAGGGGAATGCATGACAGAGGTGTTAGATAGCCCTAGGATCGGGGCATCCACCTTGGGGGGGGGGGGGGGATGACCAACATTTAACCACCTCAGCAGGAAAGGGATACTTCCTATCCCAACTTTTTGGCACCCTGGGAAGTTTACTGGGGCGCTCCCATTCCTTGAGCACAAGGTTATGGAAATGTGCCTGCTCGGGAAATTCCAAACGTGATTTTGCTGTATGGAAAAGCTCCCCTCTTTGCCTGGGAGCCTCAACAGGGAGAGAGATGGACAGAACCTCAAAAATCTGGGTCAATAATCTGTCAGTGTCATCCGGGGCCCAGGGGTCAGAGCCAGAATCGTCATGACCCCTTGGTCTCTCATCAGATGAGCCTGAATCAGAAAAGAGTTCCCCTTCATCAGACGGGGTATAGCCACACAGATTCCAAAATTCCTCAGTTCCCAAAGGGAAAACAGTGACATTAGGCGTCAAGTGCCGCTTCTTAGCAGGGGCCTTACGCGCTAAGGACTTTGCAATCAACTGTTCAACAGTAGCCAGTCTAGAAGACACATCAGGCTGAGAATCCCCACTAGTATGCAACTCAGTAGGAGTGAGGTTTAAGCTTGGGGGAGTAGGCGAAGTGGAACGAGGTGCAGCCACTGGAAGGCCAGATTGCAATGCAAGCACCTGCTCAGCACAGGGTACACAGACCCGCGCCTTGTCAGTGTCAGCATGAGGCTGCACACACGCTACACACAGCCGGTCTTGTCCCGAAGGGACCCCGGTCACATTATCCTGGGATGCCTCCATATGGTGATTTTAGCGGCTCTATACGCCGATAGGGAATAACGCTATATAGCAACCCTGGATGCCCCAATAACCCGCTAGGGAAGTGGGAGTATTAATTTTTACAAGGCCTACAAGTTATATACTAATACAGGGCCGGGAGAAGCCAAAAAGGGTTCGCCCCGCCTGAAAGACATAAGCAGACAAGACCTGTAAGCACACAGTAACAAAAGTGAAAGATATAAAGCCGCTCGCGAGGGCACTTACGGACCGCGGTAGGTAGGGGTCCGTCGCGCATGGGCCAACCAAGCAGGATAAAGATGGCGTCGGTATACCTCGAGGGGCGGGCCGGTAACAGCAATGACGCGGAGCGCGCCATAGACGGCCCCCGGCCCCCCCGAAGAGCGCGAAGCCAGAACGTGCAAGCAGCCAATGAGGTAATGCCGCCGCCAAGCGCGGAACCAAGCCAGCGTGCTGCGGCAGCAATTTTAAAAAGGCCAGTAAAGACAAGCCAGCGCGGCGGCTGACACAAGACTAAAGAGCATGGAAAAAAAGTGTAAAACACAGAATGCATAGCATACATATTTACACACCCCCCCCCCCCCCTCTTTTCCCCCGAAGGCTACAAGGAGGATGAGAGAGGACAGCGGCCACTGAAACAGGGCCCACCGATGGGCAGGGGTAAGGGGGCACTAGTGCGGGAGGGGCATCCCATAGAGGCTCACCATAAGCCTGAACCGCCTACCTTTTGGTGGGGGATTGCGGTGGAGCAGCGCTCCTAACCACCTAACAGCAGCGCTGTCTACCTTTACCCGACCAGCGAAGCCAAGGCTGGGAGGCATATTACTAGTGGAACCGGTGGGAATAGTCCTACAGGGCCGCAGGCTAATAGCCCCGCTCACCTGCGAGCCATTTCTCGTCCTTCGCAGCCAGACTGCAGAGAAATTCTGGGGATTTGTGGGAGGTCCCCGGATATGTGAGGGGCCGGGAGGAGCCTATTTTCTGTAGTCTACAGTCCAGCGCCATCTGGCGGAGTATAACCCGATTGTAAGTATTATATTTGGAGCAGGATGTACTGTATACTAAGAATAGGGGGGGGGGGGGGTGTCAGCTGCCATCATTAGCCTTATTCATGACAGATTCACTTTAAACTGCAAAGGCAGTGCTAGAACTAACAGAAGATAGAACTAACTAACAAGAACATGGGTGTATAACAAGTCAGCCTGCCTTTCAGTGATGTGAGCACAGACTTTGGGGGCTTCCCCATTCCTGCAGGGGAAAAGGGAGAATGAGAACAAGAGCAAAGGGCCTTTGGGACCCGGCCCACATAGGACATGATCTGCTTCAACCCTGTCTGCCTATCTGGGAGGCACTAAAAGGCCTTGCTAATAGGACTTCTAGGTCAAACAATGGCCCATAAGGGCACTCAACAGACACATGGGCAGAACTGCAGCAACCAAGGTATAGGAAACCAATGGACTACTAATGGATTAATAGATAATCTAGAGTATTCCACACGGTTTTTACTTAAACCAGACCTTCAGCATGATTTAATGAAAAGCCCAAACCCTTAAAACTATTCCCCAGCATCTACAATTAATATATTTTAAGTTTTTAATCACTCACTTATTCATTTTTCCCCCAACCAGGCTACAACTTTGTTCAGGAATCTGGGATACGGGCGCCGCCATCTTGACTCAGAAGCATCACACATACCAAGGAGAGGAGAGCAGGATAAAGTGCAGGGGGCGGGGTTATAGCTGTGCTTCGCACAGACAGAGCCGAGCTGGGGTCAGGGAAAGAACAGCAATCCAGAATGCAGAGCCACAAAGTCAGAAGACACTTCCTGTTTGCAGGCTGCCTGATGCTCCATGAGCCGCCATCTTAGATGTTTAAAGGATCATAAAATGCAGTGGATGCAGGTAGGATGATTTTTAATGTGAGCAATCTGTATGTACAGGGTGGGGAAACAATACAATTCTGTGAAATACTCACCTGTAGAATTGGTATTATACGTATACAGTACGTCCTGCTCCAGATATAATACTCACACTTGGGTAATCCTCCGCCAGAGGGCGCTGTGCACTGCAGACATGCAAAAAACAGGCTCCTCCCGGCCCTTCATATACCCACCAAAAACAACTGGCAATGATAACAATGATAACAATCACCATACAGGGGATCCAGAATAATGCAAAAACCAGGGTGGGGTGGAGCAGGACGTACTGTATATGTATAATACCAATTCTACAGGTGAGTATTTCACAGAATTGTATTATTCTAAGTATACAGTACGTCCTGCTCCAGATATAATACTTACACTTGAGACATCCAATAGCAGTGTCCATAAAGTAGGGTGGGATCCCCCAACAAAAAAGGCACAGCAGACAGTAAAAGCACTGTCACCTGCAACCTTGCTACCAAGAGCGACATGAGCAAAGGCTCTAACGTCAACATCATAAAAACCTTTGAAAAGGTACGAACAAAAAAACAAGTAGCGGTCTAGCAAACTTGTTAAACAAAACCTGGTGCTGAAAGGCCCAAAGACACTAAGGCACCAGTAGAATCAGAAATAAAGTGAGAAGAAATCTTCCCCTTAGGCCTGAGTAACAGCCTGACAAGATCAAACGCTAACAGTAGCCCAGGAAGAAGCCAAACCTTCCCTAGGACCAGAAGGGACATCCATCCAAGTAAAGGCTAGGCCAAAGGCCAGATAACAAGGCCACATTCAGCAGTGTTGGACCTCCAACACTAACCTGTAAGATCCTCGGTGCCCAGAAGACACAGTGGCAATGAAATAAGCATCTTAGATCTCCACAGACGGCAAGAGGTCCCTGGACACAGGGCACTGGCGGCCCAACTCAGAGAAACCATGCAGAAACCGCCTGTGAATGTAAATTGCCGCACCTATGGAAGGCCAGAATGGGCAGAGTGCCTCATCCTTTTGGGGGGATGTGGAAAGGTTGGTGTAGAGGCCCCTGCCTCTGCCTGTTAAGGGCAACCTGCAAGTGACCCCAGACCTCGCAGGCCGCGCGTGGCCTGCGCCAACACCTGAAGAGAGACAGGGACCAGAAGCATCCTGACAAACTCGGGAAGGGGCCGCCCAGCAAACACTATCCTGCATCCAGAGGAAACTTCCTCCTGAATCCACCAGAACGAGGCATGACGCCTCCTGATAGGAGCAAGGTGCTGCAGCCATCCCCTCGCCCAGACGGGCGAGGGCGCCCCATCATGCCTTGGGGGTTTTGGTGAAAGATTTGGACTTAGTCCTGCCGGAGGGGCCAGGGCGTTGTCTGCCACTCCTGGGGCAGGAATCTGCACCAAAAAGCTGGAAGGACACCCCTGGTTCGGGTTTGACACTAACATAGGGGGGGGGGGTGCCCCTGCCCCGAGAAGGCCGAGACAGCCTTCTGCATTTTGCCCTTTTTCCCAAACAGGTCCAAACGGGCCCGAATAGGCGTCGCCCTCTAAAGGGAAGCCCGGTAAGAGTCTTTTTTGTAGCATCGTCAACACCCCACTGTCGCAGCCAGACCAAGCGGCGTATAGCTACAAGGGCGGAAGTTCTTGCGCACATCCTAATGGTGTCATCCAGCGCTAAAAGGATAAACCTTACAAATACATCACAACTGGAGAGTGCATTAAACACCTCCCAGGGGAGATCCTCAGGTTGATGATCAATCATCTTTCTGATGAGGGTCCTAGCGGCCACTGCAGCGATGGCCGCGGCACAGACCGGGGCGCAGAGCCGTCCCGGCACAAGAAAAGGCGTGGGAAGCTAGCCTATCAATGCGCCGGTCCTCAGCATCCCGAAGGGTACAATAAGTAGGGTCTGCAATAAGAACCCCAATGATCAGTGCATCCACCACGGGAGGTGATGACCAACAGTTAACCACATCAGGGGGAAAAGGGTATTTCCAATCCCAGTCCCCTGGAACCCCTGGAAGTTTACTAGGGCATTCCCATTCTTTGAGTACAAGAGCCTGGAAGTGATCCTGCTCCAGAAATTCCAAGCGCGGCGTTGCTGTATGGAAACTCTCCCTTCTAGGCCTGGGAGCCTCACCAGGGAGAGAGATAGACAAGACCTCGAAGATCTTTATCAGTAATTCATCGGTGTCACACAGGCCCCAGGAACCAGGGCCGGTATCATCATGACTCCCCGGCCCCTCGTCAGATGAGCCCGAGTCAGAGAACAGCTCACCTTCATCACCTCTTCAGAAAGAGCAAAACCCTGCTGGGTAGTGAACTCCCAGTTTCCGAAGGAATGGGCGAAACCGGAGGCGTCAGGGACCGCTTCTTACCAGGGCCCAAGCGCTCTGCCAACCTCGAAATCACCTGATCAGCCGTAGGCAGTCTGCGCAGCACGACTTGCTGGTCATTCCCGCTCGAGTGCCACTCATCAGGAGTGAGATTTAAGCACGGGGAGACAGGTGTATTGAAACGAGGCGCAGCCACTGGCAACCCTGACTGCAGGGCCAGTACTTGTTCAGCACAGGGTCCGCAGACCCGTGCTCTGTCCGCATCAGCATGGGGTTGTCCACACGCTGTACACAGCCGGTCTTGTCCCGGAGGGACCCTGGTCACATAATTCTGAGATGCCTCCATATGGTGATTATTAATGAAAAATATGCCAGTAGGGATTTATGCAATAGGCAACCCTGGATGTCCCAAGGACCCGCTAGGAATGTGGGAGAATTTTTTGTAAGCCCGCTACAATTTATGTTAGGCCGGGAGAAGCCACCGGAGTCTTTGACGTCTGAAAGACAGAAAGGGAATAAGGAGGTGTCAGGGCCATGAGTAGCAGAAAAAATACTAATGATGAAATCACCCGCGAAGGCACTTACATACCTGGGGAGGAGAAGGACCGCCAAACACGCGCGCGAAGATCAACAAAATGGCACCAACCAAACCTCGAAGGGCGGGCCCAATCTGGGCGTGACGCGGAGCGCGCCACACCAGGTCCCCGCCTCCCCCAAAGAGCGCGAAGCTCTGAGGCAGCCGTCCAGGCTTGACAAGCCAAGCATAGGGTATGCTAGTAAAAGCATCTGCTAATGGATAGTCGTAGTCTGACGAAGCCGCCACCCAGCACAGTAAATTTTAATAAAAAAATGAGAAGGCAAAGACGGCGGCCAAAATGAAAAGAGCAAGCAGCGCGGCTCTGACACCCAGTTGCCAGTCAAGGGCAAAACTACGGCCATAAGCGTGACAATACAGTACACTGAGACCGCCAAACACACGCACCCCCCCCCCCATTCTTTTCCCCCGAATACGGGGGGAAACGAGGGAGGATGGCGACCCTTTACACAGGGTCCACCACTACACGGGGCATGGGGCAATAATGCGGGAGGGACATCCACTAGAGGCCCACCATCAGCCTAGACCGCCTACCCTTTGGTGGGGGACTGCGGTGGAGCATGGCTCCGTTAAGCACGCATGGTGCTGCCTACCTTCACCCGACCAGCGCAGCCCAGGCTGGGAGGCACATCACAGGGAGGACGGGTGGGAATAGTCCAACATGGCCACAGGCTGTAATAGGCCTGCTCACCTGCAAGAGAGTGATACTTCATGTCTTCGCAGTCAGCACTGCAGAGAAATCTGGGGATTTGTGGGAGGTCCCCGGGTATATGAAGGGCCGGGAGGAGCCTGTTTTTTGCATGTCTGCAGTGCACAGCGCCCTATGGCGGAGGATTACCCAAGTATAAGTATTATATCTGGAGCAGGACGTACTGTATACTTAGAATATATAAGATATGCTCTTATTCAGGGTGAAGGTCCGCTTTAATGTAACGTGATTGTGAATGCATTTGTTGTTTGGCTAGTTACAGAAGGGGGAGAGTACAAAGCAATTTCCATTGGCATTTTCATTGTACTTAGGAAAATGAAAATATTCAGTAAGACATATGCAGGAGCCGCAAGTTGCCAATAATTCCAGCGATCTACTGCACGTTCACGCCATTTACCATCATTACATGATATCAGACCTGGGACGCCACGCAGATTAGTGGAGAGCTGTGAAGTTTGGTTAGGCCTCTGGCACCCATCTTCTCCAGTTACATAGGTTTATAGATGGAGGGGCTGATGGTCATATTACCCCCATGCAGCTGCTGCTTCCCTGTGGCTTGTGGTGATCTGAGCGACACTGCTAGCCAGTGCATAACAAATGCATTACAGAGAACTGAAACTGTTAGTTTCCAGCTACTTGCTGCCCCGATCGCGGAGACTGGAGACAAAAATCAGCCAAACGGCTCCAGAATGCCTTGCAGAAAACAAAACAAACAAAACAGCAGTGCATATAACTGGTGGAAAGCCTCCGTGTGTGATGAGCAGATCTGTATCCATGCAAGGAGGCCACACATGGGGCTTACTGTATTTGCTATTCAATGTTCCCCTTCTGTGACAACCCTGGGCTACAGTGTCTCCCACTAGAATAAACTTTTTTCTTCGCTGACAAAAGGTCATCTCACAGGGCTCAAACTCGAAGAGCGATAAAAATACAATTCTGTGATTACTCACCTGTAGAATTGGTATTATAAAGTACGTCCTGCTATAATACTTACTGTCGGGTATTACTCCGCCAGATGGCGCTGGACTGCAGAGACATCGAAAATAGGCTCCTCCCGGCCCCTCAAATACCCAGGGACCTCCCACAAATCCCTAGCATTGAAAAGCAGTTAACGAGAAGCCGGGAGAATTAAAACAACCCAAACTGGAAACTATAACGATGATAACAATCACCATACAGGGGATCCAAGATAATGAAAAACCAAGGGTGGGGTGGAGCAGGACGTACTGTATACTCATAATATCAATTCTACAGGTGAGTAATCACAGAATTGTATTATTCTTAGTATACAGTACGTCCTGCTCCAAATCTAATATTTACAGTTGGGACATCCAATAGCAGTGTCCATAAAGTAGGGTGGGATCCCCAAGAAAAGGTAACAGCAGACAGTTTGAACCACTGCTGCCTGCAAAACCTTGCGGCCAAAAACAGCATCAGCTGAGACCCCAACATCAACCTTGTAAAACTTTGAAAAGGTACGAACAGAAGATCAAGTAGCAGCCTTGCAAACTTGTTCAACAAAAGCCTGGTGCTGAAAAGCCCAAGAGGCACCAATAGCACAAGTAGAATGAGCAGTAAGGCGGAAGGGAGGATTCTTCCCCTTAGCAGAGTAGGCCTGAATAACAGCCCGACGGATCCATTTGCTGATGATAGACTTGGCAGGAGCCAAACCCTTCCTAGGACCAGAAGGGACCACAAAAAGAGCATCAGTTTTTCTGAAAGGTGCAGTAGCCACCAGATAGTACTTCAGACACCTAACCACATCCAAGGAATGCAAAACCCTCTCCTTAGCATTACTAGGATTAGGGCACAATGAAGGAAGAACAATGTCCTAAATCAAATGAAAGGCAGACACCACCTTAGGCAGAAAATCAGGCTTGAAACGAAACACCACCTTGTCCTGGTGTCTCTCATAGTAGGGGGGCTGAATGGAAAGCGCCGCCAACTCAGATACACGCCTAACAGGAGTGAAAGCCACCAGAAAGACAACCTTGAGAGTAAGGATGGCCAGGGGAGCATCCAGCACAGGTTCAAAGGGAGCAACCTGCAAGGGCTGACAAAACCAAGTTCAAATCCAAACAGGCACCATAGGCTTACGTGGGGGACGCACATGAGTGACCCCCTGGAAAAAAGTCCTGATCAGAGGGTGCTGAGCAAAGGACTTCTGGAAGAAAATAGCCAGGGCAGAAACCTGACCCTTCAGAGTACTTCGTTGGAGCCCCATGTCCAACCCATGCTGAAGGAACTCCAGAATCCTGGGAATAGAGAACACACGACAGGGAAGAGACAGACTCACACCAGTCAATGTAGGCACGCCAAACCCTGTAGTAAATGGAAGAAGAAGACTTCTTCCTAGCCTTTATCATGGTATCAACCACTGAGGTAGACAGCCCCTTCTCCATCAAGATGGAGGTTTCAGCAGCCAGGCCGTCAAAGCCAGAGTTTGTAAATTGGGAAGGCGTATGGAGCCCTGAGTGAGCAGGTCTGGCACCAAGGGCAGAGCGTACTGATCCACTGCCAGCTGCACCACGTCTGCGAACCACACTCTTCTTGGCCACCTGGGGGCCACCAGAATTGCTGGTACCCCTTCCAGAGCAATCTTGCGCAGAACCCTGCCCAACAGAGGGAATGGAGAAAAGACATACAGGAACTGAAAGTCCTGCCATGACATTGCTAGGGCATCCACGGTCAAGGCCAGAGGATCCTGGGACAGGGAGACAAAGGCCGGGAGCTTGCGGTTGTGACGGGACGCAAACAGATCCACATCTGGTTGGCCCCAAAGGTGACAAAGAGATTGAAACACCCTGTTGCACAGGGACCACTCTCCCTGGCGAGAGGTCCCCCTGCTCACAGAGTCTGCCAGGAGATTTTCCACCCCCGGGATGTACACAGTTGAAATGCAGGGGACATTGGACTCCGCCCAGGTCAGGATTAGAGAAACTTCCTGGAGAGCCCCCTTGCTCCGGGTCCCTCCTTGATGATCGATGTAGGCAACTGCCGTCTGGTTGTCCCAGCGCACCTGAACAGGCAGGCCCCGAAGATGAGTAGTCAACTGAGCCAGGACTAACCTGATTGCCCACAGCTCCAAGACATTGATAGGTGTGTGGGCCTCCTGAGGGCCCCACCTCCCCTGGAACTGCAGGGACTTCCAGAACCCCCCCCCCCCCCAACCTGACAGACTGGCATCCGTTGTGACTGTCTCCCAGGAAGGGGTCAGAAAGGATCTGCCCCCCAACAGGTTCCTTGAGTCCATCCACCACGAGAGGGACCTCCTGACCAGGGGGAAAGCACACAGACCCTGTCCAGGGACGCTGGGTCCTTGTCCCACACTGACAAGAGATGGAGTTGCAGAGGCCTCAGGTGGAACTGAGCATAAGGGACCGCCTTGAAGCACGCCACCATCAGGCCCACCAGTTGCATTCCCTGCCTGATGGAGGGATGATGACAAGACAGCAGAAACTGGACCTGTGCAATCAGACTGTCCACCTTCTGTTGAGGAGGGAAAATCCTTGCCTGAACTGTATCCAGATTCATTCCTAGGAAGGGAGTCACCAACGAAGGGGACAGCGAAGACTTGGGGTGGTTGATCACCCATCCAAAGGACTCCAGGGTGGACACCACCAGTTGAGTATCCAATTCTGCCAGATTGGGATGTGATGAGAATGTCGTCCAGATAAGGCAGCACGCGAACGCCCTGAAACCTGAGCAGAGACATCATGCCAGCCAGCACCTTGGTGAACACCCTGGGAGCTGAGGTGAGACCAAAGGGCAACGCCACAAACTGGTAGTGTTGGTCCTCCAGAGCGAACCTGAGGAACCTTTGATGACCTGGAAATACAGGGACATGAAGGTAAGCATCTTTGATGTCCACAGAAGTCATGAAATCCCCTGGGCGCAGGGATCTGATGGCAGAGCGCAGAGTTCCCATGCGAAAGCGCCTGCTCCTGACAAATTTGTTGAGGATCTTCAAGTCCAGGATGGGCCTGAGTGACCTGTCTTTTTTGGGTACTGTGAATAGGTTGGAATAGAAGCCCTTGCCTTTTTCTCTTAAGGGGACCTTGCAGATGACCCCCAGCTCCAGGAGGCCTTGCACAGCTTGCACGAGCTCCTGAGCTGACACAGGGTCCTGAGGAATCCAGGATCTGATGAATCTTGGAGGGGGCAGGCAGCAAACTCCCAACTTGTAACCGGAGGACACTACCTCCTGAATCCACCGATCTGAGACATGAAGCCTCCAGACGTGAGCAAAGTGCTGCAGCCGTCCCCCCACCCGGATGGGTGAGGGCGCCCCATCATGCCTGAGGGGGCTTGGGAGATTACTTAATCTTGGGGCACCAGGAGGAGCCAGGACGACCACGTCCTCTGACCCTACCCCAGAAGTCTCTCCGGGCCCCAGTAAAGGAAACCCCCCTCCCTTGTTTAGCACCACGGTAGGGGGAGGAGAAGGAGCCCTGACCCCGAAAGGGCCGAGACTGCCGCCTGCGCTGGGGTAATCTGCCTCCTTATGCAAAAAGTTCCAGACGGTCCCCAAACAGGCGTAGTCCTTTGAAGGGAAACCCAGTGAGGGCTTTCTTGGCAGCGTTGTCAGCAGCCCACTGGCGAGCGGCGTATAGCCACCACCAGGGCAGATGTTCTGGCACACATTCTAATGGTGTCATCCAAAGCAGAGAGGACAAAATTTACAAAAACATCACAACTAGAGAGTGCATTAAACACCTCACAAGGCAAATCATCAGGGGCACTATCAAGTATATTTCTGAGCAGGGTCCTAATGGCTACAGCCGTAATGGCCGAGGCACAGCGCCGTTCCCACACATGCAAAGGCATGGGATTGCATGACAGAGGTGTTCGATAACGCTAGGACTGGGGCATCCACTTCGGGAGGGGATGACTAACACTTTACCACATCAGCAGGAAAGGGATATTTCCTATCCCAACTCTTAGGTACACCAGGAAGTCTACTGGGCCATTCCCATTCCTTGAGTACCAGATTATTGAAATGTGCTTGCTCTGGAAATTCCAAACGTGACTTAGCAGTATGAAAAAGTTCCCCCCTTTGCCTGGGAGCCGCAACAGGGGGAGAGATAAACAATACCTCAAAATTTGAGCCAACAGCTTATCAGTATCATCTGGGGCCCAGGGGTCAGAGCCAGAATCATGACCCCTGGGCCTCTCGTCAGATGAGCCCGAGTCAGAGAATAGCTCCCCTTCGTCCGAAGGGGTATAGCCACATAAATGCCAAAACTCATCAGTTTCCATAGGGAAAAGAGTGACATTAGGCGTTAAGTGCCGCTTTTTAGCAGGGGCCTTACGCGCCAAGGTATTAGCAATTAACTTCTCAACACTAGCCAGTCTAGAAGACACATCAGGCTGAGAATCCCCACTAGTATGCAACTCAGTAGGAGTGAGATTTAAGCTTGGGGGGGTAGGTGAAGTGATATGAGGTGCAGGCCCAGCCACTGGGAGGCCAGATTGCAGTGTAAGCACCTGCTCGGCACAGGGTACACAGACCCGCCCCTTGTCAGCGTCAGCATGAGGCTGCCCACACGCTACACACAGCCGGTCACATTATCCTGAGATGCCTCCATATGGGGATTACAGCGGCACTATAGGCCGATAGGGATTAACGCTAATTAGCAACCCTGGATGCCCCAGTAACCAGCTAGGGAAGTGGGAGCAATTACACTAGGCCTCACAAGTTAACCAACCAATAGAGGGCAGGGAGAAGCCAAAGGATTCAGCAGACAATAAAAAAAAGTGGAAATAAAGCCGCCCGCGAGGGCACTTACGGACCGCGGTAGGTAGAGGTCCGTCAAGCAGAAGCCGACCAAGCAGACAAAATGGCGTCGGTATACCGGGAGGGGCGGGCCCGCACAAGCCATGACGCGGAACGCGCCAGAGACAGGCCCCGCCTCCCGAAGAGCGCGAAGCCAACACGTGACAAGCAGCCAATGACGGCGCGCCAGCGGTAACGCCGCCGCCAAGCGTGGAACATGACAAAAAAGGCGCGCGGCAGCAATTTCAAGTACAGTAAAATGATAAAAAGTCAGCGCAGCGGCTGACACAAGCGATGTAATAAAGCACAAGGCACGCGAATATACATACATACATACATACATGCACACATACACACACACACCCGCCCCCCTCTTTTCCTCCCGAAGGCTACAAGGAGAGTGAGGGAGGACAGCGGCCACTTTACAAGGGCCCACCGATACACAGGGGCAAGGGGCAATAGTGCGAGAGGGGCATCCCATAGAGGCTCACCATAAGCCTGAACCGCCCACCCTTTGGTGGGGGATTGCGGTGGAGCAGTGCTCCTAAGCACCTAACAGCGGTGCTGCCTACCATCACCCAACCAGCGCAGCCAAGGCTGTGAGGCAATTACTAGTGGAACGGGTGGGAATAGTCCTACAGGGCCGCAGGCTAATAGCCCGCTCACCTGCGAATAGAGAGAGCCATTTCTTGTCCTTCGCAGTCCAGACTGCAGAGAAATTCTGGGTATTTGTGGGAGGTCCCTGGGTATTTGAGGGGCCAGGAGGAGCCTATTTTCGATGTCTCTGCAGTCCAGCACCATCTGGCGGAGTAATACCCGATAGTAAGTATTATATGTGGAGCAGAACGTACTGTATACTAAGAATAAAATCCACCCAAAACTAGAGACCCTAATGAAAGCTTGACAGGGGATCTAACTCTTTCCCATCACATTAATAAGATGCAGATTATCCCATCTCATTAATAAGATTGTTGGACACAACTGCCTTTTTAGCCATGCCCCTTCCTTGGATGGGGTTTATGCATTAGGCACAGGATTCATTTTAGGGTATAGGTGTGTAAATCTACTTTCATGGGGCAGAATTATTACAGTTATAATACAGGAAGAACATAATATTGAGTATTAAAGAAGCCCCTACATAACCTAGAAGTGAAGCCTGGGGCAGACCTATTTCACTGGAGGGTCACTGAATTAGGCAGCGGGAGGGGCATCCAGTTGAGGGGTGCCCTGCGAAGCATATCTGCGATGGAAGCTCATTCACTGTGTCAATACCTACTCTCATTTCAGCTGCTGATTGTAGATCCACTGGCAACCATTGCGGTTTGCAAGGCTGCTGCCCACAAAGCATTGTGCAACTGCTGGCTGTCACATAGGGCTGTCAACCAGCTTGAAAGCAGCAAGTAGCAACCTTCAAGGTGGCTATGTGGAGAGGAGCATCCCTTATTTGGTTGTTCCCCGGCTGCCTAGTTCAGAGCTCTCTCTAGTCTTTTTTGGCTAGAAGGTGTTTTTTAAGAGGACCAACACTTACATTAGACCAAATTGGTGTTGGTCCTAGCATTGGGATTGCTAAAGCCCCCATTTCCATCCTAAATCGCGTTCACCTATTACTGCAGGAAGTATCAGGGGTAACAGGTCTGAGTGGGGAGAACTGATCAACTCTAGCAGGGCTGGCCCATGAGCCAGTCTGTGCAGAAATAACTACTTTAACCGGACCTTCACCATGATTTACTGAAAAGCCCAAACACTTAAACTATTCCCCAGCATCTAAAATTATTATATTTTAAGTTTTTAGTCACTTTTTCTTTCCCCCATTGGGCTGCAACTCTGTTCAGGACTTTAGAATAAGGGCGCCGCCATCTTGAATCAGAAGCAGCACACTTATTGAGGAGAGGAAAGTGGGATAAAGTACAGGGGGGCAGGTTATAGCTGTGCTTTACTCAGACAGAGCAGAGCTGGTGTCAGGAAAAGGTCAGGAGTCACAGAATGCAGAGCACAGTCAGAAGGTACTTACTGCCTGATGTTCCATGAGCCGCCATCTTGGCTGTTTAAAGGCTCATAACATGCAGTAGATGCAGGTAGGATGAATTTTAATGTGGGCAATCTGTATGTACAGGGTGTGGGAAACATATAAGATAGACTCTTATTCAGAGTGAAGGACCGCTTTAATGTTACTGTAATTGTTTTGATGTGTGTAGATGGTCTTACCCACCATGCAATGCTTTGGGCAACTGTTTAAATGTTTAATGCATCTGTTTCCGCAGGCTGGCTCAAGATACAAGCAGTTACAGGTAAGCACTCAATTCATGAGGCACAAAAATAGATTGTTGCCAATCTACTTTTATATCAACAATTTGGAAATTGCTGCAATTACCACAACCGGTAAATAATAGAATAGACATTGTCATGGTTCTCCTGTGCTTGGCAATTATCCTGCAAGGAATCTTCCGGGTCCTACCCACAGTGTTTCTTTGTCAAGAAGAAAGCTTCAGTTTTGTATTAATGTATTATGTATAAAAACATTCAACAACTGCCAATCAGAATTTACCTTTCACTTCTGACCGCTCTAAATGAATGGAAGACAACATCTGATTTGTTGCTGCAGGTTTCTGCACATTCCTGGTCTAATGAAGACTGTCCCCTTTTACAGTTTTGTGTGTTGCATAAGGAATGTAAAATAAATCGGGTGAACAAGGAGGTTTCAAACAGCAGGGAAAGCTGTAACCTGGCCAAGGAATCTTTGCATCAAAATCAGTCAAGGCCCGTGGTATTCCTCCTTAAAGTGGACCAACACCCTGAGGTGATCGGCCCGGGAATCTATAAGATCGGGATGTCCCGCGGGGTGTAAACCCCCCAAAACCCCCGAAAAACCTTACCTCTCCAGCCGCTGCTTCCGCCGCCTCACTCGCGCTCCTCTAGACGTGCGCGCGCCCGCGCCGGCCGTCTCTGAATGGCCGGCGCGGGCGCGCACACGTCAAGAGTGACGCGCGGGAGGCGCCGACGGGCAAGCTGCTTGTACGTCGCTGTCAATCAGCTTGTCCGTCGGCGCCGATTGGACGGCGCGGCCACGTGGGAGCGGGGAGAGGTGAGTTTTGGGGGCTTTCTGGGGGGTTTCACACAGCGGGGCACCCCCGATCGGGGTGCCCCGGGGAAGTGGACCAATACCCAGGATAGTCAAAATCCTGGGTGTTGGTCCACTTTAAACCCAAAGTCTTCTCCTAGCATCCCAAAAGACATTGGGATGCTGGGAGGAAGGCTACAATCTACATAGCTTTTTTTTTTTAATTAGATAATTTGGTAGTGGTCTCTACTTTTACACTACTTGTGAACTGGTAACCTATGGCGCAGATGGCTTGCTTATGTCTCGATCATCATACACCTCTCTGGACTCCAGGGGTGTGGAAAAACTTGGTGCCAGCTCGAATTGGCCCAGCGCTTTCCAGTGGTGCAAATTTTTGGCATAGGGGCCTGTATTCTAGCATGGCCTTAGGTTTAGTAATTATATGGGAAGGTTACGCGCGTCACTGGATCAAGCAAGGAAACACTGGCACAGGAAAGCCTGGACACAGTTTACACAATGAATGCGACTTTACACACTGAATATATATAGGACAGAGAGGAGGGGGCAGCATAGCCATCTTCAGGGCGTCACTACCATTGCTGGAGGCTTCAGGGTCATTACACCTGAAGTGCTGTGAGAGAATATTTTTGTTTTTTGCCATTTCTAAGCCTCAACAAATATTTATATCTGGGTGGATCTAATAGGTCTCAGCTGAAAAAAAGGACTTGCAGGGAGAGAGTCACTGTTATTACCAGCGCCAAACAATGTTTTCTATACATTTAGGACACACACTGAGAACAGATCAAACTCAGAGGCCCATTTTCCAATTTGCTTACCTTTATGGATCCCTGGCATATCTCTGTCTGGCAAATCACATTAGCTACACGCAGAAGATGGGGCCTTAGCACCTCTCTGGGGCACCCTCTGATGAATGCTGACAGAACCATCAGATGGGAGGCAAGTGGAGACTTCTGAAGAGCGGGTAACAAAAGGTTGAAAAACACTTCGGGGTTCACAAATGTTCCAATCAACTCCCCTGCCTTCACACTCTGCAGAAGAGATTATACAGAATTAGTGGTGCACAAAACGACTACATAGACCATGTGCCTTAAACTAACCCAAAAAACTCAAATGTTCTATGAAAAAATGTGGTATGGCACCAAACTTAAAAAGATCACCAACCATAGCAAATATGATTTGTATAACCAAAGTATTTCCCCTCTGTGCACCAGTATCTGTTGTACTGATTTGTTATTATTAGGTCTCTCAAACCCACAGAAAATCAGTTCAAAAAAGGGCTCAAGCACTAGGATCAAATTTGGATTCTATAACCCAAGGTCCAAGGAAGGCCACTTAATGACTGAAGATATATGTGGTCCATCTCCTGTGTGATACACAAACAAAAAGGACTGGGGGAGGGTGGGACTTTTCATCTGGCATGTCTGGTTAGTGATGGAGCACAACAAGAAAAAAAAAAAACCTTAAAGTGGACCAACACCCACCGCCGATCAGCTCCCTGCCTGTGTGAAACCCCCCAGGACACCCGCAAATCCTACCTGTTTCTCGTTCCAACGGAACGGCATCCCTCTAGCAGGGCCCGCGCCGGCCGTTTGTGAATGGCCGGCGCGGGCGCGCTCCCTGTAAGAGGGACGCGCGAGAGGTGGCGGCGGGCGCTCTCACCTTGTCCGTCGACAGACCTCGCTTGTCCGTCGGGGGTGCCCCGCGGAAGTGGACCAACACCCAGGATAGTGAAAATCCTGGGTGTTGGTCCACTTTAAAAGAAAACGCATTATTTTTTTCCAAAATTTTCAAGGTGTCATTCTGCCTTATTGTTTTCCTCTTTTGGAATAAAAAATAAACGCTTGTGCTAGAATTGTGCCAACAGGCCTGTGATTTACTTATCAGCATGCAGTTTCCAATTTTCTCATATTAGAGCAGGAGAGGTTAAACCTGTGAGCATAGGAATGTGGAGTGTCATCTCTGCCTCAGCCAATCAGATCATTAAAAAGTCAGCAAGTATTTGCTTTGTAGACCAAACGCACCAGTTTGTACACGGTTGCTCATGTAGACACATTGTTGCTAGACAAAATAGTTTTCTTTTAGAACACAAAGCTGCAAACAAATAGAAAAAAAATCACAGATAAGCTCGGCACCTTTTCGGACATCATTTTGGAGAATAATGGAAACTAAAAATGCCATTGGAGTGGAATTACCCTTTAACTATCAGCTCAATACCACCTTGCCAATGTGGTATTGCCCACAGGTGGTATTAAGCTGATCCCACCCCTTCCTCCCCATCTCAAGTAACAAAGTAAACCGTAGGAGTATGGGTGGGAACTCAGGGGTCGTCATGAAGGATTCTTAGAAAAGCCATTAATAGTAAGTCTAACGGGGATCTTTTCGAATTATCCTTCATGATGACTCACGGAGATGCTTTGCAGACAGGAGATCAAGTCTATTGTTGAGTAAGGTGTGGGGTGATGACCACATTGCTGCTTTGCAGATCTCTCCTACCCAGGATGCGGACATGGCTCTTGTTGAGTGGGCAGAAACTCCCTTGGATGAATAAGCCTGTACAATAGACTGTTTTAGCCATCTGGCAATAGTGGATTTTGGGGCAGCTAAGCCTCTTCGTTTTCCACTGAAGGTTAGCAAAAAATGTTCCCCTATCCACCATTCACAGGCGGATCAGTGCTCTTCTCACATCTAAAAGTGTGAGATCCTCTTTTTGCCTGCTGCAGCTGGCAAATGTCAGGAGCACTATATCTTGGGACCTGTTAGTAGCTGTAACAATTTTTAGGTAAAAATAAGTGATCAGGTCTAAGGAGAACTGAACAGTAAGGTTCCTTCATTGATAAGGCCTGTAGTTCACTCACTCATCTGGCTGATGTTATGGCCAGCAGGAAACAAAATTTAATCGATAACTTTTCTGTAACTTCTTCTAATTGTTCAAAAGAAAGTTCCAACAACCATTTTAGTATGAATGATAAGGGCCACGTTGGAAAGCCCTTAAAAGGCGCTGGCCTTTTGCGAGACTGATTTGAAGTACAGATCAATTAGTTGACTCTACTGATGGTCAAAGAAGATAGATAGGGCTGAAGACTTTAGTGTGCTTACTGCTAGCCCTTTCCTAAAACCTTCCTACAGGAATTCGAGGACTGTGGCTACATCTTCTTTCTTCAGTTTGTTAACTTCACAAAACGAAGAAAAGCATTTTCACACCTTTGTATAAATTCGCCTAGTGGTCAATTTTCGACTGTCCAGGAGAGTTTCAAACACTCTCGCAAAACAGCCCTTTCTTTCTAAGACCTCCCGCTTCAAGATCCATGCTGTCAGTTGAAGCCTTGATGGGTCTGGAGAACGGGACATTGATGGATATTCATCTGGAAACTGCCAAGGGCCCCTTTTTCTCTTTCACTGATCAGTTCTGCAAACCAGGATCTTCTAGGCTAAAAGGGAGCTATGAAGAGAACATTGACTTCTTCTTGTGTCATCTTCTGGATCACTTGTGGCAGTATTCTGAAATGAGGAAAGGCATAAGCTAGGTGAGAATTCCATGGAGGAGCTAGAGCATCCAGTGCTAATGAATCACCTCCCCTTGGAAGTGAACAAAATGTTTCACATTTTGAATTGCTAGCAGTGGCAAAAAAAGAAAAAAAAAAAAGTCTATCTGACGGAGTGCCCATGTACTTACAATCTGAAGGAAAATCTCTTGGTTTAGACACCACTCTGTCTGTTGAACCCTGACTCGGATAATCTGCAAGAGTGTTCAGGGTCCCTTTTAGATGAACTAACGAAATTAATAGAACTTGTTCCTGTAAGGGAACTAGAATGGAGTTTTGACAGGTTTATCAGTGCAGATGATCTGGTCCCATCCTGATGATTTAAGTAGGCTACTTTGGAAGCATTGTGGGAGCGAATTTGGACATCTCTGCCTGCGATGTCTGGTAGAAAGTGATTCAGCACCAGCTTGACTGTCAGAAGTTCTTAGAAGTTGGAGGATGTGACTGCTAAGGCTGGTGGCCACTTCCCCTGGACATGTTGACTGTCTAAGTGGGCTCTCCAACCCCAGCTGCTGAGACCTGTTGTGATAACTATAGGATTTCTTAGCTTCCATTGTCTTCACCGTTCCAGCATCGATGGATCTGTCCACCACCAGAAATCCTCTAGGACTTTCGATCCTACTTGGACTAGCTTATCCAGTGAGTCTGGGTGCTTGTCCCACTGAAAAGGAATCTCTGCAGGGTTCTCATATGTGGTTGAGCCCATGGTACTGCCGGAATTGCCAGGGTCATGAGACCTAGCAAGGTCATGATTTCCCGGATGGAAACCTGGGGGACAGTGATGTATCTTTGGGACATTGTGATGATACTTAGTATATTTCCTGTGGAAGCAGAATCTTTTGACGGATACTGTCTATATCATACCCTAGAAATCTGCATAGATGACTGAGTCGATTTTTCCAGATTGACAACCCAATCCTTTAGTAAGAGCAGGGTCTTCCCTAGATCTGCTAGGAGCGACTCCCTTGATCTGTTTAACAATAGAAGATCGACCAAATAAGAATCACTATGACTCCCTGTTGTCTGAGGTGTGCCATTGGTTCTGCCAAGATCTTTGTAAAGATCCGTGGGGCTGACAACAGGCCGAAGGGTAAGGTCCTGTACGGGTAATGATCCCTGGTCTGTATGAACTACAAATCTCGGATAATTGCGATGTGAGGTCAGAATTGGTATATGCAGGTATGCATCCTGTAGGTCTAGATTGACCATAAGGCTGTGTTGTTTTGTGATGTTTCTTACGGAATAAAATCGGTCCATCCTGAATTAGTTTAACTTTCTCAGATTTAGAATCATTCGATATTTCCCTGACGGTTTCTGTACCAGGAAAATGTGAAAGTAGAGTCCTATTCTTTCTGAGGGGAGCGGAACAGACTATCACGTTTCTCTTCCTGGGGACTCTTGGCTGCCCGATTACTAGAAAAAAGGATTGCAGGAGGGTTGAAAATTCAAATCAATTTCCGCTTTCTAGTTTTTGTAGTACAAATTGATTTTGGACAATTAAAAACAAGTAGCAGGTCCCTGAGATAATTGATAACTCTAAATATATAGTATCAAAAAACCCAATAAATGGGTAATATAAATAATCTGTGATGCAAGCGCTCCCAAAGCAATAAATAAAATAGGGCAAAAATGTGGTTAATACAAAAAAGGAACAGGAGTCTGTCAGCGCAGGGACTAGGAGTCCCTGCACCCACTTACCCCCGTACCTGTGTCGGCACCAAACAGACCAAAAGGGTCTGTATACCACCAAAGTTAAAGAGTCCTGTGAATAAAGAAAACACCTACTCCTAAAAGCCTATATGAAAACCCTACAAAAGTGACAAGCTACACACTGAAATACAGTACAAAATGTAAGTACAAAATAAACCCCCCACAGTGAACATCAACAGTTATCATCAATTAATATGTAAAGCAAAAACTATCACTAGTAAATGTATGAATAAATCCCTGTAAACATATGGGCATATAAAAATATCATAATACTAGTAACCACATCAATATAACATATAAATACATGATCAATCACTAAACTCATATGTGTATATAAAATAAGTACCTGGATAAATATATATATCTAACAACCCCACCAGTGAACCCCAGAATCTTGTGAACCGATATGTCAAGGTGTTAAAAATACCAAAAATCAAAAACAACAGGTGGTGTCAGCAAAATTAGAACAAGATACTACCAGAGCCCATGTGAACGGGAGACACAGCCAGCATCACATCACATCAGACAAGGGACCGCACGCAACCCCGGCCACCCGCGCCCGCCGCCCCCATGCGGCTTCAGAAGGGTGAAAGGTAAAATCAATCTCCATTACCAGTCCTTATATACATCCACCTACCTATTGTGTATCCCGACGGCGCTCCCGCCAAAGACACCATCCGGCGCTCCGCCCGCACGCACGGCCCCACCGCCAAAACAGGCGGGGTGACGTCAGACCGCCGACCGCGGCACGTGACCACGCGGCCGCGCAGTCCCCGGCCAGTATGCGCATGCCCGCCGCCCGTGCACATCACAGCAAGCCTGCTGTATGTTTACAGGGATTTATTCATACATTTACTAGTGATAGTTTTTGCTTTACATATTAATTGATGATAACTGTTGATGTTCACTGTGGGGGGTTTATTTTGTACTTACATTTTGTACTGTATTTCAGTGTGTAGCTTGTCACTTTTGTAGGGTTTTCATATAGGCTTTTAGGAGTAGGTGTTTTCTTTATTCACAGGACTCTTTAACTTTGGTGGTATACAGACCCTTTTGGTCTGTTTGGTGCCGACACAGGTACGGGGGTAAGTGGGTGCAGGGACTCCTAGTCCCTGCGCTGACAGACTCCTGTTCCTTTTTTGTATTAACCACATTTTTGCCCTATTTTATTTATTGCTTTGGGAGCGCTTGCATCACAGATTATTTATATTACCCATTTATTGGGTTTTTTGATACTATATATTTAGAGTTATCAATTATCTCAGGGACCTGCTACTTGTTTTTAATTGTCCTGTGTTTTGTGTGTTTGTATTTTTTAGCATTTATATGTGTCAATAAAATAAATTTTGTATAGATAGGTCGTCAGTATACTATTCGTGGTGCTCCTCATGGGGAGGGAGGCGTGATCTTTTCATGGCCACTCCTATAGAAACAGGTTGGATGGTTTGAGGAGTGAGCACATTACTTTAGTTTATTAGTGGTGCACCCCTTCACGTTTGCCACAAATTGATTTTGGGAGATTGCTCTCCAGGCGGCTACAAACCAGATGAGTCTGCCCCCCACTGGGTGTTCGTTGTCAGGACTGAGACTTTAGGCCCTCTGGAGGTTTGCAAAGCAAACTACTCCTTCTTTGAGGCCTAGTCGGAGTCTACCACTTTTTCTGCTCATTCTGTTTAAATCGGAGTCAGACGCAAGGTAGATTTTCTTCTATTAATAGCTTGAGTTGGGAGTCGGTAAGGTCTCTAGGATACTCTCCTAAGGAGTGTCACCCTCGAAGTACCCTTTAAAGCGGACCAACACCCACGGGTGATCGGCCCGGGAATCTATAAGATTCCCGGGCCGATCACCCCCCACCCCGCGGGACATCCGAGATCGGGATGTCCCGCGGGGTGAAACCCCCCCCCCAAACACCCCAACTCACCTACCTCATCTTACCTACCTCACCGATCGGGGGTGCCCCACCGAAGTGGACCAAGACCCAGGATAGTCAAAATCCTGGGTGTTGGTCCACTTTAAAGTTAATGAGCCACATCTCCATGCTTCTGAGAATGCCATCTGATGCCAAGGTAAGCCTAAATGTAAATGAGGTAGCATCCCACGCTCTTTTTAGGATGCTCTCTATCCTGCGGTCCATAGAATCGTGTAACACTCCCATGTCTGACCCAGTAGAGCATCCAGTTTTGGACATTTGCTCCAAGGCTCCATGTCCTGCTCGTGGAATGAGAATTTTCTTTTACGTGAATTAGCCATAAAGAACTTATTTTCTGGGTTTTCACATTCAGCCTTAATATCCTTAAGAGCTGAATGAATAGGAAAAGCTTTAGAAGTTTTCCCCCAAAAAGTTCTATACATAAAGTCCTGCACAGACAGCGGCTTGTCATTGTACTTAATACCCCAAGTTTCATAAATTCTTCTGGCAGGTTTCCCGAAGGACCACCTCACTTTCGATCACCTTCGCTTTCTTCGATTATTTTGGATCCTACTTCAACCTAAAGTGGACCTGAACTGAGCAAATTGGGGGTAGCTGAGGTAAGGAAAACCGCAGGTTTTGTTTCCTGACTTCCTGCAACTGACTGAGGGATAAGTGCGGAAGCAGAGGATGCCTCTGGCTGTGGACCAGAGAAGATATGGGCATCCCGCATTCAGTCAATTTCACACCTAAAAATGGCTGCTGTCTCTCTAAAACTGTATGCAATCCTGACACACAGGCCTCTGCCAAGTATCTGGAAGAGTTGCGCTGCAGGATTCACAATGTTTGGATTTCATAGAAACCTTGAGCTTTACTTTGGGGGGGGGGGGGGTTCTTGTCGCTATCCTTAACCTTGGGTGTAACAGGCTATAACGACATTTACATAAAGCATATTATGTATAAATGCCCCCTGTTTGCAGCATACAAAAAACAGCTCAAAATTAAAACAAGATTTGTACATTACCAGCTTCTCCTGGGACATCTTCTTTGAGGCGAGAAGGCTAGTGGAATGATTGCCTGCACCTGTGTCTTTAAGCCCAGGATGGTTGCTCCCTGGTGGGCTATGAACGGACATCTGCTGCTGCTGAGCTCTGTCACCGATGCTGCCTCAATGGACCTCGAGATGTGCGCCTGTCAATGCCTCTGCACGGCGCCCCCCGAGGCCCACCGTCAGCTCTGTTTGTCTTCTTTCAGCCTGAACCGATCGATGGCTGGGGAGAAAGTGCCGCAGCACATGCCAGAGCAGCGTCCGGGACGGACGTCAGAGTGCCGGGTCACCGATCGCGACACCCCCCCACCCTCCCAAATTTGAAAAGGGGACAGCGCACAACTAGTGCGTCTATCTTACTCTGTGGGACCACCCTGGCTGCCAAAGAACCTCAGGTGAACTACACCCAGTAAGCTGGTCCATGGCTCAGAAGGCTCCTCCAGATCTCCTGGAGTCTGAAAATAAGAAATTAAAAAATTGTCTGAAGTCTAGCAACTCTCTGTTCAGTGGTTCCTTAGGGAGGAAACAAAAAACTGAGGTGGGGAGGAAGGGGTGGAGTTTTAAAGTGGATCAAAACCAAGCTGGATCGGCCCGGGAATCTATAAGATTCCGGGGCTGATCTATTTCCTCCCCGCAGGGCATCCAAAATCGGGATGCCCCGCTGTGCGAAACCCCCCCAGGTCACCCATAAAATCACCTTGATTCCCGGTGCCCCAGGTCGCATCCCCGCTATCCCTCTATCAGGGCGCGTGCCCGCGCCTGGCACAGTTGGCAAAGAAAGGTAGCGGACATTTTGGAGCTTCCTTTCCCAGCATCTCAGCCATGCTGCTGCCTGGATTCAACTCAGCGAGACCTGGAGCAGGTATGTTGATCTCAGGTTCTGGAAAGTCAGCTTCTGGGTAATAACTTTAGGCAGATAGGGAAGCTACTATTGTTATGCTCTATAGCTGAAGACATTGCATGCACTAGGACTTGCTAATTTATTTAAAATCTTTTATACTGCCACCCGGTGACCGTTCATGTCACCCCTTTGCCAGGCAAGTACTATTTGGTAGAAATATTACTTACATTGTGTACTACTTTCTGCTCCTCATCCAGGCAGGATCGGTAGAGAGTGCTGAGGACCAGCTCCATGTGCTGAGTGGTGTGATCCTCTGCATGTAACAACAAGACCACCAGAAGCTGAGCAGCTTTGACTCGGGTTCCAGCAACCCAATCAGTTATGTCATGACTGATGGCTGGGAGAATCTTGGACAGGTTTCTAAAGATGAGCTCACGACACCCTAGACCAGGTCTTTCCACTAGAACAGAGGCAAAGGGAGCAATTATCAAAAAGCAATACACTATAGGTAAAACTATATCTGTAATAGAGAACATTAGAGTGAAATAAAAAAGCAAGTAGACTGAACAAAGTTTACCTACAGCATCCTAAACAATGCTCTTTAAGGTTTTTTTCAATCTTTCACATGGGAAAAAATGAAATACCTTAGGGTTTGGGTTGGTGTCTCATCTGGAAGACAAAAGGCTGACTAGTGGCAACAATTCACACATAAGATATTGAATAACTGCTCCCTTTTTGTGTTTTAGTCTCACTATAATCTGGGCTAGTGGTTGTGTGTACCCCGAGTCAGTTCAGTGGTCACCTGTACTAATTGGGTGCTGCTTCACCTGATGGTAAAACATGTGACTTCCAGCCTGGTGCCATGAAAAGAAGAGGGAATTTGACATTTGAACATTTAAAAAAAAAGGTGAAAAAAAATAGATAATTTAAAGCGGACCTAAATAAAAGCATATCTTATGTTTTCCACACCCTGTACATACAGATTGCAAACCTTAAAAATCATCCTTCCTGCATCTACTGCATGTTATGAGCCTTTAAGCAACCAAGATGGCGGCTCATGGAGCATCAGGCAGCCTGCAAACAGGAAATGCCTTCCTGCATTCTGGGATTGCTGTCCTTTCCCTGTCCCAAACTCCGCTCTGCCTGTGCAAAGCACAGCTATAAACCGCTCTACTTTCCTCAGTATGTGATGCTTCTGAGGCAAGATGGCGGCACCCGTATCCCAGAGTCCTGAACAGAGTTGCAGCCCAGTGGAGGAAAAAATAATAAGTAAATGACTATAAACTTAAAATATATTAATTTTAGATGCTGGGGAATAGTTTTTTAATAGTTTGTGCTTTTCATTAAATCATGCTGAGGGTCCGGTTTAACCAATAGGACTTTGCCTACAAATGTTACCTTTCCCCCAAACCCACAACGCATGCATGAGCGGCATCACTAGTCTCCCTTCTCAGCTGTGTCCCCATGCACTCAACATCGCAACTAAATGGCTGTTTGTGGCTGCGCACAGCAGAAAGGAGGGAGTGAGGTTCTGCACTACTTGGATTTTTTTCAGCCTCTCTAGCCGCACCTTGGGCTCGAGGATAAGTAAATTAGCTCAGTGAAAGGTTTCACACAGCAGGGCACAGGGGAAAGGACCAAAACCTGGGATACAGCAAATCCTGGGTTTTGGTCCACTTTAAACTGTAGAAGGAACCTGCATTTGTAGTGCAGTTAGAAACAATTAGGAACTAAATTCAGTTCATTTCTTGAAGTCCTTAACATTTTCAGCTGCTATTGGGGAATGGAGGAAGTGGCGAGTATCACAGTGCCTTGCATCGGGTTTTCAGGGCTGCACTGTGCATTCTGATCTGGGATACCCTATACTGCAAACAGTTGGGACATTAAAGAGAAGGTAGAGAAGGTATTTTCTGACTTCACTTCCTCTGCAAGCTCTGTAAGCTTGTGCCAGGGCATCAGAGAGGGTTCATTGTAATTAGGTAACATGGGATGGAGGCGACAGTTTACACAACTAGGTTTCAAACTAGTCACAACCAGATTTAGGATGGAGCGAGCAAGCCATGTGCAGCCCAGGAATGGCTTTATGGGACCAGTGAAACTGTGTATGAAGGTAGCTCCCAGTAACCTCATTGCAAAGGTACATAAGCAAACCATGCCCGTGAGTCCTGCTAGACTGTGATAAACGGGGGACAACTGAGTAACCAACCTCTATACCGGGACTGCCAACAGTTAGGTTGCTTTGAAATGGAATGTACTGCTGCTGCGGGTCCTGAAAAAGCACTTGGAAAGTGTGAGGCATTGGCTTGTTAACTTGTGTTCTCCAGAAGGGTGAACAGGATGCAGGTGCAATACACAGACTTCATGGTCCTTGAGAATGTGTTTTCTGACACACCGCTTGCTATCCTTAGGCTTGTGTAACAAAGAAATTGATATGAATGGGTAAATGGTTTTATTGACTGTCCACATGCGGCTTAAATGAAGGGTGCTAGGGTTAACAAAGCCATTATTCGCACTGATGACTTAGGAGTGTGCAGGCAGCTGTATGGCACTGGGCCAGACACACATAACCATCCCAGCCAGCAGCCCTTCATAGAGATCTTACATACAGAGTAGGAGTAAGAAAACAAATTCAAAGAAAAAGGGTCACTGAAATAGAAACTAGGGATTTCTTTTGAGTCACAGACCGACATAAGTAGTGAAACAGTGGACAAAAACCCACCCTGGAGTCTATGAGACTCGCTCCCCCCAGTGCATCCATATTCTGGATGCCCCGCTGTGTAAAACCTCATGAAAAATCATCTTCTTTCCCAGTCCAATGGCACATGTGCGAACAGTGGGCGCATCCCTGCTATCCCTTTAGTCGGACACGTGCCCGAGCCAGGCTTTTGTGAATGGCCAGCGCGGACATGCTCCCTGTTAAAGCGTAGCGAGGAATGTGGCCGTCAGTGCGCTCGGATCCGCTTGCCTTAGATGAGCTCTTGACGAAGGGACGGTAGCGGATCTAAGCCAGCTGACTGGATGAGAGGCTGTGCATGCACTGTAGGCCTGGGGCAGGGTGAGCAAGATTGGGCAAACTGGGGGGTTTCACACAGCAGGGAACCCCTGATCGGGGTGCCCCAGGGGCAATATCCACTTTAAGACATTTTATGAGTTCTTGCAAGTCAAATCTGTGCTTATAGATAACCTATATAAAGTGCAGAATATGCTCTCATCGTTTTAGCAGGGAATAGGATTGTTGTAAACCATCATCATTAAAATGGTCACTGTTGACCCCATGTTTCCTTTAATTATGACTCACCTCCAGCAGGGTAAGAGGAAGGACACGAGGCAATGAAATCCATCTTGTCTTTCAGATCATTTTCATTTTCTTTTTCCCACTGCAACCCAATTTTTTTCCAATAATCCAGAGCAGTCTGTCTGCAATTACAAATGAAAAAAATGGCAGAATTAAATTAACAGATAATTGGAGAAATAAAAGTTTATTAACAGTCTGTAAATGTAATCTGAAAATCATATATTCCAATATTCTTCATGTGCACACAGACAAGGAGGGTGTAGGTTTGCTTAACATGCAGCAATCAAAACGCCCAGCAAGACCAAGAGGAAGAGGCTTGCATGGCTTAACCCTTCTAGTGCCAGCTACGTGAGACTCACGTAGCTGACTTTAAACCCACATTAAAAAAAAAAAAAAACACTATAAAAAAAAAAGATACAGACTTACCTGACCCCTCGTTTGATAGTGCCAGCGATTCTCTTCAAGAATCAGCTGTTTGACTTTCGCCACCAGGCCTCTGATCTTCAGGAGGGGGCCCGGAATAGCCCGCCACCAACGCTGGACCCTGCGCCCTGTTCTACAAGCCCCCATAGCTGGTCCGGGTCGGTAATGCTGGGTAAGGGTACCCTACGTCATTTTTTGGGGGGATTTTAAAGGGTTTTTAACCTTTAAAATTCCCCAAAAAATGAGCCCCCCCCTAGGGGACCCTATGCCATTTATTTTTTTAAGTTAACCCCTTACAACTATGCAAATATTGCATATTGCATAGTTGTATCCTATCTGAAATCTCCAAAACTGCTGTTTCAGTTTGGGGCAGGAAAGGGTGTATACCAATACATATGTGGTACCGTTGTAACCGGGAGAAATAGGGCTTTCACATGCAATAATATTTTATTAACAAACTTACATTTTTTATTACAAAAAAACACTACAAATTGTAAAAAATTGTTTTTTATTTTTTTGCACATATTTCACCCAAAAGTATTGAGAATACACTAAAAAAAGGCCAAACAAGACATGTTGAAGCCCAAAATACCATTTTGTGAATACTCACCTGTAAAATGGGTATTATAAGTATGTCACACAACCCGCTTCAGATAGTCATTACACTTGGGTTATACTGACCTGTAGATGGCGATCTTGCAGAGATGTCAATAAAAAAAAAAAAGGAAGACCCTCCCTGTCCATTAATACCTGGGAGCGCCCACTCATTCCCCAGTATTAGAAAGCAGTAAGGAAACAAAGGGACCAGGAAGAGCCAAAATAACCAGTAACAGTAAAAAATGTTCACCATATAAAGGACCCAGAATACCAAAGGGTGAGGTGAAGCGGGGTGTGTGACATACTTATAATACCCATTTTACAAGTGAGTATTCACAAAATGGTATTATTCTAAGTATGTCACACACCCGCTTCAGATAGTCATTACACTTGGGACATCCAATAGCAGTGTCCATAAAGGGCGGGGATCCAAAACAAGGCAACAATGCACAACTTAAACCACTGCAGCTTGCAGAACTTTGCGGCCAAAAACAGCATCCACTGAGGCCCGCACATCAACCTTGTAAAACGTGTGAACTGAAGAACAAGTAGAAGCCTTACAAACTTGCTCAACAGAGGCCTGATGCTGGAAGGCCCAGGACGCCCCAACAGCATGAGTGGAATGAGCAGTAACACGAAAAGGGGGAACCTTCCCCTTAGCAGAATAGGCCCCAACAATGGCCTGGCAAATCCACTTACTAATAGAAGACTTGGCGGGAGCCAAACCTTTCCTAGGCCCGGAGGGCACCACAAAAAGGGCATCAGTCCTACGAAAAGAGGAAGTAGCCACCAAATAGTACTTCACACAGCGAACCACATCCAAGGAATGCAAAACCCTCTCCTTGTCATTGCTGGGCTTAGGACACAAGGAGGGTAAAACAATGTCCTGATTAAGATGAAAGGCAGAGACCACCTTAGGAAGGAAATCTGGCTTGAAGCGGAAAACAACCTTGTCCTGATGCCTCTCAAAGTAAGGAGCCTTAATGGACAAAGCCGCCAACTCTGATACACGCCGAACGGAAGTGATGGCAACCAGAAATGCAACCTTCTGAGTAAGCGTAGAAAGTGCAATATCCTGCAAAGGTTCAAAAGGAGGACCCTGCAAAGCAGAAAGAACCAAATTCAAATCCCAAACTGGGATCAAAGGCTTCCTAGGAGGCCGCACATGCGTAACTCCCTGGAAAAAGGTCTTAACCAGAGGATGAAGAGCAAAAGACTTTTGAAAGAAAACCACCAGAGCAGAAACATGCCCCTTCAGCGTACTAAGCTGCAAACCTAGGTCCAGACCATGTTGCAGAAATTCCAAAACCCTAGGGATAGAAAACGCCCTGCAAGGCAAGGCCCGGACCGCACACCAATCAATATAAGACCTCCAAATCCTGTAGTAGATGGCAGAGGAAGACTTCTTTCTAGCCCTAACCAGAGTCTGAATGACAGCATCAGAAAGACCTTCCTCCTTCAAGATGGAGATATCAACAGCCACGCCGTCAAAGCCAGCGTTGGTAAATTGGGGTAGAGCAGTGGACCCTGAGTGAGCAGATCCGGCAGAAGGGGCAGATCTAACTGATCCTCTGCCAACCTTACCACGTCTGCGAACCAAAACTGTCTTGGCCATCTTGGAGCCACCAAGATTGCGGACGCGCACTCTAGGGCCAGCTTGCGCACCACTTTGCCCACCATGGGAAACGGAGGGAGCAGGTACAGAAACCCCAGATCCCTCCAGTTCAGAGACATGGCATCCACTGCCAGAGCCAGTGGATCCCGCGAGAGACACACAAATGCCGGAAGCATGTGATTGTGACGAGAGGCAAAGAGGTCCACCTCCGGAGACCCCCACCGGTGGCAAAGCGACCAAAACACCTTGGGGCAGAGCGACCATTCCCCCCCGGCGAGATGAACCCCTGCTCAGGGAGTCCGCCTCCATGTTCTCCACTCCCGGAATGTACACTGCCGAGATGCATGGGACATTGCCCTCTGCCCAAGCCAGGATCAAAGACACTTCCCTGAGGGCACGCCTGCTGCGAGTCCCTCCCTGGTGATTGATGTAGGCGACCGCCGTTCGATTGTCCGACCGAACTTGAACCGGTAGGCCCCGCAACTGAAGAGTCAAGTGAGCCAGAACCAACCTGATGGCTCTCAGCTCCAGAACATTGATGGGATCGTGAGCCTCCTGAGGCCCCCACAGTCCCTGAAACTGAAGATCCTTCCAAAATCCCCCCCAACCTGACAGGCTGGCATCCGTGGTGACAGTCTCCCAATGAGGGGTCAGAAAGTATCTGCCCCTCGTCAGATTGCTTGGTTTCAGCCACCACCTAAGGGATCGCCGCACCCGGGGGGACATCAGAAAAGACTGATCCAATGACAGCGGAGACCCGTCCCAGGCCGCCAAGAGATGGAGCTGGAGCGTCCTTGTGTGAAACTGGGCAAAGGGAACCGCCTCGAACGATGCCACCATCAATCCCACCAGTCGCATCCCCAGCCGGATGGACGGGCGAGGGATGGATAGGAGAAGCTGAGTCAATTCCTGAATCAGAAGAACCTTGGGCCGGGGGAGGAACACCCTGGCCTGAGAAGTATCCAGAGACATTCCCAGAAACTCCACCACCCTGGAGGGAGTGAGGTAGGACTTGGGATAGTTGAACACCCAGCCGAATCTCTCCAGGGTGGCTACCACAGTCCTGGTATCTAGCTTTGCCTGGCTGAGAGAGGAAGCCACAATAAGAAGATAGTCCAGATAAGGCACGATGCGGATACCCTGGGCTCTGAGAAGGGCAATCACCCCCGCCAGCACCTTGGTGAAAACCCTTGGAGCCGAGGTGAGACCAAACGGAAGAGCCACAAACTGAAAATGACGATTTTCTACAAAGAACCTGAGAAATCTCTGGTGTGCCAGAAAGATTGGAATATGCAGGTAAGCATCCTTGATGTCTATGGACGCCATGAAGTCCCCTTGACGAAGTGAGTAGACGGCTGAACGCAGAGTTTCCATGCAGAACTTCCGGGGATGGACGAACCTGTTGAGCAACTTCAGATCCAGAATGGGACGAACGGAACCGTCTTTCTTGGGCACCGTGAACAGATTGGAATAGTAGCCCAGGCCCCGGTCCGAGGGGGGCACTGGGCAAATGACAGCCATGTCCAGAAGACTTGCTACAGCCGCCCGGAGCCCCCGCGCGGCCAGAGGATCTGAAGGCACCCGAGACCTGAAGAATCTGGGAGGGGGCCGGAACTCGAACTCCAGCTTGTAACCGGAAGACACCACTTCCCGAATCCATCTGTCCGAGACCTCTTGGTCCCAGACCCGGGAGAAGAGTTGCAGCCGTCCCCCCACCCGCAAGGGTGAAGGCGCCCCCTCACTGCTGAGCTGGCTTGGCAGCGGCCTTAGGCTTAGAGCCCCAAAGGGGCCTGGACGGGCACGGCCCCTGCCCCGGGTTCAGGAATCACCCCTGGGAGGAGGAGAAGGCCACTCCCCTGCCAACTCTGGCCCTACGAAAGGAAGGAGTGAAGGAAGCTGCCCCCCGAAAGGGACGACGCTGCTTCTTACGCTGAGGTAACTTGCCACCCTTTGCAGCCGAATCCAGTTTTTCTCCAAAGAGCCGCAACCCCACAAAGGGAAGGGCCGTAAGCGACTTTTTGGACACAAAATCAGCCGCCCACTGGCGCAACCAAACCGACCACCGGATAGCCACAAGCAAGGCCGAAGTTCTACTACACATCACCATTGTGTCATCCAAGGCGGCCAGCACAAATGACAAAAACAAATCACATCGCTTAAGGGCGGTGAACTCCTCACTAGCCGGGTCAAGCCCGGAAGAGGTCAACAGTCCACTAACAACCGACCTAGCAGCTACTAATAAAAGCGCCGAAGCATAAACAGGCTGCAAGGCCGACCCAACACTGGCAAAACCATGACAAGCCATCTGGTCAATGCGTTTATCCTCAGCATCCTTGAGAGTAGTGCAGTCCGGAGAATGCAGGATGGAGGTGCTGGACAACCCCAAAACAGGAGCATCCACCTCGGGAGGGGACGACCAGAAAGGGATATTTTTTGTCCCAACCCGGCGGAACACCTGGAAGTCGAGTAGGCCTCCCCCATTCCTTGAGAATAATGCCATCAAAATGCTTTTGATAAGGGAATTCCAAGCCCGGCTTGGTCACCTCAAAGAACTCCCCCTTTTGCGGAGGAGCCGCTTCAGGAGGAGAAATAGCCAAGACCTCAAACATATGAGCCAGCTCGGTATCAGCACCAACAAACTGCTGATCATCAGACCATCCGATAAGCGGGGAACAATCAGACCAATCCAGTCAAACTCATCCAAATCAAGGGCCTGCGTGGCTGTATACAAATGTTTTCTCTTAGCCGGGACCTTTTTGGCAACAGCACTAGAAAACAAATTTTTCAAGATTGGCCAATCTGGCACACACCTCAGATTGAGACTCCCCACCCATGACCGCGTCACATGGGGTATGTATCAGGGGGGGGGGGGGGGGGGGGGGGGGGGGGGGGGAGTAGGAGAAGAAACTGGCGGAGCAGAACCAGACGCCGAGGATCCGGACTGCCGCGTAATAGTCCGCTGCGCACATGGTACACAAAGAAATACATCATCCCCCGCAAGGGATACCCCACACCCCAAACACTGCCTGGATTGCCCCGAGGGGAGCACAAGCCCAGTATCCGGGGAAGCCTCCATATGGTGATTTTTTAAAAAGTAAGTCACAATGACCAGAGGGAATTACGCAGTAAATGCTACCCGGGATACCCCTTTAAGTCCCACGTGGGAGGAATTTACAGAACTCAATTTTAACCAGGGACCCTAGGACCTGGAGAACCCCCCTTTAATAGAAAACAATGGTCCACCTGGAACACAAAAGACAGACACAGCAATCAGACCCTCATTATACAGCAAAATGTCCAACATGTCAAAAAAACAAGCATTGCCAACAATCACACAGAAGGGCATGGATAATTACAAGGTAAATGGGGCCCAGAAGGCCACTCACCAACCAACAGTCAGCCGACCGACACACACGCGCCCGGTGGAGTATGAGAAAATGCGCGTAAGCAGAAGGAGGAAGGAGGGCGGTCCGGCGCGGTTCGCGCGCCCCGCCCCCCCCATCGCCCCCAGCCAGTAGCCGGGAACAGTGGCGCCAACAGCCCTGGGGCGGGCCATAGGCGATCGCCCGGCCCCGCCCCCGCACCTGAGGGGAAGAAGCTCCCCCGCCGCCAAGGCTGGCAAGAGGCCGGCACCGGCTAAGTACAGTAAAAGCACAGTGAAACACACACGCACACAGTGAACAGTGACCACACAAACACCACACATACTACAATTGAATCAAGATGGGGGGGGGAAGAATATTGACCCAAACACTAACGTCTACAAGGGACAAGGCCCCCCTCCTCTAAGGGTATCCGGGAGAGGGTAAAACCACGCTAGGGTGGAAGGCCAAGGGACAGGGCATCCCAAACCGGGGTCACCAACCCGGTTATCCGCCTACCCCTTGGTATGGGATCTCACGATGGAGCGTAGCTCCTAAGCACATAGGGTGCCATCTACCCTTGCCCGGACCAGCAGCCTAGGCTGGGAGGCAAGGTAATTCAATAAGAGAATCCGGGCAGAAATGGATCAAATAGAGGGCCGGGAGTCATCCCGGCTACCTGCAAGGAGGAGACATCCATCTTCTGACTTGCTCGCCGTCTGCAGAGATGAAAGACTGGGGAATGAGTGGGAGGTCCCAGGTATTTATGGACCGGGAGGGTCTTCCCTTTTTTATTGACATCTCTGCAAGATAGCCATCTACAGGTCAGTATAACCCAAGTGTAATGACTATCTGAAGCGGGGTGTGTGACATACTTAGAATAAAATATATAATTTTCCTGGAAAATCCCTGGAAATCCCTTCAAAAATCAAGGTTGAACATGTGTAGCGCAAAAACGTGAAAAGTAGTCTGGCAACTGAGTGTGACAAAAAATCTAGGTAGGCTGGCAGCGAAAGGGTTAATAGGTAATTCCACTTTCGGTGGCATTTATGGAAGTTTCCATTGTTGTGTACCAATATGATGTAATCAATATGCTAAGCTTATCAGTTTCTTTTTGTTTGCAACGCTGCGTTATAAAAGAAAAACAGATCTCCCTAGCAACAATGTGAGCCATGAACATCAAAGTGGTGTGCTAAAAGTACAGATCAAAGACTTCCTACTAGCCATCTTATTGGCTGAGGCAGACACAAGTATTAACCCCTTCTGCTCTAATTCACTCTCTTCAGATAGGAGGAAAATATTGTGTTTCAGTAGCTAAAGTGTTACTGGCAGCATTCTCAGCTGGAGAGACTATTGATGCCGTTTTGTTTAACCAAGCTGCTAATGAGTTCGGCTGTTACATTGGAAGAATTGTAGTCAGAAAAGACACTAAGCGTTTTACTAAAGGGCAAGAAAGACATTCCTTTTTTACCAAGTCAGAGGAATATAAGAAACATGGAAACAGCATGCACACCACAGGTCTGGAGGCACAATCCTAACACAAATGGTTTATTTTTACATACCAGAAGAAGAGAATAATAAGACGTGACACCAAAAAACTTGACAAAATGGATGTTTCCTTTGAAAAAGAATCTAAAAGTCCCTAGGGCCGTATAATGGGATGGCCCCAGGGTCATCCCATTACAGGCCCCGAGTGCATCCCCTACAGCTGCCTAGCAAATCATGAATTCATGAAACCTGTAAGAGCACAAGACCTGTGCTGAAAGGCATAGGAGTAAGACACCTGGCAGGGCCCGGGGAGGGCTACTTGGTCTCGGTTACTAGCACCTGTGCATTGTATGAAGGGGGCGGCCGTTTCCATAGTATGGAGATGCATGCCTGAGCAGCATGATGTTCCTGTGCTTTCTGAGCAGATAAATTATATGAAAAACAGCAGGGCTAACCGAGAGAGCAAGGGCAGTTTTTTTTCTATGACCAGTCTCATGATATCGACACACAAACCATAACTTATGAGCAAAATAGAGATTCCTGGTCCGCTGGTCAGGGGTTAAAGGGATACAGAAGGCAAAGGCAATTGTTAAATCATTGCGTTGGGCTCCGTTTGGTACTGTTCTACCGGTTTTCAGAAGAAATGACTGAGATATCAATGTTCAGTTTCACCCTATGTCTCTTGAAATACTTGGGTGTGGCCCTTGGCTCTGTGATGCTGCATAATGATCAGCATAAGGGGCGGGGTCTGTAAGACAGGTATTCTTATCACCCTGGCTGTTCTCACTCTCTGTCCATAGTCTGATGCAGAGTTTCAGACCACCAGCTTAGCCCTATGATTGGTGGTCTAAGGAATTCAGGATGTGTGTCACTACTCTGTACCTTGTTTCTACTTTCAGAAACAGCTGTATTCTGACAGGAAGGGAGAGGGCACCCATGATGAGGTAAACTGCTGAATGACAGTTTATGCACTTTGCCTACAGAGTCCCTTTAAAGGAGATCCGCGGTTAGTGAAATCCTAAAAGAATGTTTTTCCATCGGTCATATCTTTGAGGTTTGCTATATTAGTCGATTATTATTATTGTTTATTACTAGGAGGGACATTACTGCAACTTTAATTAGCAATATGAGGAATAGAGGAGAAGTCTGAAGGAGAGCGCACATGGGGGGGGGGGGGGGGGGGGGGGGAGGCTTACCCCTCACACATCTGATACTTTACCGGATTTCTGGCATCTCATCGGTGCTGCTGCTCAGCAGAAGAGGGATCAGTTTATGGAAATAGGAATATCTATCCCGGAGGTTTAACAGCCAGTTCCCAACAACCACTGTCACTGCTTGTCGAACCTAAAAATAAATCAGATTAAAGCGGCATTATTTCAAGAAACATATAGTATTTACTTTATGTTTGACATTTAGTAGGCAAAAATTTGCCACAGCAAATCATATTCCAACTGGGTTTGTGTTTGGGCGTCGTGTGCAAACATATACTAAACTCTGATCCTTTCCAAGCTTCCCTGTCACAAAACACCCAAAGCCCAAACATTTTGCAGAGTATAAACTGAACATGTATTCTTGAATAAATTACATATTCAGGCTATGGAAAAAGAGTTACAAAACCGGCATCACCTAAATATAGAATCAAAAATTGATTCAGATTACTGAACATGAGCTACAGCAGAGATGCTATAAGCTCACGTGGGGAAAAACGAGGATGAACTGAAAGTTATCCTAATTAGCATCGGATGCTTCTGTTCCTCAGCTTGTTTTGATTGAGACCAATCTACAGACGAAACTGTTGGATGAAACTTAATGGTATTTGCTGCCATCTGACGCTTGTTATTTTAAACATCCTCATGATAAGCTTCCTCCTTGGCAAGCGCCACTTCCACCCACCCGCATGCAACCAACCAATCGGATGCTTGGAAAAGCTGTTGCAACAACCTTGCCTTAACCTCTATGCAATGTGTGGAGCTGAGATGCCAGTGATGGAAGCATGCTGGTTTGGATTAGTCTGGCACAGCACAATATTTGCTCCCCAAGGCTAAACCAACATTTAAAACAATTATAGACTTCTAGACTTTAGAATTTAAATACAATTTATTATATTGCCCTACTTCATCTGTATTAAAACTGAACCTGAGATTTTGAGTATCCCTACTTTTTATCCCTGTTCCAGGGGCATTTTGAAATAGGATGTCCAAGAACAACTCACCTATTCCTGGTTCTATGGGCAGGGTGTTGTCAAAACAGAGAAGTTTGTGGTGCATATGTAATGCTTAGCAAACGGCTCTGTTTACATACAGGGCTTTGGCAATTGGGAATGCAGCTGCCGTATCCCCAGCAGCGCACATGCTCCCGCCCCTTATCTGAATGCCTGGGGGTGGGAGCATGCTCACAGCCTGAAGATGCAGGGGTAAGGCAGCCGGATGTTTACACCAAGGAGGAATTCCAGAAGTAGGCAAGTATTGCGGTGCCTGAGTTCATACAACATGGCAACCCGATCTGGGAGGCCAGCTAGATCCTAGGGCCGTGCTGAAAGGATGCTTAGGTACAGGGTAACAAAATGGCTACTGCAAGGCTTACACTTAGAGAATTGCTTTAAGGTTCAACTGTGAGAATAACGGAGCATCAGCCATTATCTGTGTGAACGGAATGTGCTGACTGCAGAACAGAACATAACTTTTTCTGAGAAATGTCCATGAGTTTGTCTCTGGAAAATCTGCGACGTGTGTGTGGGCTGCTTCCAGCACAGAGAGCAATCACACCAAAAACACCCCACACACCAATTACAACACGCTGCTACCACCACCGCAACTACACTTTAAACAATTAAATCGGGCCGGTGGAACCCTCCTCAATCACCATCCGATTAAACTCTGCTGGCGAGTAATCGAGACAGTCACCCCACACACTTACACACCCCTCTCCACATACAAGCAGGGCACAGGCAATACACACAAATTCTGTCCCACACTTATCCTGAGGAGAGTCTGATCAGTTCTGCTGTCGAACGATCAGATACAATCAGCTTGCAATCTGCTGGCTCACACACAGTCACCATGCAGCACTCCAAGTTAACTGAGTCATTCAACCTTGTAACACTATATGATTAGTTACACTTTCCCAATCACACAATGGATTAGTTACAATCGATCTTACAGTCTATGGGTTAATACACAATTATGAGCGGTCATACAATCTTCAGAAACCAGGGTCGTTTTTAGAGCTTCAAGGAAACCAGGTTAGAGGATTTCTAATTGCCAAGAAGGTAGGCCCGTGCAAAATGGAAATTTTAAACTTTTAATAAAAAAGACAAAAATTCAAATAATAAACAAAAAAAAAAAAAAAAAGACAATAAACAAATGTGCAGAAAAACAGTTATAAAATAAAAGGGGAGTAAACACTGAAAATCCTATACCTCTTAAATGTATACAAAGTCTTCAGTTTTCCGAGGGTTAGAAGGAGCAATGGATCAGACACCCCACGATTGAAGATCGGACCCTCTGTGTCTGACCCTCAAAACCATTTCTTCCCCTGATTTATCCTAAATTCCAAGGGGCTGGAAAGACAGATGTCACCCCCCTCCCTGGGTGGGTGCTGTGTGGACAAATTATTGTAAATCTCTTCTCCAAGCTGCACTCCCCCCAACCTTTCCTTATCAGTGGTGTTTTCTGTTCCTAGATAAGGATTTATTGCCCCTGTGTGCAGGAAGACTTTGGAGAACTGTTTATTTGTTATAGGATGGGGAAAACATGACATAAATTAGGACATTTGATGTCACAACGCCTAACACACACCTCGGACAGCAGATTATTGACATAATTACACCAATTGGACACCAAATGTCCAGTGAAGAACCTTATTAGGACGGCATCTTGCTTATTCCCCGCCTATGCCTAATCTTGCTTTTTATACTGTAAATCACGCCTTAATAAACAGTTCACACCGAGAATAGCTGTTATGTGTCTTTCTTGCGCTTGGTGTGGGCTCCGGACGTCTGTGAAGGTGTGTAGTGTGAAGGTAACTCTGGTCTACAGACAAATAAGGTAATCCCAGGTAGAGGACTCAGCGGGAGTCGCTCTTAGGTATCTGCCGGGAAATAGGGGCGGATTTTTTTCACGTGCTATAAGCTTTTTGTTCCACTTAAAGGGTTGAGTTTTTGTGCTCGCCAACTCCACTATACAAAGTTTTACCTTATTCTAACCTGTAAGACTGTGATAATAATACCCGTTAGACTTTCTAGTTACTGTATTTCTACGAGTTCTTCAGGACAGCCACGGAAAGAGAGAGGCTCCTTCTCCTAGAGAGGAAACACAGACTAGGACAGGTTTAAAATCCCTACTCCTGGGGGGGGGTCCTAGGGGTAGTCTTGAAGGACTTGTAGAAATACTGTTACCAGGAATTTTCTCCTATCATCCTTCAGGACAGCCACAGAGAGGATATTATGTGATTCTCACCTATAGGATTACTCTTCACTTCAGTTACAAATGGGTTAACCCTCATCCGGAAGGCAGGACGGCAAGATAAAACGCGTGGTTCCTCCCGGCCTATACATACTACCGGATGCCCTCCGCAATCCAGTAATTGAATCGCAATAGGAAAAGCTGCTCAGGGGGATGAAGGCATCTTAAGAGATCCCACGTTTAGTTGGAAAACAAGGAGACAAGCTCAAACTCCTCTCTTTCCTATTTTCCTTTTCTTTTTTCTTTTTCAATGCTGACACATATATACAAAATATACAAGGCTTTACCAGGATTATAGCATCTAAGGAATGGCTATAGTAGCCTAGCAGATAGGTTGGGTGTGATGCCCTGGAGTGGAAGAAGAGAGAAAGCAAAAAGGTGAGAATGACAGAACTGTATTTTCCCTCATATTCCACTCCAGGGCATCACCAAATCAGATACGAATGGGACCTCCCAAAGCAGTGCCCTTCCTCCAGGGTGGTAATCCCAAGTGTTGACCTTATTCCTCTAACCTAAGGTGTAAACCATACCGAAAAAAAAAATCAAACCCTCAGCAGAAGAGCTCACTACCGCTTGCAATACCTTCCGACCAAAAGAGGCGTGCGCTGTGGTTCTGACAACTACCTAAAATTTGGTGAATATATGAACCGAAGACCAGGTAGCAGCCTTGCAGACTTGTTCCACTGAAGCCTAGTGCTGAAAAACCCAGGATGCCCCGAAGGAATGGGCCATAACCTGAAAAGGAGGGTTCCTCCCCTTGGAAACGTAAGTTCTAATCACTGCCCGTCTAATCCATCGGCTGATGGTAGACTTAGCCGGCGCTAGACCTCTCCATGGCCCCTCAAATATAATGATCAAGGAGCCAGTCTTGATAAATGTCTGATATATAACATTTAAGAGCTCTCACTACGTCCAAGGAGTGGAGGACTCCTTATGGCTGGCAGGAGTGGGGCATAAGGAGTGTAAAACCACCAAGTAAGGAGGCTTAACAGATAAGGCTGAAGAAACATGCTTACATCAACAAAATAATATACATTCTCCGCTGTGTGAAACCCCCCAGGACACCCGAACAGACTCACCTCTTCCCAGTCCCACGGCGTGTCTAAGAGCAGCGGCTCTGACAGCCACATCTTCCGCCTCCCTTTAACAGGGAGCGTGCCAGCGCCAGCCATTCACAAATGCCTGGCGCAGGCACGTGCACTGCTAGAGGGAAGCGGAGGATGCGGCCGTCAGAGCCGCTGCTCTTAGACGCATCGTGGGACCGGGAAGAGGTGAGTTGGCTGTGGCAATCTACCAAGTAGGTGGATCTCGTGGGACCTGCGAAGTTCCAAAGCAATCTTCGGCAGGTAAAGTGGATCAGGTCTGATAGTGAGACGATCTGAAAAAAATCTTAAAGTATGGTTCCTTGATGGACAAGGCTTGCAAATCACTAATTCTAGCTGAAGTAATGGCTAATATAGAGGTGACCTTAAGCGTTAAAAACTTAACCACAGATTCCTCAAGGGGCTCAAAGGGGGACCACATGAGACCATTCAGGACAAAAGAATGGTGCCAGAGAGGGGAGGCCTTAGAATTCACTGGTTTATCTCTAGACAGAGACAAATAATCTCTCGATCAGATCCTTTTGTATAAGCCTACAGTCCAAGAATACTGACAGAGCTGCCACCCGCACCGTTAAGGTACGGATGACTAGTCCCATTTCTGCCCCTTTCTGTAAAAATTCTCAAACTACAGCCAGACCTGAATGATCCAGATTATGGACTGCACAAAATGAAGAAAACATCTTCCATACCTTCCCTTAGATCTTACGGGTAACCATTCTTCTGCTCTGGAGAAGGGTCGTAAGGACTCGACTAGAAAGCCCCTTGCTCCTTGGCAGGTCCCATTCAGGATCCATGCAGTCAAGGGGAGGCTCTGAATTTGAGGGTGGAATATTGGTCACTGATGTAGCAGGTCTGCTGTCAGAGGGAGAGATACTGGAGGACCTACTGACATTTGCTTTAGTAGTGAGAACCACAGTCTCAGGATCACTCTTGCCTGGTCCAATTTTATCTTACCTATGACTAGAGAGAATCTGGAATGTGGGGAAAGGTGTAACTTATGGGAAGCCCCATAGGTCTACCAGTCGCCTGAAGACATTCTGTCTCACTGAGCTGAACTCGACTGAGTAGGTCCGTCAGAATGTTTCGTTCTCGTTTGAATGTGGACTGTTCTCAGGGAGACCACCATACACTCCATCCTGGCATATATTGTTTCGGAGAGAGACGTTAACTCGACTGATTTTGTGCCCCCCTGATTGTTGAAATAAGCCACAACTGTGGCATTGTCTAAGACAATATGCATTTCTTGATTCCATATAATGTTCTTGACATGCTTTAGGGCCAATTGAATAGCTTTTAACTGAAAGTTTGAAGATCTTTAGATCATGTTCCCAGACCAGGTTCCCTGGACCTGGCAATGAAAAGTATGGGCCCCCCAGCCCTGCGCACTTGTGTCTGTTGCGATTTGAATTGGGTCCACCTGATGCCAAGGTCTCCCCTTGGATAGAATCCCATGAACTAACCACCACCGAAGGGACTGACAAACCTAATCTGGAAATATAACTAGAAAATACAAGATCTCTGATCTCCAGGTGCGTAAAAAGAAGGTCAGGAGGGCTCTTGAGTGTAGCTGCGCCCATATGACCACTGGGAAGGACAAAAGTCCCAGCAGCACCAGAATCTGTCTTAGGGAGATTCTGGCATGATCCTGAATGTAAGAGGGTAGGGAGACAATCTTCTTGATCTTGGCAAGTGGAAGAAAGGTTCTCTACCGTAAACTGTCAATCTGACAGTTTGTAAATGCAAGAGACTTTTCTTTGTTTATGATCCACCCAGATCTGAAAGGAGGAACAATGTTAATTTCACATTGTTCTCCAAGATCTCCCCGGACGGAGCAAAGAGAAGATAGTCCAGGTATGCCACAATGCCGATCTGCTTTAATCTCAGAAACGCCATAGCCTCTGCCAATATCTTGGTAAATATCCGAAAGGGCATCGCTCTGAATTGCCAATGATAGGTTACTCCACCTATCATTACTACAAATCTCAGAAATCTTCCTGTGAGCTGAAAAAACAGGAACATGTAGATATGCATTCTGGAGACCTTTAGAGGCCATCCAGATGCTCTGGAACAGGATTTCTTTGATTGTAAAGATTGATTCCATACAAAATTTTCCTGATGGCTTCTGGACCGAAAACACATGGGAGAAAAAACCTGTTCCTTTCAGGTGCCACAGAACCTCCTCTGACAGCCATTTCCTTTAGTTGTGTAATCACTAAAGGCATGACCTGCCTAACACTAAAGGTGTTCTGAGGGAGCTTCTGCTGGGACATACGTCAGGACTTACTTTTTAAGCTGCTGAGGTTTAAAAAATAAACCTCCTTTGCCCTGCAGCTTCTGTGAAGCCCAAGCCTTTCAGGAATAAGAGGCTCAGAAATCTCGCTGCAAACTTCTCGGCTTCTGAACAAGGCGGGTGAAGAGGTTTCCTCTTAGCTGTAAACTTGTTCCCCACCACAGCCGAACAGGTTAGCACTTTCTCCAGTTCCGACCCAAACAAAATCTTACCCTCAAATGGTGTACTTTACAGGTGTGATTAAGACGACTGGTCTTGAGCCAGAGGGCTCTACGAGCACAATTAATCTAGGTCATACTTGTAGTGTTGGCCATAAAGGCCTCTGGAGCAGCATCAGAAATAAAATACACTGCTTTAGAAACAAAGAGCAGGGGGGTCAAAACCTCCTCTTTCAGAGCATCACAAGATATGCCACTTCAGACCTTGTCAATCCAGAGCTCTAATATTCAGCTAACACAATCTGTAGCCAGCAGGGGTCTGAACTGAAATGAATCAGTATCCCATGCCCTTTTAAGCAGAATATCCGACCTTTTGTCTAAAGAATCTCTGAGGGAACCCATGTCCTCAAAGGAGAGATCCAAGGGGAGAATTGGGGACACAAAACCAAGAACCACCCGTGATGCCACCGAGAGGGAGGACTGTGCCGACTAGACAGCAAAGCCCGCTAGCGTCCAAGTCCTGGGATTACCAGTGTCCGGCCAGCTTTGCCCCTCCACCTCCTGACTGCAAGCTTCTGGGGCGCACCAAAGCCCGTGTACCCCTCTATCCCTGGAGAACCGGAGGGGAGACCTGAGGACACGAACCAAAGAACCAACACTACCAGTGCTGGAGGCACCCGCCGACCGGACCGCAAGCCTGCTAGCTACTGCAGGAGATCAGGAGCCAGCTAGTAGGTGATGTGGTGGTCCAGCGGACCAGTGGTTGGCGAGCACCTCTCCAGGCGCCTTCTGGGGTTGAAAACATTTAGAAAATAAACTGTATGCTGAAAGAAGGTCCCAGAGCTTTCCTGGAGAGGAAACACTATACTGAAGACGAGAGGGAGGGGTGGAGCTTTTAAACCTGTCCCAGTTTGTTTCCTATCCAGGGGGAGGAGCCTCTCTCTTTTTGGCTGTCGTGAAGGACGATGGGAGAATTTTTGCAGCATGTATTCCCCCTTCTGAAATGTTGCCATTCAGCCTCCTTCTCAAAACCAATCTAAAAGGATTCAGCAAACCCAGAGCATTGTGCTCCATTGACCCATAAGCAAGGGAGAGTGCACTGTATATGGCTGGATTTGATTCAGCTGGAGCTTCCTATATAAAAAAAAAAAAAAAAAAAAAAAAAAAAAAAAACACTGGGTTGCATTTAGCGTGGGTAAGGTGAATGTGTGGGTGCGTATATATATTGAGAGCCACAAGCTCAAAACACATGTACACCACAACTGGAATCTAATTACAAATACAGCTAAGTCTGAATGACTCTAAAGGCCACAAGCCACATAGTAAGGGCCTGCGAGACACGTGGCTCGCGAGCTATAGGTTGGGGGCCAGTACCTTTGAGTTTTTTGGCCTATTTAGCCCCCCTATACTAAGCATAACATGGGTCTCTCCAAATGGTGGCTTGTGACTGTGTATTAGAAGAAGGGAAGAGAAGTATACAGTTGGTCTGGGTTCACTGCTGTTGGCAAAGGAAATGCTTCTGGAGTGGGTCCTCTAAGGGAACAAAAGGTTTATTTGGCCTCTCTTACAGCGGACAGTAACTCTTGGGCATGATTTGGGAACCATAGGGGCAGAGAGTCCAAATCTGCAGCGCCTGGGTTCCCCTCTAGTTGAAGGATACACATCTCTCTACACCAGAAAGCCTCTCCATTTCAGATGCTGTGCCGCACTTACAGTAGTAGAATGTCAAGGTTCGCACACCGCTGCATACATGCTTCTGCATTCCCTCATTGGCGGCTGCCACACAACAGCCACAACTGGCTACTGCTAGTCACATGGATTAAGTGAAAGCAGAAGCAGGTGAGTAGCTATGTTTGGTCCTGGGCAAACAGCAACAGGATGCCCCACCCGACTGTTGCAGGGGAATGTGAACCTCCAGTTATTTTTGACCGGATGTCTGCTTTAAACCTGTTAAAATGAATCACTGGTGCTCCTTCCAAATGATTCTCAGAGGTGGACAACAAATATGTCATGTGCTGCTCCACCTGCTGCCAACCAATAAGTGAGCCTGCTCCCTTGTGAACGATATAAGTGACATGATGTAAAGATGGCTGAAGAGCACACAATCAGCACCGGATAAGAACAGAGTGAAGCCATCCGGCTATGAGGGATTGAGCCAGTAGGTGGGCAGGTATATAGAGAACTTTTTTTGTCAGCCACTTACAGCATTTACATGTACAGCACTCTTAACACAGAGATAATACGAAGAACACAAAGATAGTCCTGCCAGGGCTACAGAATCCTGCCAGTGCTACATTTGGCCCACAAGCATTGGGGGGGGGGGGGGGGGGTCTTCTTACCTGGGGTGAATCATCAAAAAGTCTCTGAGCCAGATGAGACAGGACATCATCCACCGACTTCCCGCTGCCATGTTGTATTACCGCACCCGTTGTTTGGATAACAGCTATGCGCACTTTAGAATGCTGGTGTGAGATCGTCTGCATTAGTGGTTTTATTAGAGACTCGGATTGCATGTGAAAATGTTCTGAAGAAAAAGGAAATGGTAAATATTCTGTATTGTCAGCAATTCATATAACTGGTCACAAATACAGTACCAAGCAACCAGATACAAAGTGAATTCCAGCCCTAGAAGGTTTTAGGTATATATAGAACATTTAAGGACAAGGCTTTCATTGGAGGTCACACTAAATTTAGATCTGGTGAAGCAAGTACAACTCTGTGTGCACATTTGGCATCTTGGTGAGCTTTTAATTAATTTTAACAGAATAAAAGTATAAAAAAACCCAATTAGCTTACTGCTAATGGAATTTCCAGTAGTCCTCCAGAATGGCTAGCGGAGTATCTCTTCTCTTCTTCTGATTGTTTTCCTCTCTTGCTTTTATAATAGAACTCATGTTACGTAATATGCTCAGGAGTTGGGGATGTGCCCTGACCCATGTGGTCGGTTGGACCCACATGTTTAATGCCTCGGCAGCTTCTTTGGCGATCACCTAATCGACTGACATTTTTGTAAACACAGAAATTGGTTTTGGTTCTAAAGCCAGATGTAATCTGAATAATTTGATAGACCTTATGTGCTATAATCCTATTGACATTTCCCTCTATTGTGTACTCACCTAAATGCAATGTCTGAGTTGTATTCGTATATTTTCATAAAAATATTGAAAGAACAGTCCGACCTCAGGGTGGTGAGATGGTCTGCAGGGTTTTCCTGCCAAACTCCTGTTAACTGTCAGAGGATAGGTCGACTCTGTAAATGCTTCAGAAAAGTATGTGGTGAGGCCCATGCAGCTGGTCTGCAAATATCCTCCAAAGAGACCCCAGACCAATTAACCCAGGAGGCAGAAACAGCTCTGGTAGAGTGTGCCCACGCATCCAAAACCTGGTAAGATAACGGAATAGCCTCCCTTATCCATCTAGCAATAAAAGCATTTGATGCCTGTAACCCTCTATTCCTGCCTGCAAAAGAAAATTAACAGGTGGTTGGATCTTCTCTGTTCAGAGGTTAGATCTAAAACTAGAACTACCAAAACAACTTGTCTAGCATCCAATAGATGCATCTGATCGTTATGCATGATCCATATTAACTTGTCTTGCTTAACACCTGGTAACCAGACTTAAGCCCTATGAAAATCAGAAGCAATTTTTGGAAGGTACAAGGATCAGGTCTAATGGTAAGATGATTAGGAAAAATCCTGAGATAAGGCTCTTTAATGGATAAGGCCTGTAAATTGCTGATTCTTCTAGTGGATGTGATTGCTCAGATGAAGGATGCTTTGAGCAACAAGAACTTTACAGCCACCTCATTGCCACCTGCACCTTTAGGGTACTAACTACCAACCCCATGTCGGCACCTTCCTGCAGAAATTCCAGAACGGACGGAATGTTAAGAACTAGAAAGATCAAGATAGATTATGCAAAGAAAAAAGGGATGAGAATTTCTTCCAAATCTTGCAGGTCACTTCCTTTCTGCTCTGGAGTCTTAAAGCGGTCGTTCACTCTGAATAAGAGTCTATATTATATGTTTCCCACACCCTGTACATACAGATTGCTCACATTAAAAATCATCCTATCTGCATGTACTGCATGTTATGAGCCTTTAAACATCCAAGATGGCGGCTCATGGAACGTCAGGCAGCCTGCAAACAGGAAGTGCCTTCTGACTGCACTGCTCTGCATTCTGGGACAGCTGACCTTTTCTTGACCCCAGCTCTGCTCTGTCTGAGCAAATCACAGCTATAACCCACCCCCCTGCACTTTATCCCTCGCTCCTCTCCTCAGTAAATGTGATGCTTCTGAGTCAAGATGGCGGCGCCCGTATCCTAAAATCCTGAACAGAGTTGCAGCCCGGTGGGGGAAAGAATAATAAGTAAGTGACTAAAAATTTAAAATATATTTACATTAGATGCTGGGGAATTGTTTAAGGGTTTGGGCCTTTCAAAAAATCATGGTGACGGTCCGGTTTAACTCAATTGGACAGTCCTTTATTCTATAACAACCCCCATTCTGGATCCAAGCAGTCAAGTTGAGACTCTGAACCAGAGAATGAGACGGGGGACCCTGATGCAACAAGTCGGGGATCAGAGGCAGCATTATGGGGGATTTCACTGACATTTATTGGGAGTAGGAAGTACCACTTCGGCCACCAAGAGGCAATGAGAATTAAAAGAGCCTGCTCTAACAAGATCTTCCTCATGACCAAGAGGAGGATCTGAAAGGGGGAGGAATGGTGTAGCAAAGCCTGAAACATCCCAAACTCTGGCACAGGACATTTTCCCCTAGAGCCCCCCGATTCTTGATAAAAAAAAAGGCTTGACATTTTGAATTTGCTCTGTTGGCAAAAAGATCCATCTCTGGGGTACCAGGTCATTGAAGACCCTCCGATTTAACTACAACTGCCTGATTTCTACCCGGCTGAGGTGATCTGCTACAATGTTCAGCTCTCCCCTGATGTGTACAGCTCGCAAGGAGACTGCAATCTCCTCCATCCAGGAACAAATAGTCACTGCAAGAGACCTCAGGTCGAAGGATCTTGTGCCTCCATAATGATTCATATAAGCCACAACCGTAGCATTGTCCAAAATGATCAGAACTTCTCAACCCCTTATCTCCTCTTCTGGGTGGTTCATGGCTAACTGAATCACCTTCAATTTTCTGAAATTTGACGACCTTCTGGCCATGGGTCCGGACCAGGTCCCCTGAATGTGGATGAGAGGAGTGTGTGCTCCCCAGACTTGAGCGCTTGCATCTGTCTGAACTCGGGACGGATCCACCTGGTGCCAGGGCCTCCCCTGAGAAATATTTCCCAAGCTCGACCACCACTGAAGGGAGTGACAGACTGAATCTGAAATCGCTTGTCCATAGACTTTGGGTCTTTGTCCCAAGATTGCAGGAAGAAAGCCTGTAGCTGTCTTAAGTGCAACTGGGCCCAGATGGCTACTGGCAGAGCAGACGTCATGAAACCCAGAAGGACAAAAATTTGTCTTAGGGACACAGTAGGATGACCCTGTACATAGAGAGACAGGGAGGCGTCTACTGAGGCAAAAAGGGCCTCTCTAGGCAACTGATGATCATATAGCCTAGATAGGTACAGGAAGTCTGTGGAGTATGAATTCCACCAGTTTATGATCCAACCAAGCTTGGAAAAGAGAGACTATATTGACTTCTAAACATGTTGGTCCAAACAGGAGAAGATCATCTAATCTACCTTGAAGGTATGATTAAGGCGTATTTTACCAAAAGGACATGTATGTTTTTTAATGGAAATATTAAATGTTAAGTTTTATGGTTTTGGTGAGCTGGACACCCGATACAGATTACTTGTTTAGAATTTGCAAAGATCCATCCGTGCTTCCAAGCCAGCACAAGGGCTGGGGATTTCTGAGCTGTCTGGACTTTGAGACTGTTTAAGTCTCAGATGGGCCATTGTTTCTGCAAGGATCCTTGTGAAAATCCGAGGTGCAGATGAAAGACCAAAAGGCATTGCTCCATACAGAACCTGATAACCTGGTTTAACCTCTTTAGATTGAGGATCAATTGAAACGTTCCTAATTGCTTCTGTACCAAGAATATGGTACCAAGGTGCTTCCTCTATTACTGCTTTTTCCCTTAGTTGTGAAATCACTACAGGTAAAGCATTGGATCCCACTGGGACAACTGGTTATTGTGAAATGATCCTGGGGTCTCATAGAGAACTCAATATATCAGTATATCAACAAATCTGGAGTATGAAGAGGTTCTCTGAGATCTTCTGTCAGGCTGGGAGAAATAAAATGAAATCTCACCCCCACAGGAAATGCATCAGGACTGTTTAGGCTGTTGAGGAGGCTTGAACACCAAACCTCCCCTGCCTCTAAGTCTTCAGGAGGACCAAGGCCTCTTAGAGTCAGAACCTCTAAAATCCCATTGAAGCAACCTAGGTCTCTTAGACTCTGTACCTGGAAAACTTCTTACCCTGTTCTGAGGAGCGAGTTAATACTTTCTCTTACTCTGATCCAAAAACAACTTTTCCATCAAAGGGATACCACACAGGTCTCTCTGCCAGGTCTTTAACCAGAGAGCTCTAAGGTCATGCTTTTTGCATTAGCCCTGAATTACTTGGATGCCACATCTGAAATGTTAAAAGTTGACAGACCTTGAAATAGAGAGGGCATTCAAGATCTGTTCTTTGAGGGTGTCATTGGAAACGCCAACCTTGACCTTATCCACCCAAAGCTCCAGAACTCTGCTAACACAATCAGTAGCCAGCATTGGTCTAAACTGGTCTAAGCATCCGTATCCCAGGCCCGCCTGAATAAAATATCAGCTCTTTTATTCAGAGGATCTTCAAGGGATGCCATATCCTCAAACTAAAGATCTGATTTCTGGGACACCTGTGTCAAGGGAGAGCGTCTACCTTGGGACACTTAGCCCAAACCTCAATATCAGACGTTGATTTTAGGTAGAAGAACCGGGCTCCCGGGATGTCCTTAAGGGATTGGTGTACTGGAAAGCAGGGATCCTTCCTTTCAGGAAACCCATGGTACAAGGAGTCCTGAATAGAAAGAGGCTTATCCTCTGCTTCAAACTTCACAGATGATAACATGCCCTTAATCAGGTCTGGTGTGTCCAATTAAATCTGCGCCTGCACCACCGTAACCTGGGAGCAAGGTAGGGAGGTCCTTTTCCCCCCGAGAGATCACTGCTGCCTGGCACCCTCCAGAGATGGCAAGGCCTTCTGAAGGGCCACCGATTTCCAGACATCTTACTTGCACACCAGTGCACAAGATGACCGGACCCACCACCACTGCTGCCAGGACTAAAACAAAAAGAAAACACCCCTGGCCTCATCATACCACGCAGCAGCGGGTACAAAAGCAAAAAGGGGGCAAATATTTACCCGCCACTCCCTGGAGGCCTAGCTGAAAACCACTCATCCCCTATTTTTTCACTGGACCCGTAAGGGAAAAGAAGCGGGTGCTTAGCCCATATCCTGGGTCCTAACCTGGAGACCTCCCCCCGAACTAGATTCAGGAAAGGGAACTCCCAGGGAACGGTGGTGGGAAACCCCTAACCCTGACAGCAGTGGCTCAAGCAGAGCACCAGTGAGATTCTGCCAAAGAGAGAGCCCAGGCCGGCCATTCTCCCAGGGGGAATATGCTGTTAACCAGCATATTTCCTGGGAGAGGAAACAAAGCATTGAGGCCCAGGAGGAAGGGGCGAGCTTTTAATGTTGTCCAGTTTGTGTTTCCTCTTTTAGGTGGGAGTTTGTTTCCTGCATACCACATAGGTTTCCAAACCTTTAAACCCCAACTGTAAAAATGCCCCATCACATGTACAGATGATTTTTTTAAGAAAACCTTAGACCAAATATTTTTATTGCACTTTGTGTGTAATGTTAAAATGAATAAGTTCACCAAAATGCTTGGGGCAATTCACACCCAAATGTGCACACAGAGTAGAAATCATTTCACCAACTCTTTAGCAGACCATGTAGCTTTTTCAGCATTGTCTGTTTATAGTACATGAGGAGTTAAACCGGACCTTCACCATGATTTAATGAAAAGCCCAAACTCTTAAAAAACAATTCCTCAGCATCTAAAATTAATATATTTTACATGTTTAGTCACTAATTTATTATACTTTTCCCCACTGGGCTGCAACTCTGTTCGGGAATTTAGGATACGGGCGCCGCCATCTTGACTCAGAAGCATCACACTTACTGAGGAGAGGAGAGTGGGATAAGGTACAGGGGGGCAGGTTATAGCTGTGCTTTGCTCAGACAGAGCAGAGCTGGGGTCAGGGAAAGGTCAGCAGTCCCAGAATGCAGAGCAGCACAGTCACTTCCTGTTTGCAGGCACTTCCTGTTTGCAGGCTGCCTGCAAAAATGGCAGCTTCCATAAGCCGCCATCTTGGATGTTTAAAGGCTTATAAAATGCAGTAGATGCAGGTAGGATGATTTTTAATGTGAGCAATCTGTATGTACAGGGTGTGGGAAACATATAAGACTCTTATTTAGAGTGAAGGTCCGCTTTAAAGTGGATCAAAAGGGGCCTTATCCCCCCCCCTCCCGGGGCATCCAGATCCAAGATGCCCCACTGTGTAAACCCCCATACCCCGGGAAGTCCCCTGTAAAAATCCGCTACTCCCCGATCCAACATGGCTGCACGAGATGTGGCCGCCATCTGCTATACATTTAACCCTTTTGTTGCCAAGCACGTAACACCTACGTGCTGGCTTGGCTGGGCCTTAAGTGCCAAGCACGTAGGTGTTACGTGCTTGACTTTCCTCGCTTGTAGTTTAAAAAGTAAAAACAACAAATACTCACCTGACCCCTTGTTGGATCCGGCCGGGTCTCCTCTTTAATTTGGTGCCATCCGATCCCCCGTGGGGGGTCGGATGGCTCCAGGAGAGCCCCCGGAATAGCCCCCCCCCCCCGCTTCTGCAGCAGCAGCTTCTAACTGTAAAAAAAAAAAAAAATAAAAATGACATTCACTTACCTGTGTGTGCGCTGGCTCCCGCTGTCCCTCCTCTTCACCTGGGGGGCCTCCGATCCCCCCCCAGGACTTACCGATCTTCAGGAGAGAGCCTGGGAGGCTCTCTCCTCTCTTCTGCACGATGGCGGCCGCCATCATGCCTCTAAGCCCCGCCCCCTTGGGGGCGGGGCTTATGAAGTCATCCCGGCCCCGATCTCAGGCTTCAGCCTTCTCAGCTTCTCAGATGCCGGTGATCGGCACAGGGTAAGGAGGTGGCAGGAGATCCTCTGATCTCCTGCCTTCTCCTTCTCTGGATGCCGATCACCGGCATCTGTCAGCTGAGCGGCGAGGGACAAGAGCTTGCAATCGAAGGTAAGTACAGTAAAAAAAAATTTTTTTTTTCTAATAAAATACTTTTTTTTTATTGTGTGGTGTTTTTTTTTCACATTAACCCTTTGTGAGCTGGTAAGGGGTCCATGAGACCCCTTATACCAGTTCACAAGGCTGGGGGGGTGGCAAGTCACCTGCCCTAGCGGGTGGCTTGCCATTAACCCCCGCACCCCCATTACCTGCCTCCCCAAAGGCCAGGGGGGGGCAGAAGAGCCCGGGCCCACATAGGCTATGTGGGCTCGTAGGCTGCAGGGTGGGGGGGCCACCAAAGCTGGCCCCCCCACTCTGTGCCTACAAGCCCCCATAGCTGGTCCCGGGCTGGTTACTTTGGGTAAGGGGGACCCCACGTCATTTTTTTTTTTGGATTTTGAAGGGTTTTTAACCCTTCAAAATCCAAAAAAAAATGGGGTCCCCCTCCCCGGGAAGGGGGACCCTATGTCATTTTTTTTTTTAATTAACCATTTGTCATCCAGCAGCTATAAAAGGCTTCTGGGCAGGAAAGGGTGTCTACCTATACATATGTGGTATCGCTGTAACCGGGAGAAATTGGGGTTTCTCACGCAATAAGATTTTATTGACAAACTTACATTTTTTATTACAAAAAAACTCTACAAATTGTAAAAAAATGTTTTTTTTTTGTTTTTTTTCACACATTTCACCCAAAAAAATTGAGAATACACCTAAAAAATACAAACAAGACATTTCATGTTAAAGCCCAGACTCTGTTGAAAAAAACAATATATAATTTTCCTGGGAAATCCCTGGAAATCCCTTCAAAAATGACAGTTGAATATGTGTAGCGCAAAATGGTGAAACATCGTCTGGCAACAGGGAGTGGCAAATGCTGCAGGTAGGCTGGCAGCGAAAGGGTTAAGACAACTTTCAGGCAAATTAAAAAAATAAAAAAGCCAAACGCTCCTAATATGCAGCTGCTGCTCTTACCTGATCGCTGGTTCCAGGTCCATCATCACCCGGTCGCTCATGCGTCCCTTTCTGTTTGTCTGATACTGACATGACCCCCCCCCCTCCATTCACTGGAGAAGGACATGTTAGGTTTTCACAAGCCCCATTCCATTTCAGTGAATAGAGGGAGCTTGCTATAAATGATGGCCGGGGGAGGGGGGTATCGCCGCATCGAAGAAACAGAAAGAGATGCACGATTGACCGGCAGGGGATGGACCTGGATCCAGCATACCAGGTAAGAGCTGCAGCATTTTTTTTCATTTGCCTAATAATGGACTCTTAGCAAGGCGAGTGCCCGCACCAGGTATTTGTAAATGGCTGGGGCGGGCACGCACCCTGTCAGAGGGTAGCAGGGATGGGGTCACTGGCATGTTTAGCTCTTCTCATGCAGGCCTGGCCCTTAGACACGTCTTAGCAGATTTTGACTAGCAAAGTCGAGTGCGCCGATTGGACCGGGGAAAGGCGAGTTGACTGGGGGACCTGGGGGTTTCACACAGCGGGGCATTCCGAATCAGGGGAAAGGACCAAAACTTGGGACAGTCAAAATTGTGGGTTTTGGTACACTTTAAAATAGGAAGCCAAGCTCAAAGCAGAATTAGGGTATCACTGCGACACAAAGTAAGGTCATGACACTAAAAGCAAAAGGGACTAAACTGAAAGGCACTGCACAGACAAGTCTATACTCCATTAAGCCCTACAACAGCCTGCACTGTCTGTGAGCCATAACTTGCATTAGGGGATTCTTGGTGAGCTTGAAGAAACTCCACCCCTCTAATATCCAGGCATCTTAAAGTATTATTGTAATTAAAGTGGACCAAAATCCAGGATTTTAATCCTCTTTGATTTTGTTCCACTTTTTAGGTGGATTCAGATTTGGGATGTGTGTGAAACCCTGGCATTTTTTGCTAGTTTTCGACTTCACTTCTATATCACATGTATCCGACTGGATCTCATCCAATCAGAATAGATTACCGGGCATATTAATGAACATTATGCTGGACATCCCCGCCAGCCACTACCTTCTGCTGCGCACACCTGCCAGCAGTCATTTAAATATTTTGGTGGGTGCGTGCATTGGATGGAGGAGTGTTGGGAATGCCACCAGAGGCCCCTACATGTGGGATTAATTCCTCAAGTCAGGAACTTGTAAACCAGGGGAAGGCTTTCACCCGATCCTGGAGTCTTTGTAGGAGACTGACTCCAAATCAATTGCAGCGTCACCGATTGGCTGACTAGGCACGCAGTCACAGCTGAGGCGATGGCTGAGCTATAGAGACGCTGCTTTGAGCGCACGTGCGTAGCCGGTGAAGGCTCATTTTATATATTAAATGCTCAAATTGGACTTTAGCACCTCATTTTTGTTCAGGTGAGGTGTAAGGGTAGTTCCTCTGTTCACTATCTAGCGCATTTATATGGATTTTTAATATTTCATAATAGAGCTCATTTAAACTGGAAGCCCAGCCTCCTGAGGTGGATTTGCGGATTTAAAATAAAAAAGAAAGGCGTTAATTACTGTCCCTAGCTGTCTACCCCCCCCCCCCCCCCCCCCCACCTCAGCATCAGCAGTGGAGGCTGGATTTCCCCGTTTAATTGGGCCTAAACCTATTTTTCTTAGCCCTGGAGTCTAAAACATACCCTCTCCAAAAGGCATCCCAATGCTTTGTGAAATCCCCTGGGGATCACATAGTGTATTCACAGGACGCCATGGGATCCCTCCTGCCGATGCACGTTCCCGCACCAGGCCCATCTGAATGGCCGATGTAGCCCTGCACAGCCAGCGGAAGACATCCAGGCAAACCATTTATTAAAGTGGACCAAAACCCACCCCAATCGCCCCGGGACCAATCGATTCCCTCCCCCCCGGGGTCTTCCAAAATCTTGATGCCCCGCTGTGTGAACCCCCCCCAAGTCGCCCCATACACTTACCTTGTTTCCCGCACCGGTCATTTGTGAGTGGCCGACACGGGCACACTCCCTGTCAGAGGCTTGAGGGGGATGCCCACGCATGTGCCGTAGGACCAGGAAGAGGTGAATTCCCTTCGGCGATCTGGGGGGTTTCACACAGCGGGGCATCTCCGATCGGATATAGGGCTTACTATTACTATACAGGGCAATATACTCTGTGTGGAGTGAGGCAACATAGCCCGTAGTTCTGGGGGGTTTCACACACAGAAATAGGATGCCCCTGTTCAGTCTGATGCCCTTCGGCTAAGCAGCCCGAATGGAGCCCATTCAAAAAGGCCTGGTGCAGGTATGAGCACAGCCAGGGGTGAGGGGGGATGTGGCCACAGTACCGAGCCATGGAGAGGGCTTCCAGGAGCAGGTGAGTCGAAAGGGTGGGGGACTCACACAGTGGGGCATCCCAAGTATTGGAAAGTTCCAGTTTAAAGTGGAATAAAACCTATAGGAATCAAGGAGATTACTTGTCCCCAGGGATGTGGAATGCCCCACTCTGTGAAATCTCCCGGTACACTTACGGAGCTGGTGATCCCACAGCCTATGCATGGGTTAGGGCGCCATCCCTCCAGCTTATGCACACATCTAAATAGCCGGCACGCAAAGCCAGAGGGGAGCAAATAGCAGGAGGCGCTCGGCACGCCATTCATTAAGAATGGTCACCAGGTGACAACATTTATTTGGATTGGCTGGCGTAACCTGGCAATCTATTCTAATTGGCTGCCAATATATTTCACTTCGAGGAGAGCCTGCACATTCAGCATGGGAGGTAAGAATACTGCCCAGCGGTATCCCAAAACCCAGATGAGTGAAACTTGAAGGCTGGTACCTGGAATGGCCATGGCGTAGCTGGTGGCACACCTGCAGCTCTCCTTCTTCACATCAGGAAAGGGGTCTTGGATGGTCCTCTGCAGGATCCTCACCATCTCGTCCAGGTAGGGGGCCAGCTTGTGACCACACACTTCCACCAGCAGGGAAAGCAGTTCGGCCATAGCCAGTCTCAACTCCTCCGCTGGCTCAGCAATCTCTGTCCCGCCCAGGCGCTGAGTGAGGGCTGGCATGAGGTAGGGCAGGGCTTCCTCGGGCCTGGGGACATTGGTCACACAGTAGCTGAGGATGCTGATGGTCAGCTCTCTACACTTCTCCATGGGGTCTGTGAGGCAGCGCAGCAGAGGCTTCAGCAGCTCCCCGAACACTTCCTGCAGCGCCCCGCTGGACAGACGCTTGTCCTCTACTTCCTTCTGAATGGCGGCCAGCGCCCTTCTCCTGCTGCTCTTGTTGTCGTCATTCAGGCAATTCAGGTGACGGGCCAGGGCCTGGCTCACCTCACTAGCCGCACGCTGCTCGCTCACCTCCGCCATGTTTGTCTCCCTAGTTACCACACGCGCTTCCTTACAACTGCTCAGCAACGCCGTTTCGAAAAACTTTATCAGCAACGACCAAGCCGCCAGGCGAACAGAAAGCAGAGGTTACTAGGCAACGCAAGCTTCCCCACCATAGCAAGATGCAACAGTAATTAAATTGGAATAAATGTTTCATTGTCCCTTTCCCTTTCTCATATGCCCCCCTCTCAAGATTGATCCACATACATATATATATTTTTTATTTGTTACAGTATTCAGTTTTTTTGTGTTACATCTGATCTTATTACTAAATTATTGTATTATATCCTTTTAAAGCAGACATACAAACATAGTTTAAAGTGGAACAAAATCCGGGAATATGTCTTGTCCTGAAACAAAGTCAAGGCAAAATACTCACCTTCTGTATGCCATCAATGGCGGCTGCCATTGGAGGTGTATTCCCCACACAAGAGCAACAAGGCTGCTGGCTTTTCCCCAGGGGCATCCCGAATTGGGTTATCCCGCTGTGTTAAACCCCCAGAAAGCTAACTAAAACTCACCTTTCCCACCCCAACATGTGCAGGCTCTTGTCCAATCAGAGCACTTTGCCGTGTTTTTCTTCCTTTCGGCAAAGGGTTCTGATTAAAATGAATGGGGAGCACGGGCTGCTGCATTCCCCGTATCCCTGGTCTTGTGTGCACTCCTGCCCCAGCCTATCTGAATAGCCGGGACGGGAGTGAGTGCACGCCGCTTGGGATGCAGGGAACTGCGACAGCGAGTGCTCCCTATTCAAAACCAAATAATGTAGTCAAGGCAGGTGGCTGTCATTGGGCAAGAGCCCACACATGCATCATTGGAACATGAAAATACAATTCTGTGAGACACTCACCTGTAGAATTGGTATTATAAGTATACAGCACGTCCTTCCAGAGTATCCCTTACACATGGGTTATGCATCCACAAGATGGCGCTGGACTGCAGAAAAAGACTTGTGGCTCCTCCTGGCCCTATATAAAGCCAGGAACCTCCCACAAATTCCCAGTATTGACAAGCAGTTACACAAGAAGCCAGGAGAATCAATAATAACAAAATTCCAAAATGAACATTAGAACAATCACCATACAGAGGTAACAAAGGATAAAGACAACAAGGGTGGGATGGAACAAGACGTGCTGTATACTTATAATACCAATTATACAGGTGAGTACTCACAGAATTGTATTATTTCAAGTATACAGCACGTCCTGTTCCAGAGTATTCCTTACACATGGGACATCCAATAGCAGTGTCCGTAAGGTAGGGTGGGATCCTCAAAAGTAACAGCGGGCAGATTAAACCACTGCCGGCTGCAGAACTTTGCGGCCAAAAACAGCGTCAGCTGAGGCCCTAACATCAACCTTGTAAGACTTAGAAAAAGTATGAACAGAAGACCAAACAGCGGCCTTGCAAACTTGTTCAACAGAAGCCTGGTGCTGAAAAGCCCAAGAGGCACCAATAGCACGAGTAGAATGAGCGGTAAGGGGGAACGGAGGCTCCTTCCTCTTAGCAGAATAGGCTTGTACCACAGCCTGACGGATCCACTTACTGATAGTGGATTTAGCCGGAGGCAAACCCTTCCTAGGTCCAGAAGGGAGAACAAAAAGAGCATCAGTCTTCCTGAAGGATTCACTAGCTACCAGATAAAACTTCAAAGTCCTGACCACATTCAGAGAATGTAAGACCCGCTCCTTAGGGTTACTAGGATTAGGGCACAGAGAAGGTAAAACAATGTCCTGATTGAGATGAAAAGCAGACACAACCTTGGGCAGAAAATCTGGCTTAAAACTAAACACCACCTTGTCCTGGAGTCGCTCAAAGTAAGGAGGTTTGATGGAAAGCGCCGACAACTCAGAAACACGCACAGAAGAAACAGGCAAAGCAGCATCACGCAGAGGCTCAAAAGGAGGACCCTGCATGGCAGATAAAACCAAGTTCAAATCCCAGACTTGTAACATAGGCTTACGTGGCGGGCGCATGTGAGTAAACCCCTGGAAGAAGGTCTTAACCAGACGGTGATTGGCAAAAGATCTTTGGAAGAAAATAGCCAAAGCTGACACATGTCCTTTGAGGGTACTAAGTTGTAGGCCCAAGTCCAAACCATGTTGCAGGAATTCCAGAATCCTGGGAATATAAAACACCCGACAGGGAAGCAACTTAGACTCACACCAGGCAATGTAAGCATGCCAAACCCTATAGTAGATAAAGGACGAGGACCTCTTCCTAGCCCGAATCATGGTATTAACAACAGAGGCAGGAAGCCCCTTTTCCATCAAAATGGAGGTTTCAGCAGCCAGGCCGTCAAAGCCAGCGTCTGTAAATTGGGATGGCGTAGCTGCCCCTAAGTGAGCAGGTCTGGATCCTTGAGCAGGGCGTATTGATCTACTGCCAACTGCACGATGTCTGCGAACCACACTCTTCTTGGCCAACAGGGGGCCACCAGAATGGTTGGCACCCCTTTCTGGGCTATCTTGCACAGCACCCTGCCCAGCGGAGGAAACACATAGAGAAGCCGAAAGCTCTTCCAAGACATCGCTAGAGTATCCATGGCCAAGGCCAGAGGGTCCTGGGACAGAGAGACAAAGACTGGAAGCTTGTGATTGTGACAGGACGCAAACGGATCCACATCTGGCTGACCCCAGCGGTGGCACATGGAGCGAAACACCCTGCTGCTGAGGGACCATTCTCCCAGACGAGAAGTCCCCCTGCTCAGGGAGTCTGCCTCCAGATTTTCCGCCCCGGGATGTACACTGCCGAGATGCAGGGAACGTTCTCCTCCACCCAGGACAGTATCAGGGATACTTCCTTGAGGGCCCTCTTGCTCCGGGTCCCTCCCTGATGATTGATGTAGGCAACCGCTGTCTGGTTGTCCGAGCGGATCTGAACAGCCTGACCCCGGAGGTGTGGAGTCAATTGGGCGAGAACCAACCTTATCGCCCTCAGTTCCAGAATGTTGATAGGAGAATGGGCCTCCTGAGGGCCCCACTGACCCTGGAATTTCAGGGATTTCCAGAAGCCCCCCCAACCTGTCAGACTGGCATCTGTGGTGACAATCTCCCAGCAAGGGGACAGAAAGGTTCTGCCCACCAACAAGTTCCTTGAGTCCAGCCACCACGAGAGAGACCGCCTGGCCAGAGGGGACAGAACAAACACCTTATCCAGGGACACAGGGTCCCGATCCCATACTGACAAGAGGTGAAGTTGAAGAGGTCTCATGTGAAACTGAGTGTATGGAACCGTCATGAAGCAAGACACCATCAGGCCCACCAGCTGCATCCCCTGCCCGATGGAGGGATGAGGGCAAGCCAGAAGAAGCCGGGCCTGAGCATGAAGACTCCACCTTCTGCTGAGGGAGAAAAATCTTGACCTGAGATGTATCCAGAGTCATGCCCAGAAAGGACATCACCCGGGACGGGGACAGGGAAGACTTGGGATGGTTGATCACCCAGCCGAAAGACTCCAGAGTGGACACCACCAACTGGGTATCCAGCTCGGCCTGATGGAAGGACTGAGACATGATGAGAATGTCGTCCAAATAAGGGAGGATGAGAATGCCTTGAGATCCCAGCAGAGCCATCACACCCGCCAGCACCTTGGTGAATACCCTGGGAGCCGAGGTGATACCGAAAGGCAAGGCCACAAATTGGTAGTGCTGATCCTCCAGAGCGAACCTGAGGAATTTCTGATGAACTGGAAAGATTGGTACATGAAGGTAAGCGTCCTTGATGTCTACAGAAGTCATGAAGTCGCCCGGGCGCAGAGAATTGACAGCTGAGCGCAGAGTTTCCATGCGAAAATGCTTGAATCTGACAAACTTCTTGAGGCGCTTTAAATCCAGGATGGGCCTGAGGGACCCATCCTTTTTGGGGACAGTGAAAAGATTGAAATAGAAGCCTCTGCCCCTTTCCCTGAAGGCACCGGGCAGATGATCCCCAAATCCAGAAGGTTTTGGACAGCAAGGCACAGGCCCTGAACTGACAGGGGGTTTTGAGCCATCCGGAATTTGATGAATCTTGGGGGTGGCCAGGCTGAAAACTCTATCTTGTAACTAGAGGATACTACCTCCTGAATCCACCGGTCTGAGACGTGAAGCCTCCAGACGTGAGCAAAGAGCCGAAGCCGTCCCCCCACCCGGATGGGTGAGGGCACCCCTTCATGCCTGAGGGGGCTTGAGGGAGGACTTGGGCTTGGGACCCTAGGAGAGGCCGGGAGGCGACGTCCCCTGCCCCAATAGTCCCCGCATGCTCCAGCAAAGGAAACTCCTCGACCAGCCCTGGAAGCATGAAAGTAGGGGAGAGAGGCACCAGTCCCCTGAAAGGACCGAGATGGCCTCCTGCGTTGAGGTAACCTACCGCCCCTTGCAAACAGGTACAAGCGTTCACCGAAGAGGCGCAGCCCTATAAAGAGAAAACCAGTGAGAGCCGCATTATCAGCTACCCACTGACGCAGCCAGACAGAGCAGCGTAATGCTACCAAAAGAGCAGAAGTCCTCCCACACATTCTAATGGCGTCATCCATGACAGCGAGGATATAAGCGACAAATTTATTGCAAAGCAGGAGAGATCTATACTCTTCTCCTTCCGCGTCATCAGAGGCCCCATATAAGAGACTCTTAAGCAGCCCTTTAATAGCTATAGCTGTAATGGCAGAAGCACAAACCGGGCGCAGCGCGGTCCCCACACAGGCAAAAGCATGACAGGACAGCTGGTCCATGCGCCGGTCCTCACCATCCCGCAGGGTAGTAGTGTCAGGAGAATGCATGACAGAAGTATTAGACAGCCCTAGGACGGGCGCATCTACCTCGGAAGGACATGACCAACGCTTAACCACATCAGCAGGAAAGGGATACCTCTTGTCCCAACTCTTGGGCACCCCAGGTGCTTGCTAGGCCGTTCCCATTCCTTGAGCACCAGATTATTAAAGTGAGATTGCTCAGGGAACTCCCAGCGTGGCTTAACTGTATGAAAAAGCTCACCCTGCTGCTGCGGAGCCACTGCAGGAGAAGAAATACAAAGTACTTCAAATATATGACTCAACAACCTGTCAGTATCATCTGGGGACCACGGGTCTTCCCCAAAGGGAGACCCGGTACCGCCATATATCTTAGGTTGTTCCTCAGAGGATTCTGAAACAGAAAATAAATTCCCCCTCCTCAAGGGGGTAGGGGCCAGACAGTGAATAAGGTCCCTCATCCACTACAGGGAAGAGGGAGGCAGCGGGAGATAAATGCTGCTTCTTGGCAGAAGCCTTACGCGGGGCAGACCCAGCAATATGTTTTTCAATGCTGGCCACCCATGCAGCCAAATCAGAATCAGACTCCCTGCTAGTTTGCCCCTCGCTGGGGGTCAGATGCAAGCATGGGGGGGGGGTAGGTGAAGCCAGAGGGGGCGCATCACCCGGGCCCATAACAGACAACCCAGACTGCAACGCAAGTACCTGCTGGGCACAAGTTACACATATCCTGACATCATCACTTATAGGGGATACCCCACGCGCAACACATAGCCGGTCTTGACCCGAAGGAACCCAAAGCACATTATCCCCAGAAGCCTCCGTATGGCGATTTGATTGGCACAACCGGCCAGTATAGGGTTAATGCTAATGATAGCTACCCGGGGTGCCCCAAAAGCCCGCTAGGACGGGAGATTGTCAGGGGGAAGAGGGCCGGGAGAAACCACAGTGAAGTTCAACCTGCCTGAAAGACATAAATGACATCCCCATAAGTAAATACAAGTGCAAAGCTATATAGAAAAAAAAAAAAAAAAGTAAAACATACCCAATTAAAGTGACCACCGCCATCCCCCCCCCCCCCCCGGAGATCTCCCCAGGGAGAGAGCGAGGTAAGGGAGGGCAGTAGCGGCCCATAGTAAAATGTAGGTGGGAGGGGGGCACCTAGAGAGGAATGCTTAAGGCAAAACCCAGGGTGGTAATAGACCTGCAGGGCCGCAGGCTGATAAGCCCCACTCACCTGCGCAGTATAGAGAGCCATCTTCTATGTTCGCAGCCCAGACTGCAGATAAGAACTGGGAATTTGTGGGAGGTTCCTGGCTTTATATAGGGCTGGGAGGAGCCACAAGTCTTTTTCTGCAGTCCAGCGCTATCTTGTGGATGCATAACCCATGTGTAAGGAATACTCTGGAATAGGACGTGCTGTATACTTGGAAAAGGTGAGTTTTTATGGGCACCCTGGGGGTGGTTCACACAGCAGGACATCCCAATTCGGGATGCCCCTGGGGAGAAGCCAGCAGCCTTGTTGCTCTGATGTGGGGAATACACCACCAATGGCAGCCGTCATTGATGGCACACAGAAGGTGAGTATTTTGCCTTGATTTTGTTTCAGCCTTTCTATTGCTGGCTTCCTTGCTTGTGCTTTGCGCTGGGGCATCCCAAATCTGTGTGAAAGTCCCTGTTCATAGGGAGGCCCGGGATAATGCCCAATGGGCTGCACTGCTTTGGGGGCCAGTTGGGCTGCTGCTTTTAACACCCATATTCAATCCCTGTCCCTTAGTCACCCTCTTTGCCCCCTGTACCCAGACTCACTGTACCCACAAGCCAAGAAACCCCAGCCTCCAATGCTATAGCTCCAGCATCATGGTTGGGGGGATCTCAGCAGGGATGTCTCGGGCCAGCCATGGGCTGGTAAAATCCCGGGCTAATTTTTGGCCCCGGTCCGCCACTGCCTGGGATCATAATGTACCTTTTCTGCAATGCAATGGAGCATGCACGGACCCCACAAGTGGTACCCCTGCTCTAGCTGATGTGCACTCCCGTACCAAGCAAGCATGCAGAAACCAAGAGCAATCAATGGGAGGCGATTGGCAACCTAAAAATTCAGAGCTAGGTGTGAATACAGATTAAGTCCTCTTTAGAGTAAATCCATTAAAAATCCATCTTCAACCAGTGCTTGAATACTCAAAAGTATTGTGATCCCACCACCACATATATGCTCTTACCAAAGATATGGCTTTAAAATGCGTTGAATAAATCAAGTATTTCAAATGTTGCCCACTCATAGGGTAATCGCCCACTTTTCACCCCCCCTTAGAGGCAGTAGATATGCTCAAGGTTAAGTGCATGTAAAGAAAAAAAAAGATTCCATAGTGCAACATGCTAAAACCAAGGGGGCTTTATTTATAATAAGCCAATTAAACACTCACAATAAAGACATAAAGACTGCGCATTTAGGAAACAGGCCAGTAAAGCCAACTCACGCTGCTCGATCCCCAAAGCCTCAAAGGGGAGAGAATATCCAGGACCGCCGGCTCTCCAACGCAATCACAGCAATGCTCGTCATCAAGCACGCTGTCCAATCAAAATAGAGATGGGTACAGCTCAATAGCAACAGCCCAATACGGCGGTGTGCATCATCATGCGCACTCGCCAATCAACGCAGAGTATTAACCTCCATTGATAAGTCTGTCTCCACACTATTCCCGGAACTGCACCGTTCTGATCAAAATGACCCATTTAAAAGCTGTATTTCCATTCAATCATTAAAACAACACAACAGTACTGTCCCAATTGGGAACTGTGCCTACTTTCAGCACTAGACGGGCTGTAGATCTAAAACACCCGTTTTAATCATATACGCGCTGGGGGGACTAGAATGAACATTTAACCCCTGCCCGCGCTGGATCAAAATATATAAAATCAGGGAGAGGTGATATCCCCATCTGCCAGCAAAAATTAACGAGATATCCTATCATTAGCAATCAATTTTGGGGATTTCGCAAGGTGAGTTAGCCTTACCAGCTTAAAAATAATCCTGAGATACCTACAAACAATTAAAATGCCAAACATCTAAAGATCATTCTAACCACTATAAGCATAATTAATGCATACCTAAATCCAGACATAATAGTAAACCAGGGATATTTACATTCACTTAAAATACAACACTTCTTAAAATCTATACATCTACCTCTAAAATTGCTACTCTAAATCTAAAATCGCTAAACCTACAAATGCATATTAAGACATATCTAAAATGAAGCACCTGATTATTCAAGCATTAAAGTGCAACTCAATTAGGCAATCCAAATAAGAAAAGCGCTCCAACCTAGGAAGTATCCAAAAAGCAGTTAAGGTCGAACTCTACGTTTAATCCATTAGGTTGGGTGTCCAACTTGAAGATCCAAAAGCTCTCCTTCTTGGATACCTCCCGTGTCAAATTCCATCCGCGCCAGTGGCCATCAATTTTATCTATGGCCATAAAGGACATGAAGGAAGGGTCACAATTATGTGCGGTCTTAAAATGTGCAGAAAGACTATGGGACTCTAAACCCTTCCTTATATTGTACACATGCTCCCTTATTCTAATTCGGAGCTCCCTTGTGGTAGGTCCCACATACAACAAATTACATGTGCACCAAATTAAATATACCACAAACTTTGATGCACATGTAATCAGTTTAGAGACCTTATAATCCCTTCCAGTCCTTGGATGAACAAATGTTTTTATCGGCCTTGGGGTGGATTTACACGTCTTACACCCCGCACATGTACCACAGCTAAAAAAAACCTTTTTCTATAGAACACAGGTCAGTGCTTAATTAAATGGTAAATACATATAAAGACAGACACAGAGAGAGAGATACACACACACACACACAGGTCAGTGCTTTATTAAATGGTAAATATATATAAAGACAGACACAGAGAAAGAGAGACACACACAGCTCAGTGCTTTATTAAATGGTAAATATATATAAAGACAGACACAGAGAGAGAGACACACACAGCTCAGTGCTTTATTAAATGGTAAATATATATAAAGACAGACAGAGAGAGAGAGAGAGAGAGAGAGAGAGAGACACACACACAGGTCAGTGCTTTATTAAATGGTAAATATATATAAAGACAGACAGACAGAGAGACACACACAGGTCAGTGCTTTATTAAATGGTAAATATATATAAAGACAGACACAGAGAGAGAGAGACACACACAGGTCAGTGCTTTATTAAATGGTAAATATATATAAAGACAGACAGAGAGAGAGACACACACACACAGGTCAGTGCTTTATTAAATGGTAAATATATATAAAGACAGACACAGAGAGAGAGAGACACACACAGGTCAGTGCTTTATTAAATGGTAAATATATATAAAGACAGACACAGAGAGAGAGACACACACACAGGTCAGTGCTTTATTAAATGGTAAATATATATAAAGACAGACACAGAGAGAGAGAGACACACACAGGTCAGTGCTTTATTAAATGGTAAATATATATAAAGACAGACAGAGAGAGAGACACACACACACAGGTCAGTGCTTTATTAAATGGAAAATACATATAAAGACAGACACAGAGAGAGACACACACAGGTCAGTGCTTTATTAAATGGTAAATATATATAAAGACAGACACAGAGAGAGAGACACACACACAGGTCAGTGCTTTATTAAATGGTAAATATATATAAAGACAGACACAGAGAGAGAGACACACACACAGGTCAGTGCTTTATTAAATGGTAAATATATATAAAGACAGACACAGAGAGAGACACACACACACAGGTCAGTGCTTTATTAAATGGTAAATATATATAAAGACAGACACAGAGAGAGAGACACACACACATGTCAGTGCTTTATTAAATGGTAAATATATATAAAGACAGACACAGAGAGAGAGACACACACACAGGTCAGTGCTTTATTAAATGGTAAATACATATAAAGACAGAGAGAGAGAGAGAGAGAGACACACACACACAGACAGAGAGATAGATACACACAGACTGATAGTGTCACAAAGACACACACACAGACTGATAGACAATGTCACACACAGACAGACAGACACACACCTACCTACATGAAGCTTAGCAGTGCTGCAGACTTCCTCCTCCTCACAGGCCAGGAGATACAGAAGATCCGGCGCTTCCTACGCGCTACACAGCATTACATCCACCATTCCCGCCTCCCCCGCGCATCCACCAGTTACACACATTTATCTATATTTGTCACTTTCTCCAACTTACCTTCTAGTGTTGGTGTTTCTGGGCATCTTAGGGAACAGCTGCAATACCTGGAATAGAAAACAAATAGGTTAGATCCCCCCCTCCCCCCGGCTAGCCTGCCCCGCAACCGCCGCTAACCGGCCTCCCGCTAAACCTTACCCCGCCGTCCCAATAAATCCCCGATATTCGATCTAAAAATGCTCTAGTGCAGGGGTACTCAATTACGGTCAGTGGAGGTCCACTTACCAGGGTCTGCCGTGGGATGAAGGTCCGGGGGGGGGGGTGTAAGTAAGAGTGCATGACTTCATGTGTAGAGTGCAAGCTCCTCAGCCAACCTGAGCAATGAGCTTTCCTGTCCCCCCACCCACCTGTCATTTACTTCCTGCTTCTCGCCCTTCTGTGTAGAGTGCAAGCTCTTCAGCTAACAACAGCTGACATGCACTCTTACTTACACCCCCCACCCCATGTCAGCTGTTGTTAGCTGAAGAGCTTGCACTCTACACATGAAGTAAATGGGGGACAGGAATCTCACCTCCTTGCACTTTCTCAGCAGCTCGATGAACTGGTCCCGGGTAATGGCCTCCTCGCCCCGGGCCAGCCGCTCCTCCAGCCAGCGCAGCAGTGTGTTCTGATGCCGGGCCTCCAGGTGTGTGCAGCGGGCTCTGCTTGCCGCCCGAAGCCTCCGCCAGCTCCGCGCTCTCGGCTTCTTCCTCCTCCCGCGCCTCTTCGTCTCCACTCCTCCCCCGCCGTCTACGAGGCCCACTTTCCACTCCCCCGGCCTGGCCACGCCCGTGTGCCCACCCCCAGCACTGACAGCCCCGGCCGCCAATGGCCGGCAATTGTCACCGGCACCGCCGGATCCCGGGCTGATGTGATCTGCCTTGGGCAGCGGTCCGGACAAATGGCGTCTGCGGTCCGGATTCGGATCCGCGGTCCGCCATTTGAGTACCCCTGCTCTAGTGTAACCCCTTAAGTGTTAGACTACAGAAATCTTCCGAATAAACCAACAATTCTGAGAGCAAAAACTTCAAAAACGCTAAACGCAGGAGCACCAACGGTCAGGTGTTGACAGTTAGGGCACCAACTGGCAACTGACCTGTCACCTCGGAGGCCTTATATAATGCTTGTTGACGTCACTCCAGGGTTGTTTACTTTTACTAGGCCGCTATTGGAATTAATAGGCCGTTTGATTTATTTACTGGTAAATAGAAATAAAAGCAGATATTTCCACTCTGCATTAGGATGTATTTTACAGAACTGTCACCTCGGAGGCCTTATATAGCGCTTTGTGACGTCACGCCAGGACTGTTGCTAGTGAGGTGCGGTCCGCACAGGTTAGGCCGCTATTGGAATTAATAGGCCGCTCTATTTATTTAGTGGCCAATAGAAATATGAAATAAAAGAAATTCCACTCTACATTAGGAGGATTAGATGCTTGTTGTCACCCCTGTGGCTGTATTTTTACAGGTGCCATGAAAGGTTACTGTAGCGATAACCCTTATCGCCGGAGGGCTTCACCGCCCGAGACGTCCTTTCCCAATGGTGAGAGGTGCTGCTGGAATTCCAGAGTCGTCCGTGAGGAAACAGGAACAGCCCTTACAAGGGCTAGTGAATTGTAATATAGCGTTTCCCCCAATAAGAGACAGAACTCAGTATTGAGGGTGAAGATGAAGTAGACTTTATTAGTGCCACACTGGGCCTTATATGCAAGGCTCCATGCAAGGGGACCTCCCCCGTGGACCACACGGACCAATGGGAGCAGGGCACACAATCCCACAACTCTGCCGGTGACGCAATCAGCAATACAATAGAGACGTCTGTAATAAACTCAATCAGAACAATGCCATTGTCTGTGACGTAATCAATCAATACAATGGCAGTCAGAACAATGAATAACGTAATCAATCAATACACTGGCAGTCTGTAACATGCTTAAGAAAAAGTAATGAACCTGTGTAAAGTCCAAAGGGCATAGAGTCTGTCACAGTTACGGATGGTTTTGTCGCTATGTTGCATATTTAAAGTGGTACAGCACCTATTTTTAGACATTGGAGCTGATTCAGCACCGTGTGATTTTTTTTTTTTCAATTTCTTTGTGAGAAAAATAAAATATGATTTACACAGCTACAAGTGCTGCTGAATTGCACAAAGAAAAAATCATGCATTTTCACATAAAAAGAAAAAAATCTCAGTGCTGGAATCAGCCTCTATGTGACAGATTGCTGAAACCCTCCTGAGCATTTGTAGCATTTGCAGTGTTGTAAATGTATCATAGATGTCAGTGTAATAAATGCCCTCCACCCTGTTTCCCTCCCCCTGTGGCAAGACTGGGAGGTTAAAGTGTTGGAAGACACTATCCTTTTCTCTGGGGAATTTTTGGCAAAATAGGTGTTTGTCAGTTTTGTAACCCCCTCCCATGCAACGTCAGCACCAAGGAATGGGGACAAGTAGACATTCATTTGAACCCTTTAAGTGCCAAGCTCGTAAATTATACGTGGTTGCCTCTCCAACCCTTAAGTGCCAGCCACGTAAAATTTACAGGCCTGGCATTTTCTCCTGCTAGTGGCCCAAAAAATTAAGAAAAAAACTCACCTGACCCCTCTATCGATCCGACTGGGTCTTCTCTTTAACCTGGGGGCATATGATCCTCCCTCAGAGCTCTTCCGCCTGAAAGAGCCCTCTCCTGCCTCCGCCGAATTGTAAAAAAAAAAAATTGACATTTTCTCACCTTTGACCATGATCCCTCCCGCCGGGTTTTCTCTTCACCCGGGGGCCTCCGATTGCCCCCCCCCCCCGAGCTCTCCTAAAGTGAGGCGAAGGGACAAAATAGGCCCTCTCACCCGCTTCCTCTTACGCATTGCTACCCCCACCTTTTGTGGGCGGGTCACATCATACCGCACCCGTCAGAGGATCCTCATTGGTGCTGGAGTGCTCGCTGGAAAAGGTTGGGGAGGCAAGGGTCTGTGATACCCTGCCTCCCCAGCCCCCCTCCAGCATTCACCCTGGCAACTGTCATTGGACCGGAGGGGGACATCGAGGACAGAGATGAGTGTTAAAAAAATTAATAAAATAAAATATTATTTTCTATGTGTGTGATTTACATTTAACCCTTTGTGAACTAGTAAGGGATTCATGAGATCCCTATACCAGTTTACAAGGCTTGGGGGCTGGCAAGTCACCTGCGGCTTGCGGTTGACTTGCCATTAAAACCTGGCCCCCCAAATTACCTGCCTCCCCAAAGCTCAGGGGGCAGAAGGGTCCGGGACCAATTTAGGGTGTGCGGGCTTGTAGCTGGCAGGGCGAGGGGGCCACCAAAGCTGGCCCTTGCACCTTGTCCCTACAAGCCGTGCATAACAGCTTACCCTTAAGCACATGCTTTACATTGGGGTATTTGGCAACTCTTCCCTTGACAGTACCTATGCATTTTGGGTATTGTTCTGTTTGGGGGACCTTGCTTTTTCAGATTGAACTTGTGTTTTCTTGTTTGCATATTGTTTTTTAGGAAAATGTGAGTTTGATTCAGCTTTTTTTTATAATTTTTTCTTATTTTGCTTTTCTTCTTTTTCTTCTATTTTTAAAATTCATTGAGGGATTACTTCCAGAAAACTGCGGCCACACGAACAAGCCTGGTACGTCTAGAAAGCTTGGGGTGTGTACTTCCAGAGAATATATAGTTTGTGGGGGGTATGTCAAATGTAAAAAGTTGTTTTTCTTAAAAAACTGCAAGGTGAGCATAGTGCATAGCATAGTTGTATTTTTTCTCAAAATCTCCTAAAGCACCATTTCGGTTTGGAGGAGTCTCTTGGGCAGGAAAAGATGTTTACCAATACACGTGATACCGTTATAACTGGGAGAATTCGGGCTTTCACACGCAATACGATTTTATTGAATACAACACTACAAATTACAAAAAATAGATTTTTTTATACATTTTTGCACATATTTCACCCCAGAATATTGAGAATACACTTAAAAAATTACAAATAAGGCATTTCATTGTTAAAGCCCAGAAAAAAACAAACAAAAAAATATATAATTTTCCTGGGAAATCCCAGTTGAACATGTGTAGCGCAAAATAGTGAAAAATGGTCTGGCAACAGAGCGTGAGAAAAATCCGAATTAGGATGTCCGACTGTTTAAACCCCCCCGGTAAACTTCCCCCACCTTCTCCTGGAGTCCTCTGCGCTGCGGCCACATCCTCACTCACCTTTAGCCATGCATCCACCTGTGCCCGGCCTTTTTGAATGAGTAGGAGGAGAGCAGGGAATGTGGCTGGTTATCTGCTTAGCTGTCAGCGGAGCTGAAGAGAGCAGAGTAAAAGCGAGCTTGCCAATCAGCATGCTCTTTCTTGCCCGAGTCTGCACCGTGGGAGCAACAAGAAGGTGAGTGTATGGGGTGACCTGGGGCATCCCAATCCATGATGCTGCCACATAGTGGAACATCTCCCACAAAGTAGGGTCTGTTGTTCCTATTTAAAGTGGTCCAATCACCAGGATTTTGACTATCCTGGTGACTGGTTCTTGCCTTGGGGGCATCCTGATATAGGATGCCCCCCCCCCATTTAAAACCCCCAGATCACTTAGTTTCACCCACTAACCCCAGGCTGGCCGCACGGTGTGTTTGTTCCATTTTAACTGTGATTTTTCAGGCTTTTCCAGGAAAGGTATATGTTGTTTTTATCAGAAGCATTTGGGCTTTAACATGTAATGTCTTATTTTTAGGAATTATTTCAGTGTTTCCTACATTTTTTGGGTGATATATGTAGGGAAAAAAAATTAAAATTATATTTCATATAATTCTCCCGCCATTTGCTACCAAGTGACTTGTTGGCCTCCGCTGTTCTGTGAAGTGGTATATGGGTCTAAAGGACCCCTTAATGGGGAACCTCGAACCTCTTTACAACTAATTCCCATCCTCCCCCTCGCTGGCGCTGCATACATTTTGCATGTCACCACAATCGGGTGGTGGCAACATCCTGCTGTTTCAGAGCCGTTTCTCTGCCCCCCGCCCTCTTAGCCGTCTGAAACAGACAGCCGCGTCTTCAGCCATTCTTGTCCAGAAGCAGGTCTGAAAAAACGCTGCTCTTTAAAGAGGACCAAAACCCAGGATTTTGACTATCCTGGGTCCTTGCCCCCCGATCGGGGATGCCCTGCTGTGTGAAATCCCCCAGATCACTGAGCGCAACTCACCTCTTCCCGCTTGGAAGGCGCTTGTAACGCGCTGGCGGCCGCATCCCCCGCTACCCTCTAACAGTTAGTGTGCCTGTGCTGGCCATTCACAATTGCCTGGTGCTTGCCTTGCAAGAGAGATAGTGGGAATGTAGCCGCGGCTCGCGCATGTGCTGTCGAACCAGACAACGTAAGTGTTAGGGGGCGACCTGGGGGTTTTCACACAGCGGACCACCAAAATCACAGTGGGGGGAGGGAATCGATGGGTCCTATAGATTCCTGGGCCGATCGCCGTGGGTCTTGGTCCTCTTTAACTCTCGATGTTCTTTCTCTGCCTCAGCAGCACGCTATTTCGGCACTGCGCATGCACGAGATCCGGAATCGCGTGCAGTGCCTTATTAGAGAGAAATGGCGCTTCCCAACGGAGGACACCCAGAAACCGAGGGACAGGGAATACAGATGCCACAGTAAGGTGAGTAAAGAATACTCAAAATGCAAACGGGGGGGTTCACACAGCGGGGCAGCCCTGGGGAAAGGACCAAAACCCATGATAGTCAAAATCCTGGATTTAGGTTCACTTTAACGGTAGAACATGTAACCATGTGAATTTCAAGTGCTTGGCGGTTAAAGCAGTCCAACACCTTTTTTTTTACCTTAGAAAATGGGGGGCATGCAGATTGTTGGACCTCACCCACACATACTCTCATCCCCCTCGTAAACCCTGTTTTCACTCACGTCCACAGCAAAATTTATAAAGGGAAACAAATCCTTCCTATAAAGGAAAACCAACCGCCTCCAGAAATATCCCAATTCTGGAGTGGCGAGTTGTGTGAATTTCCCATTTTATTCTTTCAGGATAGTGAAAATCTTTTGGGCTTTAACATGAATGGTCTTGTTTGTAATTTTTTTAGTGCTTCCTCAATATTTAGGGTGAAATTTGTTTGAAAATCTTTAAATTTTGTAGCATTTTTTAAAAATAAAAAGTGTACTTTTTTAAGAGATCCATATTGTGTATAAAAGCCTAATTCCTCCTGATTACAATGGTACCACATATGTATCGGTACACATTTGTTCCTGCCCAGGAGACACAGAAAGCTTAAAAGAGTGCTTTAGGAGATTTTAAAATAAAATCCAACTAACTGCACCTTGCAGTTAACTGTTAAGGGTTAATACAAAATGAAATTAAAAAAAAATGCAAGGGGTCTCCATTCGCCAACAAAACAAGCCCGGGCATCAGCTATGGGAACTGGTAGACCAAGGTAGGGAGGCTAAGCGGCCATTCCCTGCCCCTAAAAGCTACCAGCCAGCATATTCACATGGACATCGGGCACTTTTGCACCCCCCTGGTGTTTACAGAAGGATTCTTGGTGATAGGCCCTTGTCCCAAATTTCAATACCCCACTGTGTGAACACCCCCCCCGATCGCCCGCACAGCTGTGCTTTCTGCTGCATGCATATGGCACCCCCAAGGTGCATGCACATGCTCTCGTCCAATTATTGCTTTAAAGTGGACCAAAACACATCTCGATCGGCCCAGGAATCTATAAGATTCCCAGGCTGATCTATTCCCTTCCCCTGGGGCATCCAAAATTGGGACGCTCTGCTGTCTGAAACCGCCAGGTTGCCCCGTTCACTTATCTTGCTTCCCGGTCCAACGGCGCATGCCTGCTACTCCTCTAGAAGGTTGTGTGCCCAGGTCAGCCTTTTGGGAATGATGCTGTTGCCAGCTTGCTCGGAGCAGTTGGCCAGCACACTGCCTGTATTTGGGATGGATGCCAGCACACTGCCTGTATTTGGGATGGATGCCAGCACACAGCCTGTATTTGGGATGCCTGCACAGTGCCTGTATTTGGGATGCCCGCACACTGCATGGAATTTAGGATGCCCCTCACTGCCTTTAATGTGGGATACCGCTCACTGTCTGTAACTTGGGATGCCCCTCACTGCCTTTAATGTGGGATACCGCTCACTGCCTGTAATTGGGGATGCCCCTCACTGCCTGTAATTTGGGATGCCCCTCAATGCCTGTAATGTGGGGTCTGTAATGTGATTGGGGGGAGTTCTGCATACTTCCTATAATGGGGTGATTGGGAGGGGGCATTTTAGCACACCTTCTGGTTCAGAATATTTTCTGTGTGCCTCACACTGAGCCCTGTTCCCTCTACCCCCTACTCCCTGGGTCATTACCCCCATGGCTCCATGACACCCTGTGAGAGACATGCTTCTCTAGTGCTGCTGGGTGGGGCCTGAGCTAAGGGCCAGGCTTCCTGGAGTCAGTGTGTTTGGTGCTTACTACTGGGCAGCCATGCTGGTCAGAGCTTGCCCACTGGCTAATTCAGAAAAGGGCTGGCACCAGGCACCGCCATCTCATTCTGAGATAGTTGATTGTCAGCTCCTGCACTGCCTCTGCTCCAGGGTTAAGATTTGCTTCCGCCCCATGGTTTCTGGTCAGGTTGGGCTCCTTCTGGGGGGCAAAGCTTTTTTACTTGTACTGATTCCTGCGGAATCTGACATTTGTTCATGTTGTTGCAGGTTGGGGGATCCAGAAGCTGCTGCATCCTGGGCCAGTGGGTTGATCTCAGCTGCAGGGAGGTTGCTTTTCCATTGCTTTTCACTGCAGGCAGGTCTGACCAGTAGTTGACAGGCAGGAGGGTGTGGGGACCGGCGCCCAGCTGTGTTGCTTAGCAGTTAGAGCTGCCATTTTACCATATCCAAGGCACCAGGGTTTTGTATTTTAACAGAGAGTGTGTCCCATGTCCCATGTGCCTCATCTCGGGCAAGGGACCCCTGTGTGTTGGGTGCACTACTTCCCTGCGCAGCCTTACACAACTGGCAGGTTCTGCACCTCAGTTGGATTGTCCAGTTTCCCGTGCGGATTCAGACTCATCAGGGCGGGATACCCTCTCGGGAGGGCTGCCAGGTCCATTTTTGGTGGACAGGGTGGCTAGATTGGAGAGCATAGTCAGTGGCCTTCGTCAGCAGACGGAATCTGTCCGCCCAGACGGGAAGGCTACTGCCAAGCATAGGCATATTCAGACCTCTCAGGATTCTAACTCCTACGCAAGGACCTATTTAGCGGTTCAGGATCTACTTCCGGCCAGTCGGAGGGAGAGGGGTTGCCCGGCAGTGGAGAGGAACCGGAAGCCACGCATATGCCAGGAAACCCTCCGGATTACTCGATAGATCAGCTTGAGGAGCTTATTGAGCCAATATTGGAGGTTCTGCACTCCTCTACTCCTCGGCAGCTGAAGATGGATGAACCCTACAAGCACCAGAAGGTCAGGCAGATTTTTCCCAGGCTTGCCTATTTCTACAGGCTGGTGGCAAAGGAGTGGGAGAAACTAGATAAGCTTCCATCTCTTCCTAAGATCCTGGAGGTATACGAACTGGTGTTGAGTCTGGCTCGGCACACCCTTATCCCTACTTCAGATAGTGCGGCATTAAAAGACCCGTCAGATAGGAGGTTGGACCAGCTGGCCAGGCATGTGTTCTTCATAATGGGGTCGGCCATGAGCCCAGCTTGCGGCACGTCCATGGCAGCTACAGCAGGTCTGTATGAAGTAGCAGAAGAGCTGTTTCCAACATTGAGGTTCGCGTTCCTCTGCTTGAACTCCTTAAGTGTGGAGGTCTGGCTGAAACAGTGGTTGCCTGACACTGCTTCGAAGAAGACGCTTACTGCCCTCCCGTTTTCAGGGGGGCGTCTTTTTGGTGAGCCTCTGGATGACCTGGTCCTGGATGGCCACTGTGGGAAGTCGACTAGGTTTCCAATGAAACGGACCTCGCAGGTAGCCGAATTTTTAATCCCTTTGGGAAATTCTGTTGACTCCATGAGTATTTTTAAGATAAGTGAAAGCCACAGAGGAAACCTAGACCCCAAGCCCCCAGCCTTGCCCTCTCAGGGTTGACAGGGGCGCCCTCACCTGATTGGGTTGTGGGACCGCTTCTGCACTGTGCCGGTGTGAAGGTAATAGATATTCAACGTCTGGGTCCAGGTTGTTTCTTCTGATCGAATTCTGGACCAGGCCTCCACAAAGGTTTGTGGCATTCAAGCCTTCCCTCACAACGCTCACGTTTAAGGTAGCCTTTCTAGTGGTGATCACCTCCATCTGGCGAGTTTCGGAGTTGGCAGCTTTCTCAATCAGATCATCCTTTTTGGTGATGCATGAACACAAAGCAGTGTTTCATGTGAACCTTGCCCAAGGTGGTCTCTCCTATCTTAATCAGAAGATAGTGCTACCCTCCTTTTGCCCACACCACGCTCACCGTAAGGAGAGATTCCTGCATTCCCTCTATGTGGTCAGGACATTAAAGTATTACTTGGCCACTATTCGAGAGGTACGTAAGATGGATGTCTTGTTCATGATCCTGGAAGGGCCAAGGAGGGGCCTGGCGGCTGCTAGGTCCACTCTTAGCAGATGAATCAGACATACAAGTTTACGCCTGCAAGGGGAAGGAGGCGCCCTTCTGGGTCACCGCTCACTCCACCAGGGTAATTGCCGTGTTTTGGGCTTTCCAACCCCAGGCTTTGGTGGAACAGGCCTGCAAGGCGGCGACCTGGTCGTCTCTCCACACCTTTCAACGAATTTTACAGACTTGATGACAAGGCATTGGCCGATGCTGCTCTGGGACATGAGGTGGTGCAGAAGGTGGTGAACCCCCCTCCGGGGGTCTAAGCTTGAGGTGTCAGTGCCATTGTTCTTGGTTATGTTGATGCTGTTGGCTGTTCTTGCACGGTCCCACCATGTTTGAGGGTACTGCTTTGGGACGTCCCATGTGTTGCTACTGGTGGTGCCCTGGAAGAGATGAGAAAAGGGACATTTGTGTACTGACCAGTAAATTTCTTTTCTCATCCTGTTCCATTCCAGGGGCACCACACTGGTCCTACTGTTGTATTACAACTGCATTGGTGACTGTTCTTGCCTACTACATGTTTTTACTTTGTTGCACTCTTTCTAGTTATGTGCATTATGTGCAGGTTAGTGTTCTCCCCTCCCAGGTCTGTGGCTGAACTGTTGTTTAATTAACTAAGGAGATCATGCCACAGCCTGTGCTATATAGGCTGGGAGGAGCTAGATTTCTTCTTGCAGTCCCCACCTATGGCTGAGATTAATTCACGCATTGCTACTGGTGGTCCCCCGGAATAGAAGAGGATGAGAAGAGAAATTTACCGGTGTGTGAATACACACATTTTCCTTTTCCAGGAGGGGGTGCCCCTTGCCTTTTTTAGGCCGGTCCCTGGACTTTAAAGTTATCAGCCCACATAGCCCATATGGGCTTCAGGCCCTTCTGCACCCACTTGGCTTTGGTGATGCAAGTA